>NW_020871072.1:610466-624725 GCF_003789085.1 Penaeus vannamei
GATCTTACACGGAATTGTGGTTTATGATACTATATGGACATTTACATATGTATATATATATATATATATATATATATATATATATAATATGTGTGTATGTATGTATGTGTGTATGTATGTATGTATGATGAATATAATCTTTCTTTGTCTGCGTAATTGTAGTATGCAAATTCACTATTGATTTGGGATCAGGTGGTGGGGGATGTGGGAAGTTTAAATAAATCAGCATCTATCACCAACACCAACAAAAATTATCGTCATCATCATCATCATCATAATCATCATTATGATCACCATCATCATCATTATGATCATCACCATCATTCACCACCATCATCATCATCATCATCATATCATCATCATCATTCAAGGTTGTTGCAACAATTATTATCTTTTCTCATTATCATGTTATATTGATGTAATATGAATATAAAGTACTACCTTGAGCCATGAATTGATACGAAAGTTGCGACGTTGGAGACATTCGGAAAGTAGATTAAGAAAGTAAGAGATAAACGAAGATAGGGAATAGACAAAGACAAGATAAAGCAAGATCGGCGGAAGCGAAAGATAAGCGAAAACAGGACACAGACGAAAGCACGAGATGGGTGAAAACAAGAGGAAGGCGAAAAGCAAGAGATAAGCAAAAAGGTGAGAAAGACGGATGCAAGAGAGAAGTGAAAACAAGACAATAAATATTGGAGAAAAACAAATAAAAAAAAAAACAAAAAAAAAAGGATGAGCAAAAGCAAGAAACGGATAAAGACGAGAGATAAGCGACATAACAAGATAAAGGGAAGAGTCAGGCAAATACATGTGATAATTAAAATCGAGAGGAAGATTGCAACAAGATAGGCGAAAGCAATATACTGCTGAAGGCAAGAGATAAGTGGAGATAAGCGAAAGCAAGAGAAGAGAAGAGAGTAAGAGACCGGTCTTTCTTTTATCGCTTGCTTTCAATAAGATAAAGAAAGAGAGACGAAAGCAAGCGAGAAGAGAGAGATAGAAAAAGAAGCAAGTAAGCAGTAATAGAGAGAGAAAGAAGAAAGCAAGCGATAAGAGAAAGTAGAAACAGACGAAAGGAAGCGATAAGAAAGAGACAAAGAAGAAAACAAGCGATAAGTGAAAGGCAGAGACAGACGAAAGCAAGCGACAAGAGAAAAGAAGAGACACGAAAGCAAACGATAAGAGAGAGACAGACAAAGAAGAAAGCAAAAGCAATAAAAGAAAGGCAGAGACAGACGAAAGCAAGCGATAAGAGAAAGGCAGAGACAAACAATACCAAGCGATAAGGGAGAGACATAGAAAGAATAAAACAGGCGATAAGAGAAAGGCAGAGACAGAAGAAAGCAAGCGATAAGAGATAGAGAGAGAGAGGCGAGAGAGGCAGAGACCCGCACACGGCCGGCCAGCGAGGGGAAACTGAAGAAAAAATGAAAATTCAGGAGTCTTCGCACGGAGGGATATTCGGAAAAGATTGGCCATTTTGCATCTAAAGCAGGCCAGGTAATGCCCATTCATAGAGCCAAACACTGATGAATATTCACTTGCTTAACTAATCACCACCCCCTTTTTTTTTTTTTTTTTTTTTTTTTTTTTTTTCTCGCTCGTCTCGTAACCCACTTTCAACCCTATTTCATTTCCTTCCTCCTTTTTTTTATCCTTTATTTATTATCTCTTTTTTTTCCATTTCCCCCGTTCATCCCACTCGCCCGCCTATTCTCGTCCATGCATATGTACATTGACGTGTATGTGCTAACCCCTTGTGTAGACAGGGAGGCTTCCGGCAACCCCTTATTGAGTTAGTGCACTTTGCATCCCTCGCCTCGCGTCTTTATTTGATTTATACTTCCCCTTCGCTTCTCTCTCTCTCTCTTCTCTTTCTTATCTCTTTCGCTCTCTTTCTCTCTCTCTCTCTCTTCTCTCTCTCTCTCTCTCTCTCTCTCTCTCTCTCTCTCTCTCTCTCTCCTCTCTCTCTCTCTCTCTCTCTCTCTCTCTCTCTCTCTCTCTCTCCCTCTCTCTCTCTCTCTCCTCTCTCCCTCTCCTCTCTCTCTCTCCTCTCTCTCTCCTCTCTCTTTCTCTCTCTCTCTCTCTCTCTCTCTCTCTCTCCCTCTCTCTCTCTCTCTCTCTCTCTCTCTCTCTCTCTCTCTCTCTCTCTCTCTGCCGGAGTATATTTACCATTCGCTCAGCCTTGGTAGCTCTTCGTCAGGAGTCCTACTGCTCTTTCACTGCCTCTCGTTCTCTCGTTTTATGTGTAACCCCATCATGTACTGCCCGTTTAATGCATTTGCTGCATTTATCCTTTTCTCTCCTGCCTCTTGGTTTCCTCGTGATGCCCGCCCTCTGCCGGTGGTTCTTGGCTCACGTGGCCTTGCTGTGTGTGTTTCCCCCCGTTCCTCCTTTTCTTTTTTGTATTTTCATATTCGCTTGTGTTCCCCGGCACTTTGAAGGATTCCCTGCGTTTCGGGATCTCATTTCTCCTTCATGTTTCATTCACTTTTCAGTTCTTTTGTTTAAGGGTTTTGCTGGGCGTCCCGTTCGCTCTTTCTTATTCTCCCTCTCTCTTATTTCTCTCTCTCTCTCTCTTTCTTACTCCTCTCTCATTCTCTCTCTCTCTCTCTCTCTCTCTCTCTCTCTCTCTTATCTCTTCTCTCTCTCTTCTCTCTCTCTCTCTCTCTCTCTCTCTCCTCTCTCTCTCTTCTTCTCTCTCTCTCTCTCTCTTCTCTCTCTCTCTCTCTCTCTCTTCTCTCTCTCTCTCTCTCTCTCTCTCTCTCTCTCTCTCTCTCTCTCTCTCTCTTCTCTCTCTCTCTCTCTCTCTCTCTCTCTCTCTCTCTCTCTCTCTCTCTCTCTCTCTCTCCTCTCTCTCTCTCTCTCTCTCTCTCTCTCTTTCTCTCTCTCTTTCTCTCTCTCTCTCCCTCTCTCTTCTCTCTCTCTCTCTCTCTCTCTCTCTCTCTCTCTCTCTCTCTCTCTCTCTCTCTCTCTCTCTCTCTCTTCTCTCTCTCTCTCTCTCTCTCTCTCTCTCTCTCTCTCTCTCTCTCTCTCTCTCTCTCTCTCTCTCTCTCTCTCTCTCTCTCTCTCTCTCTCTCTTCTCATTCGCTTTATCTCTCTCTCATTCTCTTTATCTCTCAATCTCTTTCATTCTCTCTATCTCTCAATCTCTTCCATTCTCTTTATCTCTTATTCTCCCTCGCCCCTTCCCTCGTCCTTCCATGTCACTGCAGTCCCTAAGCTCTCTTCCCTTCTGTGCCTCACAGCCTCCACGCCTTCCCACACAATGCAACCCCCACATTATCTTCTCTCTGACAGCCTGCTCCCTCCCTTCAGCAGGTTTCCATAATTGCCTCCCTTTCAGTATCCTGTATTCCGTATCTCAAAATCATTTCTATGTGCCGTGGCTTTCTCTATTGGAGGGGGAAGATTTGGAGTGAGGAGGAGGAGAGCCGAGGTTGAGAAGGAGGTTGAGGAGAGGGCGAGGTTTGGGGAGGAGGAGTGGAGGAGGAGGTATAGGAGTACCAGACTACATGTTATTGCCGGAGGAGCGCATTCGAGACTTAGAAAATTATCTTCCGACAGCAGTTTGCAAAGTTAGCAATCTGTTAGGAGTAGGAGTAGGACCAACAGTACCAGCACTAGGAGGAAGAGAGAAGGAGAGGAGAGGAGGAAGGGGAGGGGGGAGAGGAGGAGGAAGGTGTACAGCCTGCCCTTCTTATTTGTTTTCCATCCCCTCGTGCCACCTCCCACCCCACCCTCGCCTCCCTTAATTATCCTGTAGAGCGCTCGAGCTGTCCCTCCGTGTCCTGGAACTCGCCCGGCTCCCCTCTCCTTGCCGCGTGGAGCCCAGTGCCGTGCCCCCTTGTCGTGTGGAGACCCATACCGTGCCCCCTTGTAGTGCCCCCCTTCCGTGTCCCGTCCGCCAGCGCCCCCGTCCCACGCCCCCGCCCCCCGAGCGCCCCTCAGTACGCCTGGCCGTGTACGTTCACGGTCCAGTAACAGGGGAAAGCTAGGGTTATCGTCCCAGTCAGACCTATCTCGGAAATGTTTCTTTTGGTCCGAGCGAGAGTTTCTGTTTGCGTTCCTCTGCGTCAGGATCTGCAGTTTTACGCTCGACGTTTAGGAAGGCTGGTGGGGACGATACACACACTCCCTGGGAAAGACCTATCGTTAACTTTCAATGCCGCGTCGTGCCGTAGCTTTAAGGAGCCCTTCGTGCGCAATTATGGAAGGGAAATGATGACGTTTTAAAGACCAAACATAGTGATGAAATCGTTTCAGCTCTACCAGTCCTTTTCGTTATTTCACTTCAGATAGCATCGCACCGGTAAAGCCTGTGGCAACAATCGACATAATTCAGATATAGTTTGTTGCAAATCTGAAGCCAATTTATGGTATTGATCGTATCTGTTAATTAACTCCCGCCCGTAGTCATACAAGGGCGGCGGGACCTGCAGTCGGCCGCTCGTTCGCGGAATGAATCATACGAGTCATGTTCGGAGGTGTGCCTGCCCTACATTCAGAGTTAGGCGTGTATTTAAGGGATTAGCTGCAGCTTGTGTTTCACCACTCATGCAAATTGTGATCAAACCTGGGATTATTTCGCAGTCACTCAGCCTCACCTAAGCCACGGGCAGAGCGAGGATCAATAGTGGCGAAATGATTACAGGCTGACCAGGTCTTTGTTACGGCCATGGAAGCTCGTCCGATCCCGGGGAGAGCCGGCCCGGATGCCGGTGTCGGGCGCGTGTCATTGCGTTCTCCCTCGCAGCGGGCCGGCGGGGGACGGCGCAGCGACACGGCTGTCACGCGCCGTGCGGACACTGACAGCCGAGACTCCTCCTTTCTGGCCGAGTTCAGTGGATATTCATGAGTCATCTGGAGAGAAATTTTGGCTCTTCCAAACCGACGATTGCAATCAGCGCGCCCCTGACGAGGCTTTGCTTTCACTTGACTGCGGTGTATGCTTATTGCACCAGTTTGCTGTGGCAATGACGCGGGTTATCACTCCCCAGGGAAGCCATTCGGCGAGGTTCTCGCCCACTGCATGTCGACCCGTGTCGTATACGCCGCAAGTAACTGACATTGCCTTCCTTTCCTCATGGCCGCGTCAAGTAGGTGATGCATATCCCGCGTCCCCTCCGACATTTACTCCTTCCTCCCTCCCTTCCCCCTTCTGTCCGGGATGGCAAGGTTCGCGCACAGGAAGTTATCGTGTTTGAGGGAGCCATTCTCCCTCGCTGTAAATCTGTCCCGTGGAACAAAAGCTGGTGCCAGCCTCATAACGAGCTGCGCGCCCACCTCGTTAAGCTCGCCCCGGCCGGATATATTCTTTGTGAGGCTCCGCTGAGCACACCGTTGCGTTTGATGTTTATATAGTTGTTTTTTGTCTGCAATATAGTACGATAAGCACCCGTTATTTGCTGTGGATGGTTTGAAAAGGATTTTTTTCTGTTTGTTTATGTGCTAAAATTGGAGTGATTATGTCTGCGTTTAAAATCTGATTCTAAAGATTTTGATGTGTCATATTTTCCCCAGGATTTAAGCTTTATTCGGTGTTCGGACATGTTATTGGATAAAGACCGAAAAATAATTGTGTTGCAACGAGAGGATCGATGAATTATTGCACATTTTGCACATTCTGCCTTTGGTCTTGCACAATGTATACCTTTCTTTGTCACAGAATTAAGTAGCAGGATATAGCATATTGCATTGGAATCATATTCTATGGATTCAAATCGAGTTATCAAACTCTTCATCGAGAGGTCGATATTGTGTTTCACATTTCACTCGTGCTGAAAAGGATGTCCTCTAGATCTAATCTCTTTGATTTATTTTTAACATTATTATTATTCTATCTATTTTTATATATCTATTTATTTATTAATCACTATCATTCTCACTCTCACAGATCTCACACTCTCACACTCTCACACTCTCACACTCACTCACTCACTCTCTCTTCTCTCTCTCTCTCCCTCTCTCTCTCTCTCTTCTCTCTCGTCCCTCTCTCTCTCTCTCCTCTCTCCTCTCTCTCTCTCTCCCTTCCCTCTCTCTCTCTCTCTTCTCTCTCTCTCTCTCTTCTCTCTCTCTCTCTCTCTCTCTCCTCCTCTCTCTCTCTCTCTCTTCTCTCTCTCTCTCTCTCTCTCTCTCTCTCTCTCTCTCTCTCTCTCTCTTTCTCTCTCATTTATATGTGCACACACACACACACACACACACCACACACACACACACACACACACACACACACACACACACACACACACCACACACACACACACATATAATTAATATATGAATATATATGTGTGTGTATAGGTGTGTGTGTGTATGTATGTGTCTGTGTCTGTGTGTGTTTATGCATGTATGTTTATGTATATTTGTGTGTATGTATGTACGTACGTACGCGTGCCTCCTTCCCTCTCTCTCTCCCTCTGTCCCACATTCTCACCAGTGTTAAGATATCAATACGCGTTTGATATCAACTACCCTCACAGGATAAAGAGGTGATTAAGGGCGGGCCAGTGACGTACGAGGTGATATAATTTATTCCCAATTCAATTCCTTAAGCATTTGATAGCGCGAGAGCCATAAAGAAATGGAAAAAGGTCTTAATTGCATCATACTTCAGATACTTCTACGAAAACTTTGGCACAGCTGAAGGTAATGCGAGCGAGGTGGAGATGCTGCAGGGTGAGTGAGGGCGAAGTGAGGACTGAAGTGAGGAAGTGAGAGTGATGAAGACGTCACGCTTGAGGAAGAATGAGTGAAAGCGTGAGTGAAAACGAATGTGAATGAATAAATAGGTAGATATTAAAAAGGCGAGAGAGATTTTTTTTTCTTTTACAAAAGGTCTTACGAATTATTGAGTTTGTAAACTGCGTAGTGACAGGAAAGGGATATGTAACCGTATTGGGGGGAAATAGTATTAAAACGAAAAAAAATACAAACAAGGCAAAATGAAACCTAGAATAGGTAGATATTGAAGGGGAAATGTGAAAAACGGAAAATGCAAATTGCAAACAGACAAAGGAAAATGCACAAAGAGATTAAATTAAACCACGTATTTGGGAGGACGAGTAAAACGCGAGAGCAGTTGTGCAAAATGAAAAAAAAGGCAAAGAGAATACCAATAATATAAAAACGGATATCGGACAAGACGGAAAAAAATGAAATTTCATATGAAAACAGATAGGTATAAGCCCATCGCAAATCATTCAAATTAATATGAAAACAAATAAAGATATAAACCTAATGCAACCATTCAATCTGACCGTTGTTATTGCAATGTGATAGTAACCTCTGCCGTCGTAGAGAGTCGTGATGGCCGTCGTTGTGATGCTACAGTGGTCGTTCCCGCAGCCCCGTACGTAAAGAATCCTCGTATAGGCTGAGAGTAATGTAGTCATTCCCAGGTCATGATGATCCCCGAGGCGCAGCTGAGCCTCGCGGCCGGGCCCAGTGTGTGTGTGTGTGTGTGTGTGTGCGAGGAGAGAGAGAGAAAGAGAGAGGAGGAGAGGGAGAGAGGGGGGAGAGGGAGAGAGAGAGAGAGAGAGACTGACGGATCTGTGTGGGTGAGAGAGAAAACAAAACAAAGAGAGTGTGATTGTGTATTTGTGTGTGTGTGTGAGAGAGAGAGAGAGAAGAAAGAAAGAAAGAGTGAGTGAGTGTGACTATGATTTTGTATTTGTAAGAACATTGATCGGCACATATTTTTTGTGTGTATATTTATTACTTGCTTTTCTCTCTCTGGTCCTTTTCCTATCGTATGACATAGGGTAAAAGAGGCGGTGCTTATGTTGGCGTCGTGTATGTGGAAGGCCGCCCTATGTTTATGTGTGAGCGTGAACAAGTACGACCCGATCTCCCGAATTTAAGGCTTCCGCGCTTTTGTTGTCCGAATATGAACGGCCGGTCAAAGAGAGAGAGAGTGAGTGTGTGTGTGTGTGTGTGTGTGTGTGTGTGCGTGTGTGTGTGCGTGCGTGCGTATGTGTGTGTTTGTTTGTTAAGCACTTGCGTTTCTTGATATTTTTGCTTGTGTCGACATTTTTTTATTCATGCGATTTTTTGTTATTATTATTATTATTATTATTTATATTATTTTATTTATTTTATTTTTTTATTTTTTTTTTTTTGCTTGCTTGCTTGAATGTTTTCTTTGCATATTTGTGTACGTGTACGGCCATATTTTTAAACCCATTTCTTGCTCGAGATGAGAAATCGACAATCGATTTGATATTTATTTCGATGACTATTGATCCCCTTCCTCTATGTTTCGGGGGACGAAGAGAGGAAGGGGAGACAGTCCACGTGGGAGAAGTTGATATCCATAAATGTTAAGGATATTATGTTATGTATGCTGGTTCTCTGGGGGGGGAGGGGTGGGGAGGGGATTCTACAGAATGTTTATGAGGGTTGATCATGGGTGAAGAAGAGTGAGATGTATAACAGGGAAGTTGACCTTGTTAGATTTGGGGATTGAGATTAGATTGTGGATTGGCAACTGGGGTTGTCGATGTGTGTGTGTGTGTGTATGCGTGTGTGTGTGTGTGTGTGTGTGTGTGTGTGCGTGTGTGTGTGTGTGTGTGTGTGTGTGTGTGTGTGTGTGTGCGTGTGTGTGTGTGTGTGTGTTGGGTATGAACTATTTCGGTGAACTGTATAATGGATTGTTCAGTCAAGTTTCAACTTAATCTACATATTGAGCTTGTTGCGTAGAAAGAAACATTTGTTTATTAATAAAAACGTAAGGCTGAGAGCTAAATTCAAAGTATGTTAGATTCTGGCCATTCTCCTTTCATTGTTTCTCCATGTTTGTCGTTTTCTCGCTTCCCTTCTTTTCCCTCTCTCTCTCTTCTCTCTCTCTCTCTCTCTCTCTCTCTCTCTCTCTCTCTCTCTCTCTCTCTCTCTCTCTCTCTCTCTCTCTCTCTCTCTCTCTCTCTCTCTCTCTCTCTCTCTCTCTCTCTCTCTCTCTCTCTCTCTCTCTCTCTCTCTCTCTCTCTCTCTCTCTCTCTCTCTCTCTCTCTCTCTCTCTCTCTCTCTCCTCTCTCTCTCTCTCTCTCTCCTCTCTCTCTCTCTCTCTCTCTCTCTCTCTCTCTCTCTCTCTCTCTCTCTCTCTCTCCTCTCTCTCTCTCTCTCTCACTCATTCACTCACTTTCCCACTCACTCTCTATTTTTCGTTTTTCAGATCACCTCGAAATTCTCGCTCACACAATGCCATACGCACGAACACACATTCATTTTTAATCACGTGCCGATCTATTTCCCTTTTTTTAAATCGCCAAAACTTGACATATTATCGTTTTGCCGGATCTATTTGTCCTCTGTCGTGTACTTTTCTGATTACCGGTAAAAATATGGCAGTACAGGCCCGACCTGATTGATTAGTCAAGACCCGAAGGATATGTTGCCGAATAAACGTTTTAAAGTTGCATTTTTTAAATATTTTTATGAGCGTGTATGTGTGTCTATGCGTTTCATGTTGTACCACGACGTATTGGCTTAGTTGTGATATCTTTTCGCTTTTGATTCGATTTAATTTAATTTTTGATTTAATTGATTACTTGATATCTGGGTAGATAGGAATTTGTCAAAAGGATCTTGGGAGGAGACAGAGGAGACGTCTTCTCGTGAACGGAGGCTCGTAGATGGAATTTCTGCTTTAGATTAAAAAGAAAAGAAAAGAAAAGAAATGAAAAAAGCACTCTAGGAAACACTCTACGTACGATATATGCTTACATGTATATGTATGGTTAAACACACACACACGCAATCACACACACTCACTCACTCACTCACTCACTCACTCACTCACTCACTCACTCACTCACTCACTCACTCACTCACACACACACACACACACACACACACACACACACACACACACACACACACACACACACACACACACACACACACACACACACACACACACTCCTCTGTTCCGTTCCCTTTCACTCTGTCCCCCGCTCCCTCCCTCATCCCCCCTCCCCCTCCCGCCTACTCTTCATGCTTGCAGGCACCACCACACCCTTCACACAAGGGCTAGGGAGGGGAGAGGTAAGGGGGTAAAGGGCAGGCTCAAGGACACCCCCTGCCGCACATCGATCCTTGGACGAGTGGGAGTGAGGCGAGGGCGTGATCACCAAAGGAAGGAAGGATGCCTGAGGAGCTGTGATGCGAGCTCCTCCTCCGAGTCCTGCCTCGAGGACGACTTGGGTCGAGGACGACTCGGGTCTCGTGCTGCGGTTGCGTACATTGTGGCCTGGGTGAGGCACACAGGGGGGGGGGGTAGTAGCCGTGGATATGTGTGTGTGTGTTTGTGTGTGTGTCCGTGTGCGTGTTCATGTGTGTGTTTGTGAGTGCGTGTGTGTTTTTTAAGGCAGGTGAAGCAATCCGGTAAGAGCGGACTAAGAACGCCAGTTGTGAATGATAGGAAACGTTTGCGGAAACTATTATATTTGTTGCGTTGCTGTTTCTAGGAAACGTTTTGCGGATTTGTTGCTTAGAGACTGTCTTTAAAACGTTGTTTCGGAAAGGAAACTATTATATTTGTTGCGTTAGAGACTGTTTCTAGGAAACGTTTGCGGAAACTATTATATTTGTTGCGTTAGAGATGTTTCTAGTTAATATTTCCGGTCGTATGATGATGCTTCAGGGCGGAAACGAAAATTCTTGCTGCGTTAGAGATTGTTTTTACTTAATAATTCAGTATGATGCTTCAGGATAATGAAGGCGAGTGTCCGTTTCCGATTAATTTGTTCACCATTTGATTAAGAGAAAGGTGAAAGTGAGGTTATTGTTCTGCCACGTGCGAGACAGCTGCGACGAGGCTCTACAGCGGGATGGCACAGAATGCCCAATATCGTTAGTGCTAAGTAAACGGTCACTGTGGGCGGCATGTGTGTGTGTGTGTGTGTGTGTGTGTGTGTGTGTTGTGTGTGTGTGTGCGTGTGTGGGTGTGAGAGAGAGAAGATGGAGAAGAGAGGAAGGGAGAGGGAGAGAGAGAGGAGTGTATGTGTGGTGTAGAGAGAGGGAGAGACAGAGACGTGAAGAGAAACGAGAAGAGAGAGAGGAGAGCTGTGTGTGTGTGTATGTGAGAGGGAGAGAGAGAGAGAGAGAGAGAGAAGAGAGAGGAGGAGAGAAGAGAAGAGACGAAGGAGAGAGAGAAGAGACGGAGAGAGAGAGAGAGAGAAGAGAGAGAGAGGAGAAGGAAGAGAGAGAAGAAGAGAGAGAGAGGAAAGAGGAGAGAGAAGGAAAGAGAGAGAGAGAGGAGCAACCACCCAAAGAGAGAGAGAGAGGTAAGAGAGAGAGGAGAGAGAGACGAGAGAGAGAGAGAGGAGAGAGAGAGAGAGAGAGAGACAGAACGAGGGAGGGGAGGTGGTAAGGAGGAGAGACAAACAGAGACGGAGAGAGAGGGACGGAGACAGACAGAGGACACAGTAACAAAGGACAGGGAGCAGTACAGGATGAAAGAGAAAATATCGAACAGAAAGACCATTTACAGACAAAGATGGATATAAAACAGACAACACACACACAAAAACAGAGAGAGAGAAAATAAACTACCGCAGATAGGAAAGAACAAAACAGAAAGAAACCCCCCCCAATAAAAAAGAACAAAACGTGGATGTCTTTATATACGCGTATGTATGCAAGCATGTATATATGTATGTGCGCGTGTCGTATCACCCGAATCACGTCGCTTTTGAAGGAACGGATAGGCGACTGATTAAGGATTCGTCGCCTTTGATGGATGGGCCGAGCGCCGCCTGGAGTAGGATCCGAAGGTGCGAATATTTGAGGATTTCTGCGAGGATTGAAAGGGGAAGAAGGGAGGGAGGGGGAGGATGGGGCTGGGGGGACAGAAAGCCGATTAGAAAATAATGGATCCAGATAGCAGTGACGGTTCTCAGAAAAGGCGATTGGGAAAGTTGTATGGCATAAAAATTTGAAGACGCGGGAGTCGATAGTGGTGCAGGATTTTTTTTTTTTTTTTTTTTTCTTTTGGTGTTTTACTTTTTTTTACATTTTTTTTTTCAGCGTTCTTTGTGAATTTTGTCTATCATCTACATTTTTTATATGATAGTTTATGTATAAAGTCGTCAAGTTTAACCGTATATAGAAAAAATATATACACAAGAACGATCTATATTCCAAGAAAACAACACACGAAAAAAAAAAAAATAATCCTTTCATATATCCGTGAATACGTAATTGCAACATTTCCTATGCCAGCTTTCATCCACGTGCGGGCAGGCGAGCTAAGGGGGGGAAGGGAGACAGCCCCCATTAGGACAAGCACCGGCCGCAGGAACACGTATTTACCGGCTAAGATCCCCGGCGAGGCCCTGAGGAACTTGATTTAATGATGTCTAGTTTCGGTTCCAATAAGACGTTTGCGAGTCGTAAAAGTCTTCGAGAGGAGGGAGGCACCGGGAGGGGAGGCGAACGAGAGGGTGTATATATATATATATATTATAGAGCAGGGTTTTTTTTTCTTCTTTTCTTTTTCTTTCTTTTCTTTTGATTCTTTTGTTCTGAATATGCCCGGACTCCATCGATAATTCGAGATTGAAGTTCTGTCTGTTCCTGTTCCTCTCTTTCAGGTTCTCTCTCTCACACACCACGCACGCACCCCACACGACAGAGAGTGAGAGGATAGGGATTACAACATACATACATACATACATACATACCATACATACATACATACATACATACATACATACATACATACATACATACAATACATTACATACAACATACATACATTAACATATATTATATATATAATTATATATAATATGTACTATAATATATGCATATAATTATGTATATGTTTATATAGTATATTATTATATTATATATATATATAATATATATATAGTATATAATATTGTATATATATATTGTATATGTATATATATATATTATTATATATTTATATAATATATATATATATATTATATATATAGAGAGAGAGCAGAGAGAGAGAGGAGATTATTAGAGGAGTGAAGAAATACAAATTAAGCTACATTTCTCTTCACGCATTAAATAATCACCTTCATGCCGTTGCCTATGCAGGAGTGCATGACGACGCGATGCCTCGTATGACAGGCTTTGCTGGCCGAATGACGCCGCGCGCATGTGACGGCATCAGCGCCACATGGGCCTCCTTAAACAAAACTTCGACGCAAACTTGGGAATTCCCCTCAGTGCTTTCCGTCCAGGTGTGTGCGTCCCCGGGGAGGGCACCCGCCAGATCATTGGGGGAAATGCATTTCTTTTTTTCTTTCTTCTTTCTTTCTTCATGGTCGCGTGATTATTATTTGACATGGGATTCCTTTTGTTATTTTAGCATGTCTTGCAGAGGGACCTGTCTGGGCGCATGGCTACGTGAACATTTGCATACGTTAAGGATAAACGTACATACGCAAATATTAAAACCAGGTACTCGCACTAGCCATCCTTGACATCCACTCGAGTCAAATAAGCCTGCACTCGTTATCAAAAAAATCATATATATCCATATTTTACATACCGTATATCAGCTTTTTAATCCGACTTTTTTTTTCATTATCCTTTGTTTCCATTTTTTTAAACGTTATTTTCTCTCTTTTTCTTGCTCTCGCTTCTGTTCGACAATACCGACATCACGGAAACAAACCTAGTATTAAAAAGACTAATGGTGTTGCCCCACATTTCGCCATATGGTTCGTTGTTCCATTCACGAAATTTACATTTGAAAAGGTAATCAGTTTTTATAGCTTATCAGTTCGCTGGATATATATGTTTTAAATACTTTTGTTTCAGGACTGGAATTACGTTCCTTTCAGTCGTCCCGGACCATAAATCATAACTTTTGCCGACGTTTTTAAAGCGGCTTTAAATAATTTCCTCGCTAATTTATTACACTTTACCTCTTATAGAGATAAGATTAAAAAGCAAATAGAACCAGGGCTAACGAAACGACGGTTATTTCTCACCTTTATTTAATTCGTAACTCCGTCGACTTCTCTATCAACTCCGGTATTTCCCCTCCTACGGTCGTGAGTCTCCCATGGAGGAATAGCAACGGAGTTGCAATATTTTATGGGCTAGAAATTCACCGAGGAGAATTTTTGTTCATTCCGCAGCCGCGCGCACACCAAAAGTGAGGATGGGGGGGGGATGAAGGAGGGGGAGGGGGAAAAGGGGTAGGAGGAGGGAAAGGGGGAACGGGGTAGGAGGAGGAAAAAAAGGAGGGAGGGGAGGCCGAGAGAAGGAAGG
>NW_020871072.1:631551-636551 GCF_003789085.1 Penaeus vannamei
CCTCACACCTTCTCCCTCTCTCTTCCTCTTCTTTCCGCCTTCTCCTCACTCTTCTCCCCTGTCTTTCTTCGTCTCTCCGCCTTCCCCTTCCTTCCCCTCACACTTTCTCCCTCTCTCTTTCTTCGTCTCTTCCGCCCTCACCTCCCTTCCCCTTACCCTTCTGTTTTTCCTCTCTCATCTCGCTCACCCTTCCCTTCTTTTCCTCTCACTTTTTCCCCTCTTTCCGCGTCCCTCACGCTCTCTCTCTCCCTCCTTTCCTCCCCTTTATCTCTTCCATCGTTCTTCCGCTTCCCCTTCCTTCCCCCCTCTCACTTCTCTCATTCTTCGTTCTTCTCTCTCTCCCTGCTCTCTTAACTCGTCCTTCCCGCTATCCCCTCACTTGCCCCCTCGCTCACTCTCCTCCCTCGTTCCTCTCGCTCTCCCCTCCTTCCTCTCCTCCCTCTCTTGTTTCTCTCGCTCTCCCCTCCCTCCCACTCCCTCTCTTGTTCCTCCCGCTCTCCCCTCTCTCGTTCCTCCCGCTGTCCCCTCCTTTCCCTCCCTCTCCTCTCTTATTCCTCCCTTTCCCCTCCCTTCCCTCACTCGTCCCTCCCGCTCTCCCCTCCCTTCCCTCTCTCGTCCCTCCCGCTCTCCCTCCCTTCCCTCTGCCTCCCTCCCTCTCCCTCTCTCGTCCCCCCGCTCTCTCCTCCCTTCCCTCTCGTCCTCCCGCTCTCCCTTCCCTTCCCTCTGCCTCCCTCCCTCTCCCTCTCTTGTTCCTCTCGCTCTCCCCTCTCCTTCACCATCAGCTGTGAGTGCGGGTCGATAATAGGCAATGTAACTCATCATAGAGGTAGTTACGGCGCCCCGGTTCTTGCGTGGGATCTGCTGCGATCGTCGTGTCTGCAGGCCGGCCGCGGCTCTTTTTCTGTCTCTTTTACTTTCTCTTTATTGTGTTTTTTTTTTTTTTTTTTTTTTTTTTTTTGGGGGGGGAAGGAGGGCTTGAGGCTTTCGGTTTATATTCCTCCGTTCCTTAGCTTCTTTTTCACTTTCTCATTCTCTCTCTCTCTCACTCTTTCTCTCTCTCTTCTCTCTCTCTCTCTCTCTCTCTCTCTCTCTCTCTCTCTCTCTCTCTCTCTCTCTCTCTCTCTCTCTCTCTCTCTCTCTCTCTCTCTCTCTCTCTCTCTCTCTCTCTCTCTTCTCTCTTTTCTTTCACTTTCTCTCGCCTTCTTTTTGCCTCTTCACTTTATATTACTCCTCTCCTTTCTTCCCCCTCTCTCTCTCTCTCTCTCTCTCTCTCTCTCTCTCTCTCTCTCTCTCTCTCTCTCTCTCTCTCTCTCTCTCTCTCTCTCTCTCTCTCTCTCTTTCACTTTCTCTTTGTCTTCCTTGTCAGACTGATTCCCATGTGTCTGTCTGCTGGCTCCCCCGCTTAGCGCTTGACCCCCCCCCCTCCCTCCCCCTCTCTGTCTGTCTGTTTCGATGCTTGTTTATTTAATTGAACCTTGCCGTTCTGTGTTCCCCTGTTGCCTGTCTGTTCCCCCGTCTCCCTCTTTTTCGGCTGTCAGTTCCTTTCTCCTGTTGCTTTCGCTGTTCCATTCATTCGTTCGTCGTTACGATCCTTTTGTAAATATGTGTTTTCCCTTTCTGCTTCTCTTTTCCTTTATTGGTTCTCCTAATTATCTACGCGTGTATTCCTATTACTCTCTTTCTCCGCATGTGTTATGATTCGAGACAGCTTAAACCGTTAAAATAAAATGTCGTTCTAAGCCTGAACCGCCAATTTAAAATGACTTTCTGACAGCCCTGAACCGCCCAATTTAAAATGACTTTCTAAACCTGAACCGCCAATTTAAAATGACTTTCTAAGCCTGAACCGCCAATTTAAAATGACTTTCTAAACCTGAACCGCCAATTTGAAATGACTTTCTAGAATTACCATTGTGGTCGTTAGGCGCACCAGTACCGCTAGTTAAAGGATAATATTTCCCAATCTAGTCCTTCGGATTATGAAATTCGAACGGTACAACGTCGGTCGTAACAAGGTGTATATATAGCGATCCGGGAAGGATTGCTCGAGTAAGGGTGAGTGTAATTAAGCAAGTTTTTTTTTACGCTTTGCTTTTCTTTTTTTCGTTTTTGGATATAATTATTTTAACTTTTCTGGTTATGTGTAGGTTATAAAGCATTAATAATCTTTTATGTTTACTTTTGTGCTCAGAGACAGACAGACAGATATAGAGAGACAGAGAGATAAAGAGATTAATTATTTTAACTTTGTTATATTTTTTCTGGTTGTGTGTAGGTTATAAAGCATTAATAATCTTGAGTATGTTTACTTTTTTTGCTCAGAGACAGACAGACAGACAGAGATATAAAGAGACAGAGACAGAGACAGATAAAGAAAGAGATAGAAACATGTGGAAACAGCGTCTGTGTTCATGCGACCTTCTGTCTGCATATGTGTGTGTATATATTATGGTTACGTACATTTTATGCGTATGCGTTGCATATATTATATATATAAATGCAAATGTGTCCCGCTTCGAAAGTGCATGTTTACGTGCAGTCTCGGCGGGCGTGCGGAAGAGTGCCCGTCCGTGCATGAGACTAAACAGCGGCGGCCCCCCTCCCCACCCCTCCGTCCCCCCACCCCTCCCCACCCCCCCCCCCCCCCCCCCCCGCCGTACTATCGCCCGGTGGAGTCGCGACACAAAGGAACTCCGCCTTCGCTCTTAATAAGTGGGACTCATCCGGGCCGGGGAGTCCACGCTATATCTTATTAATCTACCCAATTCATTTGCCCAGGAAACGGCAAACAGCTTGTTCAGCGGCAGTATTTGCTCTTGCCTTAGAGATATTATCCGGTGATTGTGTACATAGCGGGTGTTTGCTCTGCTGAGGGAGGAGGAGGGATGCAGAGAGAGAGAGAAAGGGAAGGAAGGAGTAAGTGGGAGGAGGGGGTGAGGGTTGGGGGTGAAGAATGGAGAGGGCAAGGGGTGAAAGGAGGGTTGGCGAAGGGAGAAGAAAGAGGGGAGAGAGAGAGAGAGAGAGGGAAGAGGGGGGGGGGTACACGAGTCCTTCCTTTCCCTCTCTCCTCCCCCTCTTCCTCCCTTGTTCGCTCTCCATGCATGAAGCGCCTTTGTGCTTCCTCCCGACTCTTCTCCTGAAAATCTTGTTTTGAAATGCCATTTTTGCGCCGACTTCTTTGTTAATTGCTTCCCGTGACTATTGTGTTCGTCGCTGCATAAATTATAACGGGTGCCGTAAGGATGTCTTAATGAATCATAAGAAATTACATTCATTATTCTCAAGTATAATCAATACTTTTATCACAATTCTTTAATTACTTGATGCTCATTATGTTAGCATTTATTGATTTGACTTTTTTCTCTTCACAGGTACGTTCAGAGACTGGCCTCCGTGCGTCTGTTACCGTAAGAACGTAAGAAATTACTTTATATTGTACCATTGTTATTCTCTTAATACATCACGGAACGTTATGTTAGTAATTTTAATGATATTAGATACAATGCGAGTCTATTATGACTGAACATCTATGGTGTCTGTAACAATATGGGCCATGAAAATTTTTATACGTGTATTAACGAATTCATAGTAGGTTAAATTGCATCATAATCTCTACATATTGCCCTCATAATTCTTTTGTTCTTCGCGTCCCCATAACATGCCCCCTCGTTCTCATTTTATTAATTTTGTTAATGCTCCCCTTTTCATCACCTCTCGCTTTATCCACCTGCTCCCTCTACGTTCCATCGCCTCGTTCTATCTCCCTGTACGTCGGCCTCTCTTGTTATTTATTTCCTTCTCTTACACTTCGGAATTTGAGGGCGTGTCTTCGCAGTGTCTTCGTACCGTGATAAACGGGTGGGGCGGGAAAGCGAAATTCATTTATAAAAAGGCGACTCGTGAATTTTAGATTTTTTGTTGGTATCTTATACGTGATAGAATGTCATTGGGTATCTTGTTTGTATTTGCTGTACAGAAAAAAATTTCGTATTCACACACACATACACACACACATACATACATACATACATATATATATATATATATATATATATATATATATAATATATAATATGTATATATATATGTATGTATGTATGTATGTATGTATGTTTGTTTGTTTGTTTGTTTGTATATACATATTCCACACGTAATATAATTGATATTAGTCCATTTAATTTGGTTTCTCTCCGTAGTCTACTTATAACTTTCTTAACATCAAATACATTTTGCACAACAACAAAAAAAAAAAAATTCACCTCTTCCTGGAAACAATCCCCCCCCCCCCCCTTCACATCTACATCCTCAGTTCCCACGTTTCTGAAAGTTATTGATAGATACATTTTTTAAAGACAGAAATAGACCTTATACCGCACAACGCGTTCTCTCTCGCTTGACCTCTCTCGTGTTGCGGGTATCAGGTGCACCTTGTCAAGACGGCGTGTATGGATGGCACCGTCACGGGCCCTCGTTGCCCTGTGCCACGCTGTTAATCTCGGGGTCATTTGTGCCTCGAGTGACTGTGCTTCGCGGCCGCTTGTCTGTGCTGTAAGGTCGTGTTTCATTCCGTGTCCGAAAGCTGAAACAAAACGTGGATATTGTGAATGATATTTTATTCTTTTCGTGAAACAAAAAAAAATATTCCCTTCTTTTGTGCAGCTGGAGATTCGGGTTGTAAAATGAGCCGTTTTTTCCCCCTCTCTTTCTTTCTTTCTTTCTTCTCTAGCAGGCATTCCTCCGTCCATTGTTTTGTCAAGTAAGAAGAAGAGAGAGAAGAGAGAAAAAAAGGACAATCAGTCATTCTCCCCATCCCATTCTACAAATCACTGCCACGTAAGCTGGTGCATCTCTTCTAATCAGTCCCCCGGAGCCGCCTTCAGCCCCGACACGCCAACACGACACCCACAGAATCTGACCTCCTGTGCAGTTCCATTTTTTCCCCGTCCGCGTCTCAGACTTCGCCGGGGTAGAAAAATTTCTCTCCTCCCCTCCTTCCTTAC
>NW_020871072.1:641551-654051 GCF_003789085.1 Penaeus vannamei
GTGTTATATGTATATATGATATAATATGATATATGATATATCATGTTATATATGTAATGTGCTACGCGCTCTCAGAAGCAGGATGTTCATCGTTCCCTAGTTCAGTAATATATCAAGCCTCTTATATATACTACATATATTTATATATATATATAGATATAGTATACTAATGGTATCTGTATATATATATACTATATTATGTCACTATAAAATTTATATAGGCTAAGTGTATAGTGTGTAAAGTTAAATATATATATTATAATATATATTTTTTTTTTTTCCCTTTGTATCCTAGTTTATTCATCATTTTTTCATATTTCTAAGGGATGTTGCGTAAATTTGGAAGGAAATTCACCTGAGAAGTATTTTGGAATATATAATCCTCTTGTCTCTCTCTCTCTTCGCGCGCCGGCGCGCGCGTTGTGTTGCTGTGTGCCGCGCGTGTTGTTATTCTGCTACCTCGGTGTGTGTGTTGTGCTGCTGGCGATGTGTTTTGTGAGGGTTGTGCGTTGTGAATAATAATGAGGTGTCTCTGTTCTTTTTGTAATCTTGATGTGTATTATTTTATGAATGTGTTGTCTTAGAGTATGCTCATTAGTTGTCTTGTAAAATCTCTGGCAAGTGTGTGGTGCGGGGTTGTGAATGTGTTGGTCAGTGGTGTTGATTATTCGTCTTTTGTGTACCCACCTATTGTATGCTGGAATTTACGCATACGACTGCGTAATATATTCTTTGACAGACTGCACTTTATAGCCCATGTTAGCTTATCAACACCAGCCTGCAAACATTTTCACCTATTCTTCAAAAGCATCGTCTTCAATTATTCGTCCTTAGAAGACTGATACTACAGCCGTAATCGTAATTCAGAATTCACGTACAGCTTTAAGAGCTCCTGAACTTTTTCTTGTCATTTTCAAGCTTAGAGGATGTGTACATGCGCGTCTAGATTATTGAATTATTATTAATCTTTTTCATTTTTCTGTGATATATGAAATTACATTTGGTAGGAAATAAATCATGTTGCTTCGTCTAGAATGAACACTGTTCAATGCAGCACAAAGAAGCTCCATTTTGCAAAATCATTGAATATTCTATCGCTGTTAGGAACTCTCATGCTTCGTTTTTCTTTTTATTTATCTATTTATTTTTTATTATATGATTTTCTCCTGTTGAAATCTTTATGCCAAATTTTCTTTCTCTTTTCAAAGTATTAGCATAGTAGGAAATAACGCTATGTTGCATTTTACTGCTTACGCTGAATATTTATTGACCAATATTATGATGTTATGGTTTCTCTCTATCTATCTATCTCCTATCTTCTTATCGATCTCTCTCTCTTCTCTGCATTCGATCTCTCTCTTTCAATCTGTCTCTCATATTCGCATCTCTCTCCTCTCTCTCTGTCTCTCCATAACGTCGCTCTCGTCTCTCTCTCATGTGTCGCTCGTCTCGTCTTCTCGATCCTCATAACAAGGTGGCGGGGTAAAAGTCGCCTAAGGTTCTCATATCTCTTCTCTGTTATTGTCGTAACAGACGCTCTCTCTCTCAATTCCTCTCTTTCGCTCTCTCATCTCTTCTCTGCTTTCGCTCTTATAAAAGGAGTACATAGGGTCCATTCCGTCATTATTTCTAAGTAGTAGGTAGTGTTCTATAAATTCTCTCTCTCTCTCCGATCTCCCTCTTTTCGCTCGTTCTCTCTCTCTCTTCTCTGCACTCTCTTCATCTCTTTTCGCTCTCTCTCTCTCTCATCGTCTCCTCTCTCTTATCGCTTCTTTCTCTTGTTACGACCTCTTCCGTCTCATGCTGGTCTCATTCTCTCATCTCGTTCCATTCTCTCTCTCTCTCATCTACTCTCTATCTATCAATCAATCTCTTCTTGTCTCTTCATTTTACTCTTCTCTGCTCTCTCTTTCAAAGACGCCCGGCGAGCATGTTCAAGACCGATACTACACCGTCGGTTTACCGGACCATTGAGATGAAGGCTGGCACTGAGCTACCGACGCAGCCCAATTTGCCGCCCATTTTTCACTCGTAAAACTTTGCCCATTAGCTCGTGCTCTCCCGCGCCATGTTCCGGGCGGCGCTACGTATAATCTCGCCGGTGAGAGAAGGACGAGGCGTTGATGAGCTTCTCGGCGCCCGTGGGTGGCGAATCGCGTCTCCGTCGGCGTCGCCTGCCGAATTCAATCATGGTTCCACTCCCCCCTCCCCATCCCCCTACTGTAGCTTTCATTAACTATTTAAATTTGCATATCGGCCTGACAAGAATTTTAAATCTCCCCCTCTTTTCTATAATCGGCCTAAGGAGAATGTGATATGCTATCAAAAACTTGTTTGGGCCCAAAAAGTTCATTAATTTCGGAGCTGCCTTCGCCCTATGTTTGTGCCACTCGCCTCCTCCGCTCCGGGAATTTAATTAATCAAGGGTGAAGATGTGGTTCTGCTCGCGTGCAGCCTCGTCGGGGAGGCCGTGTCGGATGGTGGCTCATACCTGTTAGTCGGGCTGGCGTGTCGGATGGCGGGTCGGTCGGGCGCGGGTCACTGTGACTGATGGCTCACCTGCCGCCGTCGGATCAAAGGGCTACAGGCTTTTTAGACGCAGGAATTGTGTTTAATCAGGATTTTCCTTTTACTGGCGTGATTGTGGCACTGGTATTTGTGGTGGTGGATTTTTTTTTTTTTTTTTTTTTTTTTTTTTTTTTTTTGAGAGGAGAAGGGAGAGAGAGAAAGAGAAGAAGGGAAGAGAAGAGGGAGAGAAAGAGAGAGAGGAGAGAAGGGAGAGAAAGAGAGAGAAGGAAGAGAGGAGAGAAAGAGAAGAGGAAAAGAGGGAGAGAAAGAGAAAAGGGAAGAGAGAGAGAAAGAGAGGGAAGAGAGGGAGAGAGAGAGAAAGAGAAATAGGGAGAGAAAGAGAAAGAGGGAGAGAGAGAGAAAGAGAAAGAGGAAGAGGAAGAGGGAGAAGAGAGAAAAGAAAGAGGAAAGAAAGAGGAAGGGGGAGAGAGAGAGGAAGAGGGAGAGAGAGAAACAGAAAGAGGAAAGAGGGAGGGAAAGAAGAGAGAGGAAGAGGGAAGAGGAGGGAGAGAGAGAAGAGGAGGGGGGAGAGGAGACGAGAGAGAGAAAGGGGAGAGAGAGAGAAAGAGGAAGAGGGAGAGAGGAGAAAAGAGGAAGAGGGGGAGAGAGAAGAAAGAGGAAGAGGGGGAGAGAGAGAATAAGAGGAAGAGAGGAGAGAGAGAGAAAAAGAGGAAGAGGGAGAGGGAACGAAAAAGAGAGAGAGGGGGGTAGAGAGAGAGAAAGAGAAAGAGCAAGAGAGAGAGTGAGAGATCAAAACAGGATAAGAGACAGAGAAATGCAGAACACAGACAGACAGACAGAGAGTTTAAACTGTCTCTTTCCCAGTCTTTCCTTATGCCATGCTCTCCGCCATAATAGATGGAACACAGCAGAAGTGTAAGGAAAGCCAAGGCAACTCACGCTCAAGACCTTTTTCCATTTGTTCCTTCTTCGAGGTCCTCGGCTCACACGCGGATTTCCATACGCCTCCGTTCGTTGCTTTGTTTGCAAGCGTTCGTCATGAAATGTTGCATGTTCCTAGGAATAGGTAAGGTCTGCGGTTTACGTCGCCGTTGGACATTTTTTGGAGCGTGAACAGTCAGGTGAACACAAATTTGATGCGATTTTTTTTTTTTTTTTTAATGAGGGTTACTTAATGGGGAAATTCCTCATTTGCAATGTTTTTTTTACCACTCTTTTTCAGTCCGTTAAATCATCATTAGGCAACTACATAGGTGTAATAAATATTGCAATGCCGCCATCACAGTTAGCTCTCGAGGTAAATTATGACAGGAATGCTAAAAAGTGCTTCGTAATATGCGTCGTTCATTAGCTTTACGAATTCCCCTCCCGACTCTCTTCTTCTTTCTTTCTTCTTTCTTTTCCTTCTTTCTTCTTTCTTTTAATCTGTCTTTTTCTTTTTTTCTTTTTTTCTTTTTTTTCTTTCTCTCCTTATTTTCTCGGTGCAGCTGTTTTAGATTAGAATCGTGGTTCTTTCTCTCAATTTTCTCCACTCTCTCTCCCTCCTCTTTCCGCCCTAGGGAGATATGCACTTTCTCATCCCCACATTCCATCAGTCTCTCAACCACATAGTCTCTCTTCATCTCATCTCTCTCCTCCATCGATCACATCTCTCAGGTCTCTCATCTATTAACTCTTATCTAAAATCTATCTATCTATCTTATCTATCTATTCGTCCTCTCTCTCCTCTCTCTCTACTCTCTCTCTCGTCTCTATCTCTCTTATCGTTAATTTATGTCGTTGCATTATCATGCTAATCTCTATCATCTATCTCTCCCTTTCTCTTTCTCATCTCTCCATTTTTTCTTTCTTTCTTTCTTGTCTTTTTTTTCTATTTTTTTTTTTCTTTCTTTCCTCCTCTTTTTTTCTTTCTGTTTCTCTCTTTCTCATCTCTCTCTCTCCTCTTCTCATCGTCGTCTCTCTCATATGTCTCCTCGAATCTCGGCGCCATCTTCATCTACTCTTTCTCATATCTCTCCTAACGAGATCAGCTCTCTCGTCTCAATTCTCTTCTCTCTCTCTCTCCTCTCAGTAACGCACACAACTACTACACACAACATGGATATTATACGTATGTATCAATGCTATTGCTCACACACACACACACAACGGACACACAGATTAACAAGATAGATTGTTATTACGAGATTAATGAACACACAACACCTACACTACACGACACACAACATTAATAATCTACTTACTCTTGGCTAGGATGCAGATGTATGTAGATTGCAGTTGTCACCACAAGTGATAGAGGGTGGTCATATGATGATTAGTTGATTTGTCCTGGATAGACTTTGATTAATGTGACACACACAGCTTACTGTCGATTAGGTGACTGAGTATGCAAAAGTTTTAAGTTCATATATTTTCACACATTCTCACACACACACACATTATCACTAAAGCTTTCTGATTTATGCATATTTTTTATACTGAACTATAGATTTGCCGTCTGTGTCCTATCTTGTTATCGATTTATTTAAGATTATTTTTAACCGTTAGATAAGTTCGCATTCACTGCAACAACACATACACATTCGCACTGATGATACTATACGACATTTTAGCCAAGGCCGTTCAATAACTATATTATACACTGGTTCTTGGGGCAAATGGCACATGGAGTCGATCCATTACAAGCACTATGGAGTATCGGTCTCGCTAGTGATGTCACGCACGCGATCTTAAGCCCGTGCACGCGCGCACACTGTAACTTGTGTTCCATGAATCTGAATTCAGATGTTATGAGATTTTTCTGCGACAAGTCATTGTTGTAGACTAAGATTATTTTATAGCGATTTACGCTTTCACGATGTAAAATTAATCGATTCGGATTCTATGTAATTATAATTATATCTATTGATAATCCCTTGAATTAGCTCAGATGTAATCTGATTATTAAGGTGATTCATCTATCACCAACCACACACCACACACTAATGCTTCTATATCATAGAGTGATGTTTTAACTACTGGATGTAGTGTAGAGAAGATTAGATTGAACTACGGACACAACACAACACACACACATTATGTGACTCATGTATTCTTATAGTGTGCGAAGGAGAAGTTTATGTTATTATTGTGGATAACTTCTTTCAGTCTGGTAAATTGTGATTATAGCTTGACGTATCTTCTTTGATCCTGGTCTATTCACAACACATCTACACACACACAACCACACACACACACACACCACACACACAACAATTGTGATTTTAGATAGTGCAGCTGATTATTATCATTGTCGACGTTCGAGATTTGACGAGTGTAGGATTCTGCTTCGAGATTATGTGTTTGGACACACATACACACAGATAACACATACACACACACACAACACACACTACACACATACACACACCACAGCAACACACCCACATAAGTTTCAGAGAGTATTTACACACCGACACACACACACACACCAAATTGTTCTGTTGAGATCACACACCACAGCACACAACACACATACTGACTAGTAATGAAATCAACACCATCCACAACACACACCACACAAACAACCACACCACACACACCACCCACACACACATCACACATACTACACAAACACTACAACACACACACACACACACACACACAACAACACATAGCAGCACACAACACACACACACACACACAACACACACACAACACACACAAAGGAAACATAACGGCCATGCATTACGAGATCATGCACGACCACGAGATCCCAAGGGCGTGACCACAGCTCCTCCTAAAGGCTCACGCAGGATCCTCACACTCCCGGGGTAATGGAGGCCGGATGAAGGTCATATTGTGCGTTTATGGCACATTATGAAACGTGTTTGTGGCTTGTTCTTCGTAGACACAGGCGGAGATGAAGAGAGGTGGCTTCGTTCATTCTAATGGTTTTTCTTTTTTCTCCGGCTTTTCTAAGGAAAAGTTTGTAGTGTGTGTGTGTGTGTGTGTGTGTGTGTGTGGTGTGTGTTGTGTGTTGTGTGGTATACGCATATACAGGATATAAATGTGTATCCGCGTTTTAGAATAAACACGTTTCTTTATTTTAGCTAGTGTGTGTGTGTTTTGTCAGTGTGTTTATGTGTGTGTGGCGCGTGGTATGTATGTATTAATTATATACATATAGTACACATATACGGAATATAAATATGTTTGCGTTCTAGAGTTGGACACGTGCGTGTATTTTGGCCAGGGTTTTGGATCATTTTAAGCCTACTCATATGTCTTTGATATATCGTGATTTGTGGCAAGACGTCCCGGCACCTGGAACTCGACCACGTACGATACAATAATTATAAGTCAGTATGAATACGAGTGTATCATTACTAGGATATCTTATCGTGGTCAAATGTATAAGCGGATCAACGCATCTAGTAACATTCAAGATTATTTTAAGAGCACAAATCTTATTTCTAAAGTATAGCCAAATTTGTTGTCCTTCACCATTACATTACTGTTGCTCTAGGTATTACGACCGCAAGAAACGAAGGAGCCGCGTGATTGAAGAAGAGGAAATGGGAATAAAGTAAGAGTCGTGGGTGGGGTCGGGAGGGGTGAATTGGCCCACGAGAGATTTTTTTTTTTTAAAGTCCAGTCTCTAGGCCTTTGCATATTCGCTGGGAGGGGGGTGAATCTATAGGCCTTTTGTTGATCTATAGGCCTTTTGCTTTGAACGTAGATAAAACAGTAGAGCAAAACTAATGCCTGAAATATAGTAGATGGAAAACGGAACGTGTTTCTTCATTTGCATAATAATGGTATCAGTTGGGAATATAAAACACTAGACGTAGTATTTACATATGGTGCGACATGAATGGAACAATATCAACGAATCAAGGTTGCATAAAACATGAGAAATGAGTCCTTGAGGCAGTCGGTTTCACCACTCTCCTCATGCCATTCAGATAGAGCGTTTTTCCCCTCTTGTCCATGACATGAGCCGTTTTCCCTTCATGACCACACACAGGCGGTTTACCCGTCATTCATATAGGCGCGTTTCCACATCCATACAGGCCAGGCCATTTTCCCGTCACTTTACAGGACCGTTTTCCCCTCATTCTTACCATACAGGCGCCTTTCCCCTCATCATACAGGCTTGTTTTCCCTCAAGTCATACAGAGCGTTTTGCCCTCATCCTACAAGGCGCTCTCCTCCTCAATCGCCCATAACAGGACCGTTCCCTCATCCATACATGGCCCCATTTTCCCTCATCTTTACAGGCCCTCGTGTTCCGCCTCATCGCATACAGGCCGTTTCCCCTCATCCATACAGGCTGTTTCCCCCTCTCCATTTCTTTTACAGGCGTTGTTGCCCCTACATCACCATACAGTGGCGCTCTCAACCCTCATTCACCAATTACAGGCCGTTTCCTCGATCCAATGTAGAGGCCATTTTTCCCTTTCATTCTTAACAGCGCCGTTTTCCTCCTCTATACCATACAGAATATGGTTAGCGCTTTCACCCTCATCCATACAGGCCTGTTTCCCCAGAGGAACCCTCGTGTCATCACAGGCGTTTTTGCCCCTCATCCATACAGGCGCTCTCAGTTACCCTCATCCCATACAGGCCGTTTCCCTCATCCATACAGGCCATTTTCCCCATCATCCATACAGGCCGTTTCCCCTCATATTCATAGCGAGTGCCGCTTTCCCCTATCCCATACAGGCTCGTTTCCCCTCGTTCCATACAGGCGTTTTGCCCCTCATAGAACCCAACAGGGCCATTTCCCAAGTGCATGGAAATGTGTCTCATACATACAGGCCATTTCCCCTCAATCCATACAGGTCCGTTTCCCCTTTTCATCCCATCACAGGCCGTTATCCACCCTCATCCATACAGGCCGTTTCGCACCTCGATACCATAGCAGTTGCCGTTTCCCCTCATCCACATAGGCGCTTTCCCCTCATCCATACAGGCCCGTTTCCCCTCAATCCATAGCAGGTGCGTTGATCCACTCTATCCATGCAGGGCCGTTTCCCCTCAATCCATGAGGCCGTTATCACCCTCTCCCTCATCCATGGCAGGCCGTTATCCACTATCATTATCCATAGCAGGCCCGTTATCGCCCTCATCCCATCATGCAGGCCGTTATCCCCTCATATACCATCATTGCGGCCCGTCTATCTGCCCCCAATCCATGCAGGCCGTTTCTCCTCATCCCATGCAGCCGTTATCGCCCATAATCCATTAATCTATGACCAGCAGGCCGTTTCCCCTCATCTCCATCAGCAGGCTGCCGTTAATCTCCTATTTAAGCTCTCCATACAGAGCCGTTTCCCCTCATCCATGCAGGATGTAAGTGGATATGATTCATTCATGTAAGTAATAATGGGCATATTGAAAGCCCGTTATCTTTCCCGTCATACCATGCAGGCAACCGTTTATCCCTAATCATCCATCAGGCCGTTATCACCTATACCCATGCAGGCCGTTATCCCCAGCTCAATTCCAGTGCAGGCCGTTATCATCCATCGCAGGCCATGCAGGCACTCCCCACATCAGGCCGGGTTGTTTCCCCCATAATCCCCTCATCCATGCAGGCCGTCATGCAGGCCGTCCCATCGCGCTTCATCCATGCAGGCCGTTATCCGTCATCCATCGTTATCCCTCATCCTGCAGGCCGTCATCCATGCAGGCCGGCCTCATCCATGCAGGCCTCCGTCAATGCAGGCCGTTTCCCCTCAACCATGCACGTTACCCTCAATCCATGCAGGCCGTTATCCCCCATCCAGCAGGCCGTCCATCATATCATCCATGCAGGCCGAGTGACATGTTTCCCCTCATCCATACAGGGTTTCCCTCATCATACAAGCCCCTCATCCATACACACGTTACACTTGCGCCGAGTGTAATGACAGGTCCTCGGGCCAGTTCTCGTACCGCGACCAAGGCAACACGTGATTACGTATTGATTGGAAAGACGACACGACATTATCGTTGTTTATTTCACGAGAGTTGTAATGATACAGCGATTAGGAGGGAGCGTTTCTTTGTGGGGGGGGGGGGGGTGGGGGTGGCGCTCTCTGGCACACCATGCAGGGTCGTCTTTGTCTGTGGCCGGTTTTCACTTTTTTTTTTTTTTTTTTTTTTTTTTAGATTCTCTTTGTTTTTTTTCTGTCTATCTGTCTCTTCTTGTTGCTTGTTTCTGTTTCTTCTTTCTTTATTTCTCTCTTTCTCTCTCTCCCCCCACCCCTCTCCCCTCTCTCAATCTCCATCTCCCTCTCTCCTTCCTCTCTCATTCTCTCTCTCTCTCTCCTCTTTCTCTCTCTCTCTCTCTCTCTCTCTCTCTCTCTCTTCTCTTCTCTCTCTCTCTCTCTCTCTCTCTCTCTCTCTCTCTCTCTCTCTCTCTCTCTCTCTCTCTCTCTCTCTCTCTCTCTCTCTCTCTCTCTCTCTCTCTCTCTCTCTCTCTCTCTCTCTCTCTCTCTCTCTCTCTCTCTCTCTCTCTCTCTCTCTCTATATATATATATATATATAATATATATATATATATATATATATATATATATATATATATATATATAATATAATATAATATATATATAACCTCCTTCCCCTCCTTCTCTCACTCTTTCCCTCTCATTCCTTCTGCCTCTCCCTCTCCCTCCCTTCCAGCTATTCTATTTACCTATCAGTGTATGTATTTGCCTCTATCTGCTTCTCTGTTTATCAGTCTAACTATATCTGTATATATATATTTATCGATCTGTCTGTCTGTCTCTCTCTTTTTATATATTTATTTTTTATATTTATCTATCTATCCATCCATCTATCTGTTTATATATGTCTGTCTATCAATTCATCTATCTATCGGTCTATCTATCTTTCTATCTGTCTATCTATCCCTAATGGCATGTCTATGTGAATCGATTTCATTACGCGAGTGTGTAAACAGGCTCTTACACGCAGCCGCCAACCTCCCCTAAAAGATACATGAAAATCGTGCGGGGCGTCTCCCTCCCTCCCTCCCTCCTTCTCCCTCCCTCCCTCCCATCCTCCCTTCTTCTTTCCTTCCCTTACTCTCTCTTCTCTCCTTCCCCCACTCCCTCCCTCCCATCTCCTTCTTCTTTCCCCTTACTCTCTTCTTCTCTTCCCTCCTCCCAGCCCAATCCTCCTCCTTCTCTTCCTTCCCCAACTCCCTCCCTCCCATCCTCCCTCCTTCTCTCCTTCTTCTTCCCTCCTCCCTCCTTCTCCTCCTCCCTCCATCTCCCTCTCCTTCCCCACCCTCCCTCCCTCCTTCCCCACTCCCCTCCATCCTCCCTCCTTCTCTCCTTCCCCCCTCCCTCCCTTCCACTCCCCTCCCTCCACCATCCTCCCCTCCTTCTCTCCTTCCCCCACTTCCCTTCCCACTCCGTTTCCTCCCTCCTTCCTTCCCATCCTTCTCTCCTTCCCACTCCCTCCCTCCTCCTTCTCTCCTTTCCTCCCACTCTCCTTCCCTCATCGCCTGGTCATGGTCACGCTGCTAGTGAGTCCTAACCGTAAAGATGAGAGATCGTTCATGGTTTCCCCCCTCCCCCCCTGCCCTCCCTCCCTCCCACCGTGGGCGTGCTATTGACACTCAAGTTATGGATGATCTCGCTTCTAATTACCGCCCCCCCCCCTTCCCCCGAATTAGCTGGCCGGGCCGCCTTTCTCAAAGTTCGGGCCGCGGTGAAATTTGGATATACGTAAATCATTTTGGGGAGTCTGGTGGACGGGTGGAAGGGGAGGGGGATGTGGGGGATGGAGCCTGGGGGGGGGGGGAGGGAGGGGGCTAAGGAGGCCAGAAGGCGCCTGGTGGGGGGAGGGGGTTATCGGTGAGGGATTTTGTTGGTTGTTTATTTAAGGGGAAAAGGGGTTCTGTAAAGTTGTATGAGGTTATTATGGAGAAAAGATGGGTGATGATGGTATTTATTAAGGATAGTAATGGCAGCAGTACTGGATGCTGAAATAATGATGTTGATAATGAGTATGATGATGCTATGATGGCGATGATGATCAAATTATTGAAATATATACGATTATAATTCACTGATCTTTACCCTTTACCTCACTCTTATGCAGATCCCAGTTTTCATAGACAGCCTCGTCATTTTTATTCAATTTTTCCCTCTATGACCTTTTACGTGAAAATTCTTTTGAATTTGTTATCTTCGTTGGCGTGTCAGCTGTTTAGGCTTCACGTTTAAAGGGATTGACGAAGCTAGCTAAGTGACTCCTGTTCACTAAGTAATCGTCATGTGCTCTTTGGTACACTGACTTTTCCCTACGAACAACGGATATTGCGAGTAAGAGCTAGGGACAGCAAATGAGGGACTGTGAACACAAGCACGCACGCACGCAAGCACGTCACACGCACGCACGCACTCACTCACTCACTCACTCACTCACTCACTCACTCACTCACTCACTCACTCACTCACTCACACACACACACACACACACACACACACACACACACACACACACACACACACACCACACACACACACACACACACACATGTATACTAACATATACAAACGTCGCCTATTTAATTGCAAATATGATAAAATGTTATAGACTTACTGCCATGTAATACGCCCCATAAATATATATTAACTTTTTCGAGTATTATACATAATTATACACTCGATATGGATTTTATGATAATTAGAATGTGTACCTGTTAGTTATTACATCGTATATAGCATCCTGTATTACGTGAGGCGAATGTAAACACTATTATTCAATGCCTTTGTGAGTCCTTTAGGGAAATAGAATGCTAATTAATGGTATAGAATAATATCAAACGCTTTAGATTCGTTTATTGGACGTCTTTATAATAGCATGGTCTGTGTTTAAGTTCTTTGGTTAATGGATATGAAAGTAATGATTCTTTTTTAAAAGCTGTTATTAAGTGGACGTTAAATGTTATGCAGATATTGTCCACGCGTAATAATAGTAGGAATGTT
>NW_020871072.1:659051-664051 GCF_003789085.1 Penaeus vannamei
TCTCTCTCTCTCTCTCTCTCTCTCTCTCTCTCTCTCTCTCTCTCTCTCTCTCTCTCTATCTCTATCTAATCTATCTATCTATCTCTCTATCTATCTATCTCTATCTCTATCTCTCTATCTATCTGTCTTTTTCTTTCACATTCTTTTAATAACGCTTCTTTAACGTCTCTCTCTCTCTCTCCTCTCTCTCTCTCTCTCTCTCTCTCTCTCTCTCTCTCTCTCTCTCTCTCTCTCTCTCTCTCTCTCTCTCTCTCTCTCTCTCTCTCTCTCCCTCTCTCTCCCTCTCCTCTCCCTCTCCCTCCCTCTCCCTCTCCCTCTCCCTCTCCCTCCCTCCCTCCTCTCTCTCTATCTCTTAATCTCTTTCTTTCACATCCTTTTAATAACGCTCCTTTAGTCTCGCGCGGGGATAGTTATAGGCAGGGACAAATAGCCCAAGAGATGTTGTTCGCTAGTCTAAGGCCATCTCACGACCCCATCTCTCCGGTCGTTGCAGCTCGGAAATCATGGCGAACAGCATGCACTGTGCAATCGGGGTATCTTTTGCTTGGAATCTGGACCCGGGACACTTTCAATGAGAAAGGACCCTGGAGGCAGTCTCTTCTTTGGCGCACTTCTCGTGACTGTAAACTTCAGTCGTGGTTTTTCATTTTCTTTTCTTCACTTTTTTTTTATCATTTAATTCTGATCTTATCTTCTTCTTTTTTTATCTCCCATCTTCTCGAATATATGTTCTCTCTAATGGCTATGTTACTTGACTGAGTGCACATTTTCGTTAGAGAATGGTATTACTCTCCTTGAGGGAAGAAGTGGCACCCTCTCATTTTTTAACCCGTGAAATTGGCACATTAATTTCAGGCATATTGGTGATTTTCTTTTTGTTTTTTTTTATCATTTATCTAAGCTTGAAACGAGGCTTTGGCGTGTGGCGTGGTGGCTTTTCTTACATTTTGGCCATTTACTTCCCGCAGTTCTCTCGCCAAGTAAGAACTGCCATTCCGACTTGTTATTCTGTCGCGGCCATTGTCCCGTCTGAGGGCTGTGGGGAGTCGCTCGTCTTATGAGTGGTGCGATGTGTAGGCTCTCTCTCTCTTTCTGTTTCTCTCTCTTTCTGTTCTGTTTCTCTTCTCTCTTTCTTCTCTTTCTCTTCTCTTTCTCTTTCTCTTCTCTTTCTCTCTTTCTCTCTCTCTCTCTCTCTCTCTTCTCTCTCTCTCTCTCTCTCTCTCTCTCTCTCTCTCTCTCTCTCTCTCTCTCTCTCTCTCTCTCTCTCTCTCTCTCTCTCCCTCCTCTCTCTCTCCTCTCTCCCTCTCTCCCTCTCTCTCCTCTCCTTTCCCTTTCAATTTCCCTTTCCCTCTCCCTCTCCCCCTCTCGCTCTATCTATCTATCTCCTTCCGCTTCCTCCCTCTTTTTTCTTTCTCTCGGGCAGTGATGGTTTTAATTGAAAACTGGCGTCCTTTAACCGTAGAGTTTTATCTCGACGATATACAGTATATCAGATTTACCAAGGTGAGTTTTAAGATATTTAACCAATTATTCTTGGAAAGGAAGTATGGTCTGTTTTCATTATTCAAAGGAAAGGTTGATTGGATAAGATCCCGAATGAATTATTTACCGTGTTAAATAGAAGGCTTGAACTCCTGTGTCTTTATTTTTGTAACATCGTCTTAATCCTTTGAAGGTTTCATCATCTGGCATTTTATTTATAAAGTGATTAGCGTCGTACTTTTCGGTGTTGAAGGTACACGTTTTCGCAATTAGTTCGAACTTTCTGTTTCAATAACCGCGAAATTAGTATTGTACATTTCCGAAACGGAGATTGAAATATTATAATGAGTTTTAGCTGTTCGTCTTTTTTTTCAACTCTAGGGACATACGTGTGTCCCTTAAACAATTACGTCTATTGTGTTATGTAATGATGATTAAGGTGGCTCTCACTTTTTCCTGGAGTTTATTATAGTTTCTTAGAATTATTAATTGCTCCATTATAGCAACAAAGGGTCAAATGAATTCATCTAATGACACTGCTTTCTAGTAATGTAATGAAACCTGGAATGAAGAGGTATCGTGCAAAGGGTAACACAGCCATTCCCACAAAATATAGAGGAATGCATGGGTAGAAATATAATTACATTAATGTGAATAGTAACGGAAACTGTCGAAATATATAGAAAAATAATGGTATCCAGTGACACCAGTGCCAGTTCCAAACGGGCATTGTTTATGGCCATTTCACGTGAATAAAATCAATGAGCTGAATTATACAACTTTTCCACGAACCTCAAAATACGAGCGTGTCTGTAGAGATTACTAATAATGGAGCGAGCTGTGGCAGGACATATGGTACATTACTGCGGGATTTATGCATGCTCCCTGCAGTGTATCATTAACGTGGTAGTCAAACACACCCAAAATATAGGCAATTATGCGTGATTAGTTAGAGCTCCTGTTATTATTAAATACATTAAGCGTTTAACTCTTTAATGCAGTCAACTGATTGTTACTTATGTTTGTAAAAAAGGGGGAAAAAAGCCAGTAAACAAGGTCAGTGTCTCTGGATGACCTATGTTGTTTGCGGAACGAACGAGCACCCTGGTTTATGCCGTCGAGTAAATGCAAGGAAGGTCATGTATTTTGTTCATATATAAGAGCATATAGGAATTGCAAATTCAATCAAATGTCTGTATTTCTTCATCTATGAATATTGCTGTTCGTCATGCCATCATACTATCTCAATAGTTAAACGTAATAACCCTTGCATTTATAGAAATTATATAAAGAACAAACGTATTCTTGAATCGTTCCTTTCCCCGAATGAATAAGAATCGCTCGCATTCCTATAAGTGAAGATTCTTATTCTTGTATATCGTCAACGAAGAGAGGAAAGAAAGAAAGAAAGAAAGAAAAGAAAGAAAAGAATCTTAAACTTCTCGGGCCAAGACAATAAGGCTAATCGACGTCCCATCTTGAGAGGCCCCGGATCCTGCAGAAGACAAAAAAAAAGGAGAAAATCAGTAACTATTATTGTCAAAGTCATTAGGCTTGATCGTTTTCTCGAAGGAAGAGAAATGTTCAAATCTCTTACTGTTCACATTTTTGTTGCTGTTGTTAGCGTTGCGTTTCTCGTGGTTTCAGTTCATTTCGTTTATTTTACTGTTATTCTTTATGTATTGTTATTATGAAAAGTGGTGACAGGATTTGTATCATCATTATTGATATTTTCAATATTGTTATTTTCGTCGCCATCATCATATTTATCATCATCATCATAACCATCATCATCGTCATCTTTATATTTGTCATTGTTATTACTATCATTATAACTATCGTAATCGTAAATGATATGATACTGATAGTAATATGATATGATAATGATAATGGGAATAATGTGATAATATTGGTTATAGATTCAGTCATATCATCATTATGATGATATATGTTATTACTGTTATCATTATTACGATCATTATCATTATATTATTAGTAGTAGTAGCTGTGGTAGTAGTACATTATCATTATTATTATCATTATCATAATCATTACCATTACTACTGTGATTATCACAGTTAACAATTATTATCGAAGGTATTATTATTATGATTATCAGTAATATTATTTATTACTATTATTATTATCATTAACATTAATACCACCATCAACATCATCATTCTCTCTCTCTCTCTCTCTCTCTCTCTCTCTCTCTCTCTCTCTCTCTCTCTCTCTCTCCTCTCTCTCTCTCTCTCTCTCTCTCTCTCTCTCTCTCTCTCTCTCTCTCTCTCTCTCTCTCTTCTCTCCTTCTCTCTCTCCCTCTCCCTCCTCTCTCCCTCTCCCCTCCCTCCTTCTCTCCCTCTCTCCCTCCCTCCCCCTCCTCCCTCCCTCCTCCCCTCTCTCCCTCTCTCCTCTCTCTCTCTCTCCTTCTCTCCTCTCTCCTTCTCTCCCTCTCCTCGTGTCAACATGAATGACCAGTCAATATGCACTTTACCTGATAATTCATAGCAGTAGCTATGCCACTGTTATATTCATCTCTGCTTCATTCAAAATTAACAGATCGAGCGCGGTGACCTGTTCAATACATGTGACCTATGCTGGAAGGTCCACGTTGGAGAGGTCAGGGTGACAGATTCGGTTGCGTTTTGGTTTAATGGTCCGGATGAGTGAGTAGTCCGGTTGAGTAAGAGGTCCGGTTGAGTGAGAAGTCCGGTTGAGTAAGAGGTCCGCCGAAAGATCCGGTCGAGTGAGAAGTTCGGTTGAGTAAGAGGTCTGGTTGAGTGAGAAGGCCGTTGAGTAAGAGTCTGGTTGAGTGAGTGAGTAAGAGGTCCGGTTAAAAGATCCGGTCGAGTGAGATCTCCTTTAGGTAAGTTTGGAGTGCGAGGTCCCGTTGAAAAGTCCGATTGAGTGAGAGGTCCGGTTGAAAGGTCTGGTCAAGTGATAGGTCCACCGGTTAAGTGAGAGGTCGAGCTGGGTGGTCCGCTTGGCAACATGTTTTATCCCCCAGCTGCCGTAAAACAGTTAGTTCGGGGCTTTATTCAATTATCCGGGCGCGTGTCTGTTAATCCGGGGACTCGAGCTTCAAATGCCCGGCAAAATACGGAGCCATTAGGTCCTTCGACTCGTGTTCTGGGAGAGGATGCGGGAAGGACTCAGGGCAGGCTGGCTTCTCTGTTATGAAGCTAGCTGTTCTTTCTTGCTAATTTCAGATGGTCTCTTGTTTTCTCTCTCTCTTTATCTTTTTGCCTGTTTCTGTTTCTTTTTTTTCTCTGTCGTACTCACACTTTCTTTCTCCATTTCTCTTTCTCTCTTTCCTTTTCTATTTCTCTCTCACTCATCTCTCTCTCTCTCTCTCTCTCTCTCTCTCTCTCTCTCTCTCTCTCTCTCTCTCTCTCTCTCTCTCTCTCTCTCTCTCTCTCTCTCTCTCTCTCTCTCTTTCATTCACGTTCTAACACATTTTTCCTCTCGTTCTCTCTCTTTTTTTCGTTCTCTCTTTGCTTTATATATCCCTCTTTCCC
>NW_020871072.1:669051-671551 GCF_003789085.1 Penaeus vannamei
ATATTGTGAATTGTGAGAAGAGCCTACTTAGACTTTTATAAGGCCTAACCCGGAACCAGGCCGTCTCTCGCTCGGAGAACTCAGGTAATTTATTTCTAGCTCGGCGGAACTGGAAGAGGCGCTCGCAAAAATCGGATCGGAGTAGATTCCTCTTATTCTCCCTCGGTTCCTCGAACTGGACCTTCGATTCTCGCAGTTGTGGGTTTTCGGTGGTATTTTTATTATTATTTTGCTCCGAGTTTCCGATGTAGTCACAGGTCAGAGTAAATGCATCTTCGTTATTAGCAAACATTTAATGTCCATTCCGAATGTATATTCTTTTGGTATTTGACTCAAATATGTATTCATTAGATATTTGACTCAAATTTATATTCATTAGATATTTGACTCATATTCTGTGTATCTTGAGTTGGGGTATTCGGATAAAATATATATTCGACTCGATATTCATTAGATATTTGGGATATTTGTCGCGTGTAGATATTTGACTCGTATTCTTGGGTATTCATTAGATATTTTCAAATATATATTCATTAGATATTTGACTCAAATATATATTCATTAGGATATTTGACTCAAATATATATTCATTAGATATTTGAGATTTATTGATTAGATATTTGACTCAAATTTATATTCATTAGATATTTGACTCAAATTTATATTCATTAGTGATTCTGATTATTTGGATATTTGTTCATTAGATATTTGACTCATTCATTAGATATTTGTTCAATAGTATATTCGATATTTGACTCAAATTTATATTCATTAGATATTTGACTCAAATATATATTCATTAGATATTTGACTCTATATTCATTAGATATTTGACTCAAATTTATATTCATTAGATATTTGACTCAAATTTATATTCATTAGATATTGACTCAAATATATATTCATTCGATATTTGACTCAAATGCATATTCCTTTAACATTAGGATTTCAGATTATCTTTGGCTTTGGATCCAAGACCAACATCGTAGTAAACTTGTGCTGCAATGAAGCGAAGGTCCACTCCTTAAGCCTTGTGTTCTTATTTCATTATTCAGTAGGTGAATGTACATTTATATAAGCCGTAATTTCTCTTTGTGTCAGGGTAACCTCCTCGGATAATTATCGCGGTCTCTTCTCGCATCCTCAAGGCGGTAGTTTTACAAGTTCCTTCTTGATACAATTCCATGCTCATAACATATTTTGGATAGAAATTTGCAACAACACTGATCTTGTAACACAACTGAATCTTAACGATCCTATGTATCACAAATATGGTATCACGACATGGTGGTTGAGTAATTATATCATCTTCACATCCCTTCTTTCCGTCACGTGACTCACCGGTACTTGCTTTCAAGTAACAGCAAATCGGAGTCCATAACCATAAAGGCAGACTCGCGCTTGCAATCTCATACATAACTCAATAGCATCTACTCACTCCCTGCAGTCAACCCCGCTGTTTGGTAAAGCACGGGGGCCACACTTCATATCTTCGCTCTTGCATCCGCCGCATAAAAAGACCCGTTGAGCTTTTGCAAGTAAAATCTCCCTGTCAAAAGTTGGGCTCGAGGCAAGTAAACAGGCGACAGCGACGGTTCGTGGCGCTGGGTGGAGGTCGTGACAAGGACGGGGATGGGACGAGAGGGAGACTCCCCCGACAGGAACCAGGAATGGCGACGTGTCAGGCGAAGCTGCCGTCCTCCGCTGATGGTACGTTTCTCAAGCCAGAAAGATTTGCATAGCTCTCAGCCTCTCGGGGGAACGCTGATAATGTTTAGCAAATGTGCTCTCCGACTACGCGGATTTGCGGGATGTTTCTATATTGTGATCACCGAGGAGTCACTGCGAAGAGATAAAATGTTTTTTATGGTTATGTCGAAGCAAGGGAAACTGTTTTTCATCTCAAGGAGCAGTATAAACATTGTGGCGATATGTATCTTGTCCTTTTAAAGGAATCTCGAACTAAACTGAAAGGATAAGAAAATACAAAGAACTGAAAATAGAATATTGACCATCTACTCGAAACGCCCTCGGGGTCGAGCAATGGGGAAAACCCCGTAATGTATTGGATGTTTTTCTTTTGTGAAGCCGACAGGTGAGTGTTTTCATTCAGGGAGAAAAGTTAGAGCCCGGGCCGATTTTGTTGAATGTGTTATGCGCCGTGGTGTGAAGGCCAGCACCTGGGGAAGAGGGCGGCCGGAGTTATGTACAAGAGGGGACACTGTATACGTCATTCCCACGCGCGAGGCAAATTTTCCTTTAAATATTCCGAGGTGATGCTCAGAAAAAAAATAGCGGGGGGCCACGCCACGTGACTGCCGTGGCAACGCGGCTTAACGCGGCGTAGGTGAAAAGATTGCGTCGACCTGTATAATCCACCTCTGAATATGAATGCTATTCAAATCCAAAGCCGAGTCTCGAGTTAGGAAGAAGCGGGAGCTAGTGCGGGAGGCGGCCTTCCTCTGCTCACCGGGAGAATACATTACTGTGTGTAGAGCTC
>NW_020871072.1:711551-714051 GCF_003789085.1 Penaeus vannamei
TTTTTTTTTTTTAATTACGGATTTGTTTATTGCAATTTTGCCGTACAAAAGGGCAAAAAGTATATATTTCCGTTTGGTATGTAGAGGTGGAGAATGTCATGTTGTATGAGGAGGCGGGTGGGCTCAGTATAGCCAGTGACGTCATTCCATAGTTACGGAAAAAAACTGCAGTGTAAAGGCATAGTAAGTGTACTGACGAAGGTGTAGGGTCATTATACTTCGTCTGACACTGAGCATTTGGTCATCCTCTCGCTGGGTGTCGTGACCTCCCTTCATGTCGTGCGGTTGGTTGCTGACCCGATGGTATTTACATGATGTATAGAGTAAGACTTATTCCCAGTTTTACTACGTGTACAGATAGTGTAATATATTGAGCAGAAAATTAATAAGTGTTAGTTGATATTGAAAACATAAACGTTTTTATGATTATTAACTGTTGTCATATCTATGATCTAATTAAAAAGAACATCACTCACTGCCATGAGGGTGTGTGTCAGGAAATTTAAACGATGCAGATATTTGTAGCATTAAATCCTGTACATAATACCTGTATTAAAATATCGTTAAGTCTTGGTTATTTGCAATAAGTGTAATAGCCAGTGTTTTGATTTTAAATCTTCTGTTAGTACGGTATATGCGTACTAAGACTTTCATTGTTAACACCGCTATGAAACAAGTTCGTTCGGTAAGAAATACGGTTATTCACACAAACACTTACAAAGACAATGGACACACGCACATGCACGCATGTAGACGAACATGAATAATAAAGTAATGAAAAATACATTCGTACAATATATTCCAGCAATACTAATACTACCAGCGCCTTTGAAAATAGAAGAGAGTTCCATGTTATCGGGATCCTCAACTCAGATCATGTGGTGAAGGTGGCTGTCTTATTCCATCACATATTGGAACCTCTTTTTCTCTCTCCTTCCTAGATGCAGTGAGGGATAAGTGGTAGAGTTCCGCCGTCCCTTGCCCGCGACCACGATGGGATCTGCCTGTAGGAGTGCAAGCGCCCTCCTCCTCCTGGCCGGCCTCCTGGGCCTCCAGCCTCCCTCTTGGGCTGCCTCCTCTCCCTCCATGCTCTCGACGTCGGCCAATCCAGCGAACCCCAAGGATGACGAACTCCAGAAGCTTAATGCAGGTACGAGTGCAGGTCCTGTGTTTTGTTGGGTTAGGGGATGGTGTTTCACCGTCTCTTTCTCTCTCTCTATGTCTCTGTCTGTCTGTCTCTCTTCCTCTTTCTCTCACTTTTTCTCTGTCTGTCTCTTTCTTTCTCTCTTGCTTTCTGTCTCTGTCTCTCTCTCTCTCTCTCTCTCTCTCTCTCTCTCTCTCTCTCTCTCTCTCAGGTCTCTCTCTCCTCTCTCTCATCTCTCTCTCTCTCTCTCTCTCTCTCTCTCTCTCTCTCTCTCTCTCTCTCTCTCTCTCTCTCTCTCTCTCTCTCTCTCTCTCTCTCTCTCTCTCTCTCTCTCTCTTATTACTCAAGTCAGTTTTTATTAGGAAATGTCTTAACTGCTCTCGGGCTGAATGAAGAGAGTTGTTTACTGTGGTTTATGACATCTCAGTGGCCAGTGCGATGGATTGGAGAGGCGAAATGTCATGTCATTGGAAAGGCTACTCGCTAACATCTTGGTGATATGATGGTGATGATTCCTTTGAGGACGGAGATATGTTATGAATCATATTTGACATACGGACTCAAACTCAATGATTTAACCTATTCGAAGAGTTGTCATTATCCTTATTGAGATGAAATTATACAAAACAGAAAGGACTTGCTGAATATGAAAAAAATGTCTCATATATGGTAGTTGTATTAATCCTCAAGAAATGGAGGGAAATTTGGTCTCCGGTCATGTGTCTCCATTATATGACGGTAAAAAATATTATAGTGAGCCTATCTTTAGCCACAGATATGGAAATCAGGGATGTTTTAAACATAAAATACTTTTTCTTCATGTACCGACCCCCAACCCCGCACCCACACAGAAAACAATCATTTATAATATATTCACTCGCCATAGAGAAATAACCCCGACGTCCATGCTGGTCATCCTTTCCTAAGGACTTGTCGGGTCGTTTCCAAGGTCATAGATTGTTGCATGTTTGGAAGGTCGTTCTCCCGGGTCGAGCTCCCAGTTCTCGTATCTCGTATGTGGATTTTTTAGATGTAAATACTGGAGTGCATTGTTCTAATACGTGTAAGAAATATATATATATACTGTCACGTTGTTTTGGTTCATTTAAAAAAGGGAAATAAAAAGCTGTGTCGCTTTAATACCTTTGTTAGTACTTGACGAATAGACAAATGTTAAACCAGGTTTTTGCTTTTTGCTTGTAATGATGAACACGCTATATATTTTGACGTTTGAGGATCCAGGTTTGGTATTGCATTCTGCCAATCGTATGGGCGATCGCGGGAACAATTCAGATTGTTCTGATATTTGTTTACACGAAACCTTTTCCAGCCATCGAAAAAGTGATAACGTTAAAT
>NW_020871072.1:719051-730224 GCF_003789085.1 Penaeus vannamei
TTGTCAGTTACATCAGTTATTTCAAAATTAGCAAACACTCTCTGGCGTGTTTGCTGCTGTTGTTGGCATGCTCCTTGCACACTCTTCTAATGTATTTTTTAAAGAAGTATTAAGCAACGGACGGAGTTTTAATCTCGACGAACATGGCGGTGAGCATTGCCTTAATATCGGTCTCGCTGAAGAAGGATTGAGCATATCGAATAAGTACCTTGGCACTATAGCTTGCTCGGCGGATGATCAGTCGTGCAAAGTATAGTGTAGTGTTAACGTAACTATAGATCAAGGAAGTTCTCTGCTCAACACCTGGTAACAATATTAGTAGCACAGCATTTCTACCAGCGCTTTGAAAAAGAACCCTTACGGAGCACCACGGAGCGTCCTCTATTAGCGCAGCAATCAGCACCGGTCCGACCATTCGCGCAGCACCTTCTGCACACGGCACCATCGCCGCCTCCGCCCCGCCCAATGCAGTTCCTCACGCACTCACATTTTTGGAGCAAACACGGTGAAGAACGCCGGATCTTTAAACAATTTTTAAGACGCACCCACACAGGGCCTGATTACCGTTGAGTGTTTGCTTATATGACTAGTGTTTGACATTCATAATTAGGTATAAGCGGCTCCTATTGATTTAGGCAGAGCAAACGGAAAGTGTAATGAATTTAAGAATATTTTTCTATAAGATTTCGCTGAAGGCATTGGGACCTTAAAGAGAGTTATCTTTGATATACTCGTATGATCAAGAACAGGTGAAAATCATAAAGAATAATGAAGGTAAAATCAGTTGCAGAATGATATGATAATAGCATTAACGCGGCAAATAGCTGCAGTGAATGAAGCTAATGAGAGTCAGTAAGCATTGGGGTACAAAGATGTATTCCTTTGCACCAATTGAAATTATTATAGCTTTGAACTTCTGCTAATTGCGGCAGTGATAATGATGGCATAATTTTCTCCAGGGAAAGTGATATGCTTTAAATGATATCTTTTGATAGAGACATGATTTAATGATTTGACAGTGCCGCTTCTAATGATGGCACATTCGGTTCTCTTGCTTTATGATAATTACATTAATCATTAAAGAGGTGCAGTTTCTGAGAGGCGTATTTTCTTTCAAAGAAACGCACTCTTTCTTCCAAGCAGGGATTCCGTTGAACAAAAGGTCGTATTTTAAAGCTGGGGATAGCTGCGGAGGGAAAACTTGGCGTGCAAATAAGGCATGGTAAGGTAGCGAAAGGCCCCAGTGGTAGGGCTGACGTCAGAGATTTCTTCAAATTTCAATTCAAAACTTCGGCCATAAAATTCTCATTTTACGGCGATCGCTGCCCAAGGCCGAAGCCTCCCTCCCCCCGCCGGCGCGTCCTGTGCGATAACCTCCGGGAATTAGGTCATGGCTCCGCTCTGTATCCCGGGACCGCCAGCATCCTTTTATATCATTTTGATTTTGCTCTTTTTTCCTTCCCGTATCAGATTCTAATCGCTTTTAGATCATTTTGATTTTGCTCTTTTTTCCTTCCCGCTATCGCATATCAGATTCGAATCGCTTTTATCTTTGATTTTGCTCTATTTAACTTCCCGTATCAGATTCGAATCGGCTCCTAACGAAAGATATCGTAATTGATGACTCATTTTAGACGAAAGGGACAACCAGCCGGAGTCGTCCTTCGCCAGTCATTCTCTTATACAAAAAAAAAAGGCACCAGGCGTCCCAACCTATCCCCTATTCCCCTATTCTTTAACCCTACTCCTACCCCTTATCCTTATCCTACGCCCTACCTCCTTATCTTTCTCGTCTTGATTTATCTTGCTCATAAAAAGGGATTTTTACCTTCGCCTCTCGAGATTCCACTAGCTCGTGCATTTTTTTATGCCCTTACGCTGCACAATATATATCCGACCTTGTTGACAAACAGGAGCATTATTTCCGACCTGACTGGAAGCTTTTTAAAAAGATATATTCAAGCTTGGGAATATATGGATCGAGAGAGAGAGAGAGAGAGAGAGAGAGAGAGAGAGAGAGAGAGAGAGAGAGAGAGAGAGAGAGAGAGAGAGAGAGAGAGAGAGAGAGAGAGAGAGAGAGAGAGAGAGAGACGAGCGTTCGTTCGCATATCTGGTATATCACGGCTCGTGGGTGCTTGTTTTTTTTTTTTATTATTTATATATTTTTTTTTTGGAATTAGACAGAAGGCCTGGAATGTTTGACGCACCGAACGCATTACACACGTATGTGGAAACACACGCGGCCATCCACGCGCAAATTTACGGACAAATACACACGTATGCACCGGTGCACATGCACATGCTCTCTCTCTCTCTCTCTCTCTCTCTCTCTCTCTCTCTCTCTCTCTCTCTCTCTCTCTCTCTCTGCCGCTCTCTCTCTCTCTCTCTCTCTCTCTCTCTCTCTCTCTCTCTCTCTCTCTCCTCTCTCTCTCTCTCTCTCTCTCTCTCTCTCTCTCTTCTCTCTCTCTCTCCTCTCTCTCTCCCTCTCTGTCTGTATCTCTCTCTCTCTCTCTCTCTCTCTCTCCTTCTCCTCTCATCTCTACTCACGTAACCATAGGCACCTGTAGATATACAATACAATCCGACCTCGCAGGAATGTCTTCCCATGCACAAAATACACATTCGCTTATTTTATCAATAACGACAGCGCCGATAACAAGCGTACAGGGAGGAGGTTGTCGGTGATAAATTCCGGTCACATTTATTCGTGAGCTCCGACATTTGCTAAAGTTTGACACTTTCATTCCTGATGCCTAATTTCTGGCACCCAAACGCCCGGAGGCAATTTAACGGCGAATGAGCACAGGCCGGGAAAGGGGACGTGAGGGGGCGTGGGGGAGGGATGAGGGGGGGAGGGGGAAGATGTAGGGAGGATTGGGGGATGGGGGTGGGGGGCGAGGGCGGGGTGGGGGGGGAAGAGTAGGAAGGAGGGGGCGAAGGGAAGATTAGGGAGGATGGGGGATGGTGGGGGGGCGGGGAGAGGAAGATGTAGGGAGGATTGGGGATTGATGGGAGGCGAGAGCGGGGTGAGAGGGGGAGGGAAGAAGTAGCTGGATTGGGGAGTGGTGGGGAGGCGGGGAGAGGAAGACGTGGAAAGGAGGAAGTGGGGGTGGGTGGAACAGGGAAAAGAACCTGGTTGGGACAGAAGGTAAAGGCGTGGAAGGGGAGGGAGGAGGACAAGCCAGGCTGGGGAGGAGGAAGAAGAGAGAAGGTATAGATAAAGGAGGAAAGGAAAGAAGAGGTTTAGAAAGGACAGATGATATTCAAAGAGACAAAGAAAGAAAAGGCAGAAAGACACGTTGTCGTTTGAAAGGATAAAGAGACGAGAAAGGAACGGACATAAGGAGACAAGGAGAGAAAATAAAGATGGAAGACTTGGCATACTGGAAACTCGACCAGCTGGAGGAGCGAGAGAGGGAAGTGGCACGGAGAGGGGACAGCCCAGTAAACGCAGGGAAGGGAAACATGACAAGGGGAAATGGGGAAGGAGAGGAGGGCTGGGCGAGGCGCAGGGGACGTGCGAGGGGAAGTGTGAGAAGTCATGTGGTAGGGGCGGGGACGATGGATTGAAATATTAAGATGGGTGATGAGGGAGAGCCGCGTCGGTAGAAATATAAAAATGGTATGTATTGGGGAGAGGAGGGGGGTGAGGCGAGGTGGAAGAAGGGGAAGGGGAGAAAGGAGGATTAGGTAGAATGAGGACAGAAGAGGGAGGATGAGCAGGAGCAGGAATAGATGAGAAGAGGAGAAGAGAAGAGAAGAAGAGAAGAGAAGAGAAGAAGGAAGAGAGAAGAAGAAGAAGAGGAGGAGGAGGAGGAGACGAAGATAGGGAAGAAGAGCAGGAGCAGTAGGAGGGGTTGGAGGAAGGGGAGGAGGAGGGGGAGACATAGCTGAAGGCGAAGCAAAGAGGGGATAAGTGAGAGGAAGTGGGGCGCGAGGGGAGACTGTTACACGAGTTGAAACGGAAGTACGGGAAGATGCAAGTATAAATAAGACGTAGAGTTGGGCTGTAAGGTAAGTGCCTAAGAGGGAGGAAAAGGGCAGGTATTCAGAGAGGGGAAAGCGACCGGCGGAGACTCACCTTTCCCTGTTCTCTGCCCTCGCTCTCTCTCCCTTTTCCCGTCTCCCCTCTTCATTACTCTCCCCTCTGTTTTCTCCCTCGTCTACTAGCGCTCTTGCTATTTCTCTTTGTTTGCTCTGCTTGCTTCCTCTCCTCCTCCTTCTCTTCCTCCTCCTCCACTTTCTCCTATCTTCTCTTCGTCCTCCCCCTACCCCCTCCTCTCTCCCTCCTCCTCTTCCTCTCACGTCCTCTTTCCTTTTACTTCTTTTCATTCTCTCTCTCTTCTCTCTCTCTCTCTCTCTCTCTCTCTCTCTCTCTCTCTCTCTCTCTCTCTCTTCTTCTCTCTCTCTCTCTCTTTCTCTCTCTTCTCTCTCTCTCTCCTGTTTCTCCTTCCCTTTCTCCTTCTTCCGTCGCCCATATCTGACTCTTCTCTCCTCTCTCTCTCTTCTCTCTCTCTCTCTCTCTCTCTCTCTTCTCTCTCTCTCTCTCTCTTCATCTCTCTTTCTCTTCTCTCTCTTTCTCTCTCTCTTCTCTCTTCTCTCTCTCTCTCTCTCTCCTCTCTCTCTCTCTCTCTCTCTCCTCCTCTTCTTTCTCTCTCTCTCTCTCTCTCTCTCTCTCTCTCCAATCCTCCCCTTCCCCTTCTTCCGGCGCCCTCATATCTGACCTTTAACTCTTGTCTCCCCATCTCGTCTCTCTCCCTCTTTTGGATGTCTCCCCTTACCCATTCTCTCCCCCTCGCCGCCCTCGCCCGCTCTCCTCCCCCCCCCTTCCCTCTCCACTTCCCCTCCCTCTTCCGCCTCCCCTTCCCCCGATCTCGCCTCCCTCCCCCCTCTCCTTCCTGCTCCATTATGCTTGTCTTAAAGAGTTTGGGCATCTTCGGCCCTAATTATTTTCTAACTCGATTCTTTCCCCGCGTGGTTGTTGTTCGATCATCCGGGGGTGGGGGAGGGGTGGGGAGGCTGATACACGTTTTTGAATTCGGGGGAACTTATCGTGATGGAGCGATTGGGGGGGGGGGGGGCTCGAATAGTTTTTTTTTTTTTTTCTCTCTTCTCGTCTCTCTCTCTCCATTTCACACCCCTCCGTGTCTTGATCTGTTTATAGAATTTTTTTTTTTTATCGATGTTTGTTTTTTGTAGGATTATTCGCCGATTTTTTACTGGATTTGTTAATTGAGAGATTTTTTAAGGGGATTTGTTTATTGAGATTTTTTAGAGAATTTATTATTTGTGATTTTTTACAGGATTTATTTTATTGTGATTTTCTTTGTTGTTTACAGGATAATTTTTACAGGATCTATTTTTGATGTTTTTTTTTTACAGGACTTATTCATTGCTGGTAGTTTTTGTATTTTTTTTTTATTCGAATCGTACATTAATCACGGACAGAAAGGTACATTAGGAAAATTACTTTATTTAAAGTACCTTCGAATGGATTAGCGGTAAATAAATGTGTGAATGTTTTCCACAGTACGTGATATAACGATTGGTTGTATGAGAAGTTACTATTTTTATGTGTTCTTAGCTGGAAAATAACTTCAGTAAACCTAGGATATAACGTATGTAAAGAAATAAGTACTATATTCCATAAGAATAAACAACCTTTCTTTGTTTGAAATTGTGTGAAATATAATCATTAACTATATCCGCTTTCTTTTTTAACTTCATGTGCACAAAAAAATGATTATATCCGCTTCCTTTTTTAACTTCATCGTACACAAAAAATGATTATATCCGCTTCTTTTTTTAACTTCATGTACACAAAAAAATGATTATATCCGCTTCTTTTTTAACTTCATGTACTCAACACCAAAAAAAATGAAAATTATATCCGCTTCTTTTTTAACTTCATGTACACCAAAAAAATATTATATCCGCTTCTCTTTTTAATTCATGTACAAACACATTCAAAAAAAATTATATCCGCTTCTTTTTTAACTTCATGTATACACAAAAAAAGATTATATCCGCTTCTTTTTTAACTTCATGTACAAAAACTTTTTAATCCCGCTTTCTTTTTACTCTGTCACACAAAAAATTATTATATCTCCCCATTCTTTTTTAACATTCATGTACACAACCAAAAAATATTATATCCGCTTTCTCTTTTTTAAACTTCATGTACACAAACACAAAAAATGATTTATATCCCGCTTCTTTTTCAACTTCATGTAAAAATATATATTATATCCGCTTCTTTTTTAACTTCATGTGCACAAAAAATTTATATCCGCTTCTTTTTTTAAGCTTCATGTCCACAAAAAAAAAAGATTTATGTCCGCTTCATTTTGAAACTTCATGTACTCAAAAAAATGATTAATTTTTTCTTTTTTTTAACTTATGTACACAATTATTATTCCGCTTCTTTTTAACTTATGAAAAAAAAATGATCCGCTTCTTTTTTAACTCTTCATGTACACTTACCTTTATTTTTTTCTAAAGTTGTTTAGGCTCGTTCTCGTTCATAAATCGCCCCGCTGCGTGCGCTTGAATCCGAGAGCCTGTTCACGAACGCTCTCGCTCTGTTTGCTCGTGCGGCGCCGCGTGTAAACCTCAGCCGGAGAAAAAAAAAACTACGTAGGGTAAGATGGGCGGCCGTTGTCTACGTCGCTATCGTGGTTATTATCTGTGCTTTAATGCCGGTTATCTAGCCTCTTTATCGGTGTGTGAGGTGGTTTTTCGTGATTTATTTTGTGGGTGTGGGGTGGGCGGGGATGTGGCGGTGTGGGCGTGAGTGTTTGTGTGTGGGGCGGGTGTGGGGGGTGTTTGTGGGTGTGAATGTGTTGTGGTGGGTGTGGGTGTGGGTGTGTGTGTGTGTGTGTGTTGTGTAGTGTTGGTGTGTGTGTGTGAGTGTAGGTGTGAATTGTGGTGTGTGTTTTGTGTGAAAGGATGATGGATACATGCACATGCTTCGAAATGATCATTCGATTAATAACCCCGGCCGGAGATTTGTTCCAGCTCCAAGATACTGTTCAAGTAAAAGGGCAATAAATGAGTGGTTGTATTTGCGTACCGTATATTTGAATTACGTAATCGGAAAACTTGGCTGTGTACTTCGTTTACTTTTTCACTATATATGAGAGTTACGCTATATTAGAGTTATATAACTCCGAAAACTGGGCCGTGTACTCCGTTATATATTGACCTTTTCACTGTATATTAGAGTTCCGCTATATTAGAGATATATTATTCTTGGCCGTGTACTTCCTTATATATTGACTTTTCATTATATATTAAAGTTCCGCTACATTTGAGATATATTATTATTCTTGGCCGTGTACTTCGTTATACGTTTCACCTTCGCCCACCATGTAATATGCACTTCAGTTGATCTGTTCCTATGTTGAAGTATATCAATCCCCCCCCCCCCCCCTCATTATAATAACGATTCTCACACAGCCTAAGACGAAGTGATTAACGAAGATGCTGAGGTAGGGGAGATGACGAAGGACTGTTGCCGGCCGGTTATCATTGAATTTCCGTCCCTTACGTTGGAGGCTGCGAGTATAACGTAGACGAGGGCGTTTCGGCGATCATAACGGCACGTCAGTTTAATCACATCCCCCGCTCTTCATAGGTTTAGTATGCTAATTATACCCGGGACTGGTATAATCGCGGTAAAATCGTGGTGTGATTCGCCCCGGATCTCAAGTTTCAACCTTCCAATTACGAATACTTCGGAGGCCTAATTGTTGCAACTCGAGGTTCGCATATCGGGATCATTTTGGGGGATGAGATTCGTAATATAATTACCTGCGCTGATCATAAGCGGTATTATTGGCGTCTCTCGAGAGTGTGATCCCGTGTCTCGAGGGATGGCTTCGGTGTGTGCTTGTCTTGTCAGTGCGCGGTGGGTGAGTGGGCGTGAGTGGGTGGCAATGGGTATGTAAGGATATGTGTACAGTGTGTGTGTGTGTGTGTGTGTGTGTGTGTGTGTGTGTTGTGTGTGTGGTGTGTGGTGTGTGGTGTGTGTGTGTGTGTGTGTGTGTGTGTGTGCGCGTATATGTACATACAATACGCGTGCGAGTGATACCCATTTAGTTTGTGTTTATAATCATGCATATGCGTTTTTAAACCTTTGGTATAGAGCTAAATATAGCATTTCATGGTCAGTCCCTTGATCTTATACTTGTTAATGTATTCAGTAAGACACATTTTTTCACAGGTTTAAATGGAAATATTTTATTAGATATTTTTTATCTACAGGCAAATATATTCTATCAGAAATTGTCACAGAAAATAATATAACATAAATAAAGGGCTTTAGAAGGACATTTACAACCAGAGATTTCTTTAAAAAACTTTATTGATAAATTATAAAAGTTATAAAGATAAATGATAATATTTTAGAGACTTTCATAAATAGATAAAGGTCGAGGGTTTAAGTTGTTGATGGTTTTGTGTTGGTAAATCCGCATGTCGGAAAATATTCAAAGCATGTTTGTCTGATGTTTACTTACCAGAAATTATTGCGTTTAGAAAGATTCATATGTGTAAAATCCGGCATGTCAGGAATCCGCATACCCGATGACATTAGAATGGCCCAAGGACTGGAATTCGGTTAATATTTCCCGTACTTTTGAAGGTTGTGCTGCGTGAATGTTCTATGCGTTGAACCGCGTCCGTTGTGATCTCTTATGCAGCTGTGAATAGTGGATGAGATCCATTTATTATGAACTTTCGAAATAGGGAATTTGGATAAGCCTTTGATTTTTTTATTTCTTCTTCGCTTTCTTCTCTCGTTCTCGTATTCTGTGGGTTTTTCTCTCTCTTACTCCCTCGCCTTTATCTCCCCGCACGCCCAACTTCTCTCTCTCTCTTTCTTTCCTTTCTCTCTCTCTCTCTCTCTCTCTCTCTCTCTCTCTCTCTCTCTCTCTCTCTCTCTCTCTCTCTCTCTCTCTCTCTCTCTCCTCTCTCTCTCTCTCTCTCTCTCTCTCTCTCTCTCTCTCTCTCCCTCTCTCCTCTCTATCTGTCTATCTATCCCTTCCTCTCTCTCTATTTATCCTTATCTATCCTCTCTCTTCCCCCCTTCTTATCTCTCTCTCTCTCTATCTCTCCCTCTCCTCCCTCCTCTCCCTCCCTCCCTCCCTCCCTCCCTGTCTCTTCTATCTATCTATCTATCCTCACTTCTCTCTCTCTCTTTATCTATATACCCTCCCTCCCCCTCTCTCTCCTCTCGCCTCTCTCCCTCTCTCTCTCCTCTCTCTCTCTCTCTCTCATCTCTCTCTCTCTCTCTCTCTCTCTCTCTCTCTCTCTCTCTCTCTCTCTCTCTCTCTCTCTCTCTCTCCTCTCTCTCTCTCTCCCAAACAGCAAAATAGGCGCAACAATCACCAGCATCACAGTGATTGTTAAGCAAGAGTGAGTGACTGTGCTCTGTAACCTCCTGGTGTTCATTCCGGTTAAAAAAAAAGTAGGTGCAAAAGTCCCCACCTCGCGTAATGGGTGATTGTGGGATCCAGGTCCTTTGAACGGGTAAATACGGCGGCGAACCAAAGCAGGAATTTGGAGGATAATGGCGCTTGGGTTATGAGAGAGGCGAGCAGCGTTGTAAAAAAAAAAATAATAATAAATAAAAAAAAATAAGTGGGTGTTTTATTTTGGGAATGCCGTGGGTAGGGGGGTTGGGGGGAAGGGAAGGGGAGGGGGATTATGTTGTGGACTTGTATGCGTGTTTTGTGTCTGTTTCTCCGTCTGTTCGGTTGTTTGTCTGTTTTATTTATGTATAAGGACTATCGCTGGGTTTCTCTTCACTCTCTCTCTCTCTCTCTCTCTCTCTCTCTCTCTCTCTCTCTCTCCTCTCTCTTCTCTCCTCTCTCTCTCCTCCTCTCCTCCTCTCTCTCTCTCTCTCCTTTCTCTCTCCTTCTCTCTCTATCTCATCTCTCTCTGCTCTCTCTCTTCCTCTCTCTCTCCGTCTCTCTCTCTCTTCTCTCTCTCTCTCTCTCTCATCTCTCGCTCTCTCTCTCTCATCTCATACATATATGTGTGTGTGTGTGTATGTATGCATGCATGTATGTATGTATGTTATGTGTTTATCTGTCCATCTATTTAGGTTAATATGCATGTGTGTTTATGCAAGCATGACCTAAAGCTGCCTGTGTGCCCCTAAGCTTACGCGTTTGTGTGCCTTATTTGGCCTCCTTGCAACGCTTCATCCATAGGTTCCGGAGAGAGTGGAAGCCTTTCGCCGCCCGCTGCCCTCTTTTCGTTCACGCCGTCCGTTTATAAGCAATATGTTTACATTTTGTCGGCTTCTCCTCGCGACATCCCTCCCCCAGCCTCCTCCATACTCCTACTTCCTACTCCTACTCCTCCTTCCTCCTTACATTCTTACACTTCCCTTCTCGTACTCCCCAATGCCCCTCCACTCTACTAATCCTGCATCCTTCTTCCCTCCTCGTACTCCTAACTCCTCCGTAATACCCCCTCCTCGTAACTCCCTTCTACTTTCCTCCCCTCCCTCCTCCTCCCCTTCTCCTCCTCATCCCCTCCTTCTCCTTCTCCTCCTCTCCTCCTCCTCCTCCTCCTCCTCCTCCCCCTCGCTCTCGCATCCTCCCCCTTCTCCTCCTCCTCTCCATCCGAACTCCCCCTCCTCCTAAAACCACCTCCTTCCCCTACCCTCCTCTGCCATCCCTCCTCCTACTCACCCCTCCTCCTCCCAGCCCCCCTCCTCCTCCTCCTCCTCTCAGCCACACAAGCGTCCAATTTCGCCCTCGTTCCATCATGCGTAGACCTAACTTTTTTCTCCTCCCCACTCTTCAGTTATCCCTTGCACGAGGTGCCCGGTTGAGGATTCGTGGTGACCCTGGACCTCGCCATCCCTCGGGCCGGCCACCACGCCGTGTTTTTGAATTATCAAGGGGCATCAGTGTCTCACATATACGTTGTGCGAGCTCAGTGCCCCCGGCTCGAAGGTTGCGCGGACAGAGGGGAGTGTACCCAGAAAAGCGAGTCGGGTTTTCGGTACACGGTAGGGGGCGTCGCGCTTGAAGGTAGACGGTCGACTCCTGATTATTTATATTATATAATTCTTCTTAATTATATTATTATTAATTAATTATTTAATTAAATTTAATATCTATCTAATCTAAAATTATCTATATTATATATATATCTA
>NW_020871072.1:730324-742824 GCF_003789085.1 Penaeus vannamei
AAAGAAACCAAAAAAAAATAAAAATGTTTTTAAAAAAAAAAAGAAAAAAAAAAAAAAAAAAACCCCCCCCAAAAAATTTTTTTTTTCCTTAAAAAAAAAAAAAACCAAAGACCAAGCAACTTTGGGTTTTTTTTTTTTTTTTCGCCTCGGGAAATCGGAACCGTTTTCCCCGGACCTTGGGGGGCGCGTGGTGAAACAACACAAATGGTAAACCAACTACAACCACAAGGAAAATAAAATCTAGGCTGCTTTTCATTTGGTTTAATAATTCCGATGTTAAATAGTGGGTTTGAAGAGAGTAAAAAAAATAGTAAAATAATGAAAAAAAAAGGATGGTGAGAATAAAAAGGATAAAGAAAGAAATAGTGTATCCACACTTTCAAAGATTCATGTGTGTAAACAAACACGTATATACAAATGTATATGAACAATGTGTGCTCCTATATATGTGTTTGTGTTTGTATGTGTGTGTTCGCATATGTATGTATATATACATAGTTTGAATATATATTCATGTATATATTATATATATATATATATATATATATATAATATATATATATATATATATATATATTATATATATAATATATAATATATATACATACACACACACACAACACACACACACACACACACACACACACACACACACACACACACACACACACACACACACACACACAATAGCATACACATCACACACACACACACGCCATTCTCTCTCTTGCTTTTTATTTTCTCTCGGTAGCCTCCCCCGCTCTCTTTCTCTCCGTCTTTCACTCTCGCTCTCTGTCTCCCTGTGTCCTCTCTCTCTGGTTTTTATTTCCTTGTTATTCTCTCTCTCCATGCGGTCTCTCCCTTTGTCTATCTCTTATAAACCAGTAATTCCATCAGAACCTATAAAAAGGAACATCCCTCATCTGTATTGTCTCCAGAGTGTAGTGGTTCTCACGTGCGCTTCACACGCGCAAGGTCATCGGTTCGATCCCGAGGCAAGATAATTAAATTATATTTTTATTTGTAAAAATGGAAACATTAATTACTATTTACCGGTTTTAAGTATTCATACGTGGTATCTAACAATGATTTTCCCTTGGCATGCTTTTGTTAATTGCTATAAATCGATTAATAATATGATGCGCCAAAATGTGGCTTCTTTTCCTCGCAGTAAATGATAGCTGATCAGCTGTTTCACTAACCGTTGCTGGCTTTTTTTTTTTTTTTTTTTTTTTTTTTTTTGTAACATGTTGGCGAACAGGGTATTTTTGTGATATCTTTAAATCCTGTTTAATGAATAGCAAATACGTAATTACCAATACAACGAATTACCATATTCTGAATCATCTCAATCTATGAGCGGGAAAATCGTGTCATTCTCCAGAAAAGCTTTCGCTCGAAATGACACGAAGGCAAAGGCGATGGTGCCGAGACGATGGCACTTCAACCGCTTCGGACGAAAGGCTTGTCAGTGCCTCATTTATTCAGGCGCCTATACAACTTCTGGAGATTAAATGGGATAGAATAAAGGACAAAAATCGCAATCATATCGAAAACAAAGCTGTTCTTTATCGTAGATTTTCGAATCATCCAAAATTAGAGAGAAAAATGCTCAGAGCTCAAAACGGATTATTCCGAAAAGGTTTGCCAAAATGCAGCTTCTGTCATCCCTGCAACCAAGTTCAATGTCATCGCATTATTGTCACGTGATAAGTAAGAAACCCAACAACATTAGTGATAATGAAAATGATAATTAGTCGTAGTGAAAATAACAGTAAGGGCAATATAATAGCAATAATGATAATAAAGATAATAATCATATTTTTCATAAGAAAACATAATAATGATAATAATAAAATGGAAATGATAAAGATGATAACAGTATTGATAATGTTAATGATAACAATAATAATAATAATGATAATGATGACTGTGATGATGATAATGAAAAGTGTGATAATAATAAAATGATGATGATAATGATACTAATAATACTATTATCGATAATGATAAAAGAAAAAAGATAATAATGATGACAGCAATCATAGTAATGATGATAATGATAACGATGATGATAATGATAACAACAATAATAATTACGACAATAGTAGTAATAGTGATAATGATAATGATAACAATTACAATGATACTAATAAGAATTGATAATTTTCATAATGATGAAAAGAAAAAATTCTATGCATAACAATGAAAATGAACAATAATGATGGTAATGACAATGATAATGGTAATGATGGTGTTAATTATTATAATGATGATGATGATGTGATGATAATAATGGGAAAAATATCGCATCATAAAAATATTAAAGCGAAAATAAAGAGAAAAAAACTGCACGTACGTAAACATACACAACACATCTATGTATAAACATTTCATTTTCCATTCCGAGACACAAAACTCTAAGGTAAGACCCTCCGTGTTTCACGCATACATTTCCATCTGTCATGTGTATGTGTATGTTTACATGTCTGTAAAAGCTCTCACACATGCAAAGAGAGATCTAAAATCAAAAGTGATTGCAACGGCGCTTTTTTATAAGCCCGGAGCTTTTCATTTCTTTCAGGCCCGGGCAAGGTTGCAATCAGAGGGAGCATTTTTTGCTCCCTCTTGGGGATTCGAACCCGCGACCGCGGATTCGGATATGCGGCCGCGCGTTCGAATCCGGCGCCTTTGCCCGCTCGTCCACCGTGGCCGAGGGGCGCTGGAAAGCGGTTGGAGGCGGTATTTCGGGAACTTCCGTGTGAGTACATGCAGGTGTGTGATGCGTAATATTGAAAGAGAGAGAGAGAGTGTAAAGGAATCAAGGATTCCTTGTCTGATATTATATATATAGAATTTAGATCAAGAATTTATTTGATTTAATGTATTAACATGAGAATGATTATTTAATTTCATTTAGTTTGTAACGTTGGCTACAGTGACGTTAGAGTTGTACGAACGCCCTACAAAAACGCATTGTTGTGAATCCGCGGAGCCCCTCTAGAGAGCCACGTGAGACGTCTTGTGCTGCGTACTTTTAAATTATTCTTGTTTTATGAAGATTTGGGCTAGCCACACTCTTTTCACCTCACAATCACGTGCACGTTCACGCGTACGTGTATGTTGTCATCTTGCAAGTTGGATACACTGCTCATACCTACCAGCTTGTGAACATGACAATAAAGGTTTAACTGACTGCTAGTGTTTTACTGGAGGCAGTACAGTGAAAAGAGTTGCTTTCTTCTAAGAGTGAAAAGAGTTGCTAGCCCTTCTTCTAAGGCTACAGTGAAAAGAGTTGCTAGCCCTTCTTCTAAGGCTACAGTGCAAAGCTAGCCATCTTCCAAGCCTATTGTGAAAATAGTTGCCAGCCATCTTCTATGCCCAGAGTGAGAAGAGTGAGATATCTAACAAGCTGAGTGAAAAGAGTCAGCCTTCTGTTGAGTGAAGAGTTATACAACTATCAACAAAGGAAAGTCTCTCTCAGCATCTTGCCGAATAACTTCAGGAGAATTGTCAGCATGTCGACTACAAGCAACGCAGACGTTCACATTAAAATGGAAGCGGAGGAGATCACAGCAGGAACCCCACCCACAGTTAGACCCAGATGAAACAAGACCGTCTGGAGCAAGAATAAGGACCCTTACAGAAAAAAGGAGAACTGTACATTTCCACAACCACCAAATATTTGGATCAGCTCTCTCAAGTGCAGTGTACAGTTGAAGACCTAATGTTAAGGTATTACAAAGGCGGTGCAGCCGCAGAAAGTGATAGTGAATATAAGAAAGCTCTTGAAAAGAACTTAGATTCTTATTCAAGGTGTGTAAATCAGTTTTTAGAGTATTTGAGTAGAACAAATACGGAAGAAAGCAGGAAAGATTATATGAAGTACAAAGCAAAAAGTGATGTGATCATACGTGATATAAAGAAAGAGTTAGAATATCTTGATAAAAGATATGCAGTTGAAGAAGTTAAGTCTGAGTGCTCGGAGAAAATTAAGTGCTAAATCAGTTGCAGAAAGTGTCTCAGCTATGTTGTTAAGTAAAAGAATACAAGCTGAAGCCACAAAGTTAAGCTTGAAAGTGCATTGAAAGAGGCAGAAATAAAGAAAAGAAAAGCAAAGTTACAGTGTGAGGAGGCAGAAATTGAAGCAGAATTAGAATTATGTGTGTCTCGTCGCAATGCTCAGTTGGCTGAAGTTGAGTACAGAGTAGTGTGTGAAGAAAGTAGTGATAAGTTGTCATCTATTTCAGGTAGAATACCTGGTGTACAGTTACAACAGAAAGTTCTTTCACAAGAACTCCTGCAGCAAGAGGCAGCAGATTCTTTAAGTCGTGTCAAGCAGTACGTGGAAGATCAGAACAGGTACCAGAATTTGATCTCAACCCTTCTTTGGAACAAGCTATGCCTGTCATACAACCTCTTCGTAGTCAGCCCAGTGATGCCAAGGCTAATCCTGTGAGTAACAGTTGTTGTGGAGAATTGTCGCGTTTCCTTTTGAAGAAGGAACTTTCCCTGGCACGTTTCAGTCCATTTGATGATCGTCCTGAGTCTTATGTGCCTTGGAAAACTACTTTTCAGCAGACCATTCAAGATCTGCATGTTACGTCTTTGGAAGAAGTTGACCTTTTACTCCGGTGGCTGGGCCCTGAGTCGTCCAAATTTGCGCAGAGTATAAGGACTTCCAATATACATGATCCAAGTAAGTGCATCAAGTTGATATGGAAGAGGCTTGAAGATAGATATGGCAGTCCTGAGATTATTGAAGCATCTATCAAGAAGAAACTAGAAAAGTTTCCTAAGGTTACGTTCAGAGATCCCAAGAAACTGTATGATCTGCATGATCTTCTTTGCGAAGTACAGTCGCTTAAAGAAAATCCACTTTACGAGAAACTGTTTGGACACTTTGACACATCTGCAGGAATAAACCCTGTGATAAGCAAGTTACCTCCTTCAGTACAAGGAAAATGGCGAGACAAAGCATCCAACTACAAGAAAACACAAGGTGTGTTATTCCCACCCTTTTCTTATTTTGTAGACTTCATTTCTGACGTTGCACAAATCCATAATGATCCAGGATTTAATTTTGAGCCAGAAGTAAGATCTCATACAGACAAGACTTCAAAGCTAGATAAATTTAAAGTAACTACAAAGAAGACTGTAGTGCCTGATGAAGAAGCCCTTAAATGTATAATACATGGGACCAACCATTCTCTACATGAATGTAAAAGCTTTAAGTCAAAGTCTTTAGAAGAACGCAAGAAACTTCTGAAAGAAAATAGAATATGTTTTAAGTGTTGCATCTCGAAGAACCACTTAAGTAGAGATTGTCCAGAGGACATAACCTGTAAAGACTGTGGAAGTAAATACCATTGCACTGCTATGCATTTGAAGAAATTTCAGTCTGTTCCTGAGACAAGTACTAAGGCTCATGGCAGGGAGAAGCCGGAGCAGAGTGTTGTTAAAGAGTCAGTACGTGAACAAGCTTTAGATGTGACCAACAAGAGTACTGGTGTATGTGAGGAATTTCCTGGAAAGTCTTGTGCTAAAATTTTGCCAGTTTACGTTTTTCATGAGAGTAACCCGAGGAAGCGTATGAAGTCATATGTTATATTAGATGATCAGAGTAACAAATCTTTAGCTAAAGGAGAGCTTTTAGATTTCTTTGATGTTCGCTCTGTGGCAGAGGAATACATCATAACTAGTTGCTCTGGCCGTTCAGTTATGACAGGAAGGAAAGCTGGTGGACTATGCATACAAGCTGTTGATGGTAGTCTACAGATGAGCCTTCCTACAGTCATCGAATGTGATGAACTTCCTAATAATAGGACTGAGATTCCAACTCCCAACATTGCTCGACTTCATCCACACCTCAAAGACATTGGTTCAGAAATTTCACCTCTTGATGATCAGGCTCAGATTCAATTATTGATTGGTAGAGATCTACCCGAAGCTCACCATGTACTAGATCAAGTAACAGGTCCACCAGGTACACCCTTTGCCCAGAAGATGAAGTTAGGCTGGGTAATTGTAGGTGAAGTCTGCCTGGGGAAGCATCACGCAACAAAGAATGTGAATGTAAGGAAAATATATGTAAATCCTGATGGTCGTCCATCAGTCTTGAAGCCTTGTCCAAGTTGTATATGTGTACAAGAAGACACAGGATATCACAGCGGTTTTACACCATGGAAGGAAAATGATATTGGTTCTACAGTGTTTCACCGAACCTGGAAAATCCACAGAAGACAAAATGTTCTTGAAGTTAATGGAGAAAGAATTTGTCAAAGAACCAGCAGGTAACTGGAGTGCACCTTTACCTTTTAAGCCCTTAAAGAAAAGATTACCGAACAATAAATCCATGGCTGTGAGACGTGCCAATAGCCTAGCCAAGAGTCTTCAGTTCAATTCTGTTAAAAGAGAACATTTCCTAGACTTTATGAAAAAGCTTTTTGAAAGAGGTCATGCTGAAATAGCACCACCTTTGAAAGAAAATGAAGAATGTTGGTATCTTCCAGTGTTTGGAGTGTATCATCCAAAGAAACCTAGTCGTATCAGGTGTGTTTTTGACTCTGCTGCTAAGTTTAGAGGTACATCATTGAATGATGTGTTGATGACAGGTCCAGACCTAAATAATTCTCTGTTGGGTGTACTTCTACGTTTTCGAAAGAACAGAGTGGCTGTATTAGCAGATATTGAGATGATGTTTTATTCATTTGAAGTACATAAAGAACACAGAAACTATCTTCGTTTTTTGTGGCACAAAGACAATGATTTAAGTAAAGAACTTATTGAATATCGTATGACCAGACATGTTTTTGGAAATAGTCCATCACCCGCAGTAGCAATATATGGACTACAGAAGACTGCTGAAGCTGCAGGAAGTACATATGGTGAAGACGTCACAAAATTTGTCCAGCGACATTTTTATGTTGATGATGGTCTGATATCTCTATCAAAGTACTGAAGAAGCTATTAACCTACTGACAAGAACTCAGAAGGGTCTAGCAGATTATGGAAATTTGAGACTTCACAAATTTGTTTCAAACAGCCAAGAAGTCATGTCAGCCTTGCCAGGTGACGACATCTCTCAAGATTTGAAGGACATGGACTTTGATGCTGAACATCTTCCGTTGCAGAGAAGTTTAGGATTATATTGGGATCTTCAAGCAGATATCTTTACTTATAGGATTGCAGAAGAAAACCCTTCACTCGTAGAGGTGTGCTGTCAACAGTCAACAGCATTTATGATCCTCTAGGATTTGCAGCCCCGCTTACAGTTCTAGGCAAGTTGCTTCTGCGAAAGTTCTTATCTGGGACTATTGATTGGGATGAACCTCTACCAGAAAACTGGATGAGGGAATGGAAAGGAAAGACCGTATTAAGACCTTACAATGTTTGAAAATACCAAGAATGTATGTTCCAGTATCCTTGTCAACAGAAGTCAAAAAAGAATTGCATGTCTTTTCAGATGCTTCCAAAGAGTCAATTGCTGCTGTCTCATATTTGAAAACTGTACACGAAGATGGCAGTTCAGAAATTGGATTTGTGATGGGGAAAGCTAAAATTGCACCCTTGCATGGGCATACTATACCTCGTCTAGAATTGTGTGCTGCAGTACTTGCAGTAGAACTTAGTGAAGTGGTACTTGAGAACCTTGATGAAGAAATTGATATAGTGAAATTTTACACTGACAGTAAAGTAGTTCTTGGCTACATCCACAACCAAACAAGACGATTTTATGTGTATGTTGAGAATAGAGTGAACCGTATTCACAGGTCAACTAAGCCAGAACAATGGAATTATGTTCTACATCTGTGAATCCAGCTGATCGAGCAACTCGCTCTATGGTGAATGATTTCTCGTGTGACGACATATGGCTGAAAGGACCTGAAACATTCTTGAGTAGGCGTCATGATCTTGCTCAAGAAACTCCACAGCTAGTTCAACCAGAAGATGATAAGGAAGTAAGGCCAGATGCTCTGGTAAAGGCAGCTAAAACCTGTGTGATTGACAATTTATCAATTGGGTGTCACAGATTTGAAAGGTTCTCTGAGTGGTATCGCCTAGTAAATACTGTTGCTTTATTGCAGAGATGTGCATGTGCCAAATCATTTAAAGGTAGAGCTGATAGAAGTGTAGAGTCTTTCAGAAAAGCTGAAATATTTGTGATCAAAGCAGTTCAAAAGGAAACTTACAAAGAAGAAATTAGACTTCTTGAAGCAAAAATGCATCTTCCAAAATCTAGCTCGATTATGGCTCTCAACCCGTACTTAGATGAAGATGGTGTGTTAAGGGTTGGCGGAAGATTGCAACAATCAAGTCTTGGAAGTTACCAGAAACATCCAATCATTTTGCCTGGTAAAAGTCATATTTCTACACTTATAGTACGTCACTATCACCAAAGTGTTCGACACCAAGGACGTCATCTTACAGAAGGAGCTGTTAGATCTGGTGGATATTGGATTACAGGCGTGAAACGGTTGATCTCATCAATCTTACACTCCTGTGTCCAGTGTAGAAAGTTACGAGGTAAAGAAGTCCAGTTGATGAGTGATCTACCAGCAGATCGCTTAGAACATACTCCACCCTTTACCAATGTTGGAGTTGATGCTTTTGGACCTTGGACTATAACGACACGCAGAACTCGTGGTGGATCAGCAAATTCTAAACGGTGGGCTATTTTGTTCACTTGTCTTACAACAAGAGCAATACACATTGAGTTGGTAGAAGAAATGTCCTCTTCAGCTTTTATTAATGCACTTAAAAGATTTGAAGCTCTCAGAGGTAAAGTTAAACTGTATAGATCTGACCGAGGAACCAACTTTGTTGGTGCAACTGATAGCCTCAAGATAGATGCAGTAAATGTGGAAGAAAAGAAGATAGTAGACCATCTGTACCAAACAGGCACTAAATGGATCTTCAACGCTCCCCATTCATCGCACATGGGAGGTGTATGGGAACGCCTCATTCGAATCTGCCGGAAGATCTTAGAGTCAATGCTAGCTGAAACTCCTTATAAAACTTTGACGCATGAAGTGTTATCAACCTTCATGGCAGAAGTATGTGCCATAGTGAACAATCGACCAATAGTAAACGTATCAACTGATCCAGAAAACCCTTTCATCTTGTCACCTGCCACCATTCTTACTCAGAAAGTTGGAATAGACCATGTAGAAGATTCAGTAGGAGAAATTGATACAAAAGACCTTTTGAAAACAGAATGGAAACGTGTTTCTGCCCTCTCAGAAATATTTTGGAATCGTTGGAAAAAGAATATCTGCACACACTCCAAGAACGTAGAAAATGGTGTTGTGCAAAACCTAATCTCACTGAAGGTGATGTTGTGTTATTGAAAGACAGAAGTGTTTGTCGTACACAATGGCCATATGGAATTGTTGTAAGAGCTATCCAAAGTGAAGATGGCAAAGTAAGGAAAGTGGAGTTAAAGGTTATGAGAGATGGAAAGCCAGTTGTGTACACAAGACCAATTTCAGAGTTAATTCTTTTGGTTTCTGGTGCTAAGTAGCTATTTTTTATTTGAACAAGTCACATTTCAGTTCCTATTTGTCATTTAATCAGTATTAGAGTAGTGATATCAAATTTGTTGATATCAGGCAGGGAGTGTAAAGGAATCAAGGATTCCTTGTCTGATATTATATATATAGAATTTAGATCAAGAATTTATTTGATTTAATGTATTAACATGAGAATGATTATTTAATTTCATTTAGTTTGTAATGTTGGCTACAGTGACGTTAGAGTTGTACGAACGCCCTACAAAAACGCATTGTTGTGAATCCGCGGAGCCCCTCTAGAGAGCCACGTGAGACGCCTTGTGCTGCATACTTTTTAATTATTCTTGTTTTATGAAGATTTGGGCTAGCCACACTCTTTTCACCTCACATCACGTGCACGCTCACGCGTACGTGTATGTTGTCATCTTGCAAGTTGGATACACTGCTCATACCTACCAGCTTGTGAACATGACAATAAAGGTTTAACTGACTGCTAGTGTTTTACTGGAGGCAGTACAGAGAGAGAGAGTTTGTGTGTGTCTGTGTACGTATTTGTAAGCACGTGCGAATGCATGTATGAACCAGGTACACATTAACATAAAAAGTAACGCTAAACCCTGAGCACTAAATGAGGCAGCAAGACACACCGATGGTAGAGAAGGGAGCCGCATAACTAAATCGGGTTCGGTTGCCATCACATAAGGTTCTCACAGAACAAATGAATTCATTCATAAATAAAAATCCTAGAAAAGGCGGCCAAAACACAACATTCTTTAATGACAACAGCATTGTTCTTGTATCCATCGCTTGTAATGAGATGCAGTGCAAAGCAATTCGATTTTGAAGATAACTGTTATCATTAGCACTTCCGTTATCATTGCATTTCCGTGAAAAAAAAACTCAATCGAACAATTTCTTTTACCTCACTTTTATTTTATTTTCACCTTCATAAAGTCATACTGAAAGGCTCTAAGTGATGAAAAAAGGACCAAGCGATCATTGAATCTGAATCGCCATGAATTGAACTGATTCGATTCGCTTGGTGTGAACGGTTACATGAAATAAGATGAATGGAAGGATAACATTTAGTGAACATATTAAATAATTTACTCCTTATTGTCTGCACTACATAACACAAAAATAATTGCCTATTATTTTTTCTTATTATTATTCATTAATCTATCATATCCTTAACGTTATGTGGCCAAGGTCGGAATTACCAGCTTTTATTCTAAATTCAACCTTTTTCTTGTGCGTATTTTGTTTCTAATTATCATATGGATTAGCGTGTTTACATAAATACACAATTGTCAGTTTAGATAGACATACAAGCCTCTAATATATAGCCTAAAATCTAGTTGATTATCCAAATATAATTTTTTACCGTTTTTTTTTTTTTCGTGTCTTTAGTTTGATGCAACTGAGATCGAAATATAAGGCAGGAATTATACAAGATGTTTCGCATATATCCTCGTTTTTTTTCATTGATTTACGAATGTCTACATTAATCTAGTATGAGACGAGAGCACAACGGGGACAGTGAAACTGTTCCGAGTGCAGCAAAACCAGTTAGCCATTCGTGGTACATGATGGACTGTTCCAGCGACTGCCACAGACGATATTCTTGTTCTTGTTCTCATGGAAGGTGGAAAAAGAAGTGAGGCAGAGTGCACTGCAGTTAAGGTGTGGTTCTCTGTGCAGATGAAAGAATAAATTACACGGTGTTATCACAGTGATATCGGCAAGGCGTGTTACTGGCCAGGCATCGTTCCATTTGGATGTTGAGAAAACGGCAATCTCAAGATTTTAGGAAGAGAAAGGAAGTATTACTTAATTCTAAGCTATGCCGTGAGGGGGGGCGGGAACCTCCTGCTGGTCTGTTCTTCTGAAGGGAGAGGGAGGGTGAGAGAGAAGGGTGAGGGCAAAATATAAAAGAGAGCGAATGAACAGGAGAAAGAACGATTTGGAATTTTGCGTAAGACCAAGGGAAGTGTGCACCTTTGGCGACATCATCATGACTTCCCGCGCGTTAATGCTGCTCTCGAGATGAACCTGGATCTGCTGAAGCAATTTCTCTAAAGAGAAAGGGTTAATGGCATCAAAATTTAGATTAGGTACACTTCTGGTAAAAGTGATTCATAGCTCTTTGAGTTATTCTGCTCTCCAACCAACCAACAAAGTAATCAACGCACCCAAGAACATAACCTCCTTGACGGATGTAAAAAAGGAACACAGAAAAGAGAAAAATTCACACAATAATTTCCTTATTTATGGCTGAGAACTTCGGGCATTACGAAACTGGGGAATATGGCAAGTTCTCGATTCTCTCGCCAGCGACCAATTGAGTAGTCGGAGGGAGGGGGAGGGGGGAGGGTCACCTGCCTCCTCCGTTAAGATTTGTTAAATTGTTGATTTAATACTCTATTTAGCAATTCATTGGTGTCTTTTATGAGCTTTAAAACTCAAACGATGCTGACCCATTTACGAAGTTGGTAGAAAGGGAACGACGAGAGGAACCAGACGGAAATATAGAAGGGAGGAATGGCGATTTTACAATAGGAACTCCATTTCCACTGAATGTTTGTCGATTATTGCATATGATTTCTTTCGATTGATAGTCGTCTGGTGAACTGTTTATTTTGGGTAATAATGCTTTGCAACTTCATTTTGTGTGAATGGCGGGCTGCAGACCTCGAATTTCCCGACTTTAGACTTTTCAATTCTTTCTCCCAATTGTTCCTTATATATTTCGAAGAGGAAAAGAAACGTGGCAGCAGAAGGAGTATTTGGAGGCGCAGTTCGCTATTTCCAAATAGCTCTGAAGGATTTAGCGCATTTAATTTGACGATAAAATTAGCAAAGGAAGAAATGTTCCAATAAGAATCAATGGTGGAGAGATTATGCCCCCCCCCGTATCTAACAAGTCATGGGATCTGATACCATTCCTGATCACAAGTTCAATTCTATCCCACGTGGTGAAGGCAGGTG
>NW_020871072.1:750324-759186 GCF_003789085.1 Penaeus vannamei
GAAAGCAGAAAAATCGGAATTAACGATGACGGAAACGAAGGAACATTAAGAGTGAGAGAATTATAAAAGGTTACCATGGTTATATTTTTGCTTTCATAAATTGACTTCGTTGTTCTGGGTCCTTAGATTTATATATATATATATATATATATATATATATATATATATATATATATATATATATATATATATATATATATATATATATATACGTTATATATATATATATATATATATATATATATATATATATATATATATATATATATATATATATATATATATATATATATATATATATACTATATATATATATATATATATATATATATATATATATATATATATATATATATATATGTATATATATATATATATATATATATATATATATATGTATATATATATACATCTGGGGATGTCATGTGTCATGACTTTCATGACTTTTCTGTCAAGCAGGTATTGGATTCCTTTTTGAAAGTGAGTGTGTGTCCTATCCATACACCAAGGTATAGATAATCCTTCACCCATTCCAGATCCATACCCTGTATGGTGAGTTTTTTGTTTCTGACATTGGTTCTCAGTGCCATTGCTTTGGATTTTGCTGCTGATATTTTTAGACCCGTCCTACAACACTCTTCAGACAACGCTGAGCTCTAGTAAGGCAGTGATTGCCAGAGGCTATGATTGCCAAGTCATCTGCATAAGAGATGATCTTGCATCCCTCTGGCAGGTGAATGTTGAGTATGTTGGACATGAGGGTATTAAACAGGGCTGGACTAAGAACCCCTCCCTGAGGAGTTCCATTTTCAAGTGGCATGTGCTGTGAGAGGTGGCCTTGAAATCTGACATTTGCTGATCTATTTTAAAAATAGTCAGCTATCCAGGCCAAGAGTCTGCCTTTGACTCCTTTGTGGATTAGGGTCTCTTGAATGGCAAGTGGACATGCCAACTCAAAAGCCTTCTCCAGGTCAAGGAAGACGACCACGGCGGGCGAGGTGCAGATTGTGCTTAAGAGAGTGGAAATGCTATGAGCAGTGCTCTTACCCCTTGTGAACCCGTGCAGGTGTTCATGGGGGGGGACCCGTTTTCCATCGGAGCCTGTTGAGTACCATCTTCTCAGCTGTTTTACCCAGGCAGCTGAGAAGAGAGATGGGACGGTACTTGCCAGGCTCCTTTGGCTTTGGGATGGAAACTATTGTGGCTTGTTTCCAGCTCTGGGGCACCGTGGCTGTTTGCCAGGATTTGTTGATAACCTGCAAGAATGCAAGTTCTCCTGCAAGGCCTAGATGCGAAATGATGGGGTGAGAGATCCCATCAGATCCCGGTGCTGACCCAGAACTGGATTTGTATGATTTTCTTAGTTCCCTAAGAGAGAACAAGGCATCTGTTTCATCAGCTTCGAGTGCCTTGTCTCTTATGAGAGCAAGTCTTTCTGGATTTAAGTTTTGTTGTTTTTCTCTCATCATTGGAGGCAGATTGTTGGTGCTGGTTCTGGCAGAGAACTCAAGCACCAATCTGTTAGCCTCTGATTGTGGGTCATGATGAGTGCATTTCGGGGCTTGGCGGCTTGTCGCTTGCCTGACCCGTTTCCACAACTCTGTAAGGCTGGTCTGGTGCCCAAAAGACTGGCACCATTCCAGCCATTTTTCCTGCCTTACTCTGTTGGCAGTTTCCTTGGCATCCACAACCGCTTCCCTCAACAGGGCCAGATTGTCGGGAGATCTTTGCCGTCGGAAGTTTTTTCTACACATATTAACCCTGTGGTTGACCTCTTTGATCTCGTCATTATATTACCAGGCGTCTTTGTGAGTTCTGGACCATGGACGAGTTTTGGGAATGGTTTGTGAGGCTGCCTGGTTTATGGCCTGGATTAGCCTTGCCTCTAGCACATCCACGTTTTCATTATTGTTATTGGTTCATTGTCTTTCAGACATCGAGCCAAGCCTTCTTGGAAGGCAAACCAGTTGGCCTTGTCAGTTTTCCATTTAGGAATGTGATGTGGTCTTTGGGCTGGACCTGCATCCATTAGTGTGGTGACTATGCCGTAGTGATCACTAGTAACCGTATCATCGACACACCACCGAATTCTCTCCACCATTGTTGCAGTGGCAAAGGTGAGGTCTAGGACCCCTCCCTTCACATGCGTTGGTTCTTTGGTGTTGAGAAGAGCAATCTCAGGGAATGTCTCAAGCACTTCTGCTATGTGAATGCCTGCCGCGTTCGGCCTTTTGCGGGGATTCAGCATGGCCATGTGTGCATTGAAGTCTCCCCTTATTATCACTCGGTCTTGTGCTGCAGTAGCACAGACCTGGTTTAGATCTAAGCTCTCACACAGTGGTTTGCTATAAATATTGTATATTTTTATAGAGCCCCCAGGTAGCTGAATCTCAACAGCAAGAGATTCAACACCATCTCCACAGTGCGGCGGATTGGCTATCAAGGAGCAAGGGATAGCTTCTTTTACCAGGGTCATCAGGCCTCTAGCACCATCCAGGTTTGGAGTGGTGAAGGCATGATATCCTGAGAAGCACACGGATCCCATTGTTAGTGTCTCCTGGAGCATGACGACGTCAATGCTCCTTGCTCGCACAATTGACTGGAGAAAGGAGTTCTTGCTTTTAGCTACAGATATTCCACTGCAGTATGCTTAGATTGTGTGCCATGATGGTTACTCAGTGTCACTTGCTTCAGCTTCAGATGACCCAGTGCTGGTGGCATCAGATAAATACAGATCCTCGTTGATTGAGGATTGTACAACTTCCTCTAAGTCAGACACTCCGGTTAAGGCCTTACCGAGGGGTGTAGAGCCTAGGTTGGAAGTGTCACCTCGGGTCGGAGGACGAGACTTTGGCTGTACAGACTCGGCCTGCTGAACAGTTTCAGCCTGTCCTGACAGACTAGCTGGGGTTTTATGTAATGTTTCTTTTGAAGCTAGCCTGCCATCCGAGGATTTAGGGAGGGGAGCGCTGCTCGTTATTGGTTTGGAGGCTTCTAGCTTCCTTCCCTTCAGAGCTGCCACAGTTTGGGTCATAGCCGTCATGGCGACCTGCACTGCTTTCTCCGCCTCCTCACTGGTCCTCCCCAAGGCTGTTGCTACTGCAGAAACTACAGCACTCAACAGGAGAGTCATATCTTTCTCGTCAAAGAAAAGATTGTCATCTACTGGGGGGACCATTGCTGTGGACTTTGAACCTTTTTCCCTTTGGTTTCTTTTTTGTGTTTTGCCACTAGCAAGCTTGGGGAATTCCTCTCTGTTAGAGGTATCCAATTTTCTCTGTGGGGCGACTCCTTCCTCTTAGGAGGTCGGGGAGTCTTTTCTTTTTGGTTTTGTTTTTTGTTTTGGCCCCAGACATAGGTGCCTGGGGGAGCAGGGACAAAGTCAGGACGCTTTTTGGCTAGCTCCTGCTTTTTAATCACTGCCTGTTTCCTGACTGAGCAAGCCAGGCTCCAGGCATGATGTTTTTTGGCACAGTTTGGACACTTGGCTGTTGTGTCCTTCTGGCCATCTTTGTGTGCCTTAATACACACTTCCGTTTCGTGTGCCTCGCTGCATACACCACATTTGGCTTTGGCCTTGCAGTTGGCCTGGTGATGCCCGAATTTTTGGCACGTGAAACACCTCAAGGGCTCTGGCACATATGTCCTGAGCTTGTATGAGCCCCAGTTACCCAGATCAAGGGTGGTGATTGGGGCTCCCTTGAGGATAACAAGGACCTGCCTGGTTGGAGACTTCCCTTTGGTCATGCGGGAAGCCTCCACCACTTGTGGGAGAGACGTGATCACCTCCACGTCGAACCCTAGTGGAAAGCCAAGTAGCACCATCTTGGATTTTTTCTCTTGGGAGGTCAGTGGTGAGATACACACCTTTCTCCCATCTTTAAGCACCTTGATTTCCTGCAGGAAGTTCATGGTGGCTTTGTCTTTGGGGGCAATGATCATGCCCTCATCTCTGGAGATTCGGATTGATAATCTCACATTTCTTTCCTTCTCCAATGCCCTTACCAGCTGGTATGCATTGTCGAAGTCTTCAGGTTTTTTTGGTACCTTAAACCGCGTTAGTCGACTTGGGGTGTGTTCTGCCTCTTCTTCAGAGTCAGTTTCCACCCTTCGTCGCTTCACGCCTCCCCTTTGCAGGGGTTTAAGGCCTTTGGAAGTGGGGGCAGCTGTTTTGGCTGGTACAGCTGGAGCCCCTTCTTGACTGAGGGAGTTCTGAGGGGAGTTCAGGCTTCCCTCTGTCTGGTGTGCAAGGACAGACTTTGTGGTTGGTGTTTCTGTCTTGTCCTTGCTCGGTTCAGCAGGCCGGACACGTTCGGCCTGCTTTTGGGTTTTCTTTCGCCCCCCTGCAGCCTGAAAAGGCTCCAGGGTGACTGCCATGGTCTGATTCATTTTGTGGTGGTCATTAGAGAGTTGGAAGTAGATTGGTCCCCTTTCAGGGATTATCTTTATACCTCCTCTCTGGGTGAGGTCTGAAGAAGGGCCTCACAAAAAGCTCTGATCCCTACACTCGACCCTTCAGCACCACAGGACAGGAGATCCCCCTGGGTGGGCTGAACTTGGAGTTTTGGTGTGGTAAACGCTCTGCACCCCAATCCTGCTACAAGGGGGGTGTGATCACGTCACCGCAGCCCAGGCGAATGTTGGAAATCAACGTTTCCCGCAGGCCCAGGCTGCACCAGGAAGTCAGAAAGAGAGGGCAAGAGTTAGACACCGAAAAGTCGCCCTTGGTGCGTGGCCACAAACTATGTCCAGGACCAGAGGGTCCAGACCTGGTTTGTAACCCCGCTCTCCAAGGGAGCGGTAGTGGGGCACTTACTACAAGAGAAGGCCTGGCCAATTGTCGCGGCGAACCACGAGAAATTGGCGGAGCTCTGTGTAGTTTGTTGTCAAAGAATATCGAAATCAAGCTCAAGTCTGGAGGCTTTAGCTCTGGAGAATCACGCCAAGTGAGTGACAATAATGCCTCGCTAATTGGGTGATCTCTCTCTGCACACCACAGGAGAGAGGGCCTGTAAATTAACAGATAGATATGTAGATAAATAGGTAGAAAGAGATTGTAGCGGTTCCTGATTGGCCATCAATCGAGAACCGCACCTGACCTGTGATTGGCCGACTCCTGCCTCGGGACCGCCCAAACTGACCGAGTAAACATCGCCGGTCAGGTTCATAAGCAGCCGGACCTGAGCCGAAATCTTTAAGTCCGAGGTTTTTTCGTGCTGTCATCGTGGATGATTTAAAGAGATTGACACACCCACGACGGACAAGACGATTGGCTCTTGGTGTAACTGCTTTGGGTGCAGTTGCGCAATACCTGCTTTGGGCTAGTGCCTTTAATTACAGCCTTGATGTGCGAGTAATTAAAAGCACGACGCACAGTGGCAGCCGATAGTTTCGCTGCGAAGTGTTCGGCCGAACACATAAGGGCTCATGCCCGTTCAGCAGGGTTCCGACCCCGACCGGCCTTCCCAAATAGAGACTGTTGGCTACCCTGTGTGCTTCACCGTTTTTTTTTTTTTTTTTTTTATACCATTTCCGCCCTTTCATCGTCCAGTTGAATTAGCTCTGCTAGCCTCCCCTCTACCCATCATCCATCACCCTTGCTATGGCGTAACCCTATGGGTCACGTTATCAAATTTGCGTATTCTGGGGAGCCTATCTCTTGCGAGGAGGCTCTCCAGAATATCTTCATTATCACTGAAGTGGCAGTCACACACCTCTTTAAGGTCCATAATGGCTTCAAGGTGACAGTTGCCAAACCTGAACACTTGACCCCATTTCTTTCGGCCGACGGCCAAAGAAAGTTAAAAGATCACGGCTTCTCACCTGTTCCCTCCCCCGAGATGAAGGCTAAGTGTACGATCGTGGCAAAAAAGATCGACAAGACGATCCCCCCACGATCGTGTGAGTCCATCTGCCAAGAGGTTTCCGTCAAGAACGGTGTCACTGTTCTCGACGTTTACAAGCCACCCGAGTCACGAATCGTCAAGATTCGCGTCTCATCCCCCGAGGAAGCCCAGAAACTTCTCTCTCGGGGACTCATGATGTTTAATACATCGGTCCCCACCTACAACTTGGAACCCGAATGTTTTATTCATATAGACCAATGCCTTAACTGCTACCGATTTCACCACAAGAAACACCAATGTACACACCCCCAGAGATGCTCTCGGTGCGCCACGGCGTCTTCGCCAGGGTGCACTGAAACCATCAAATGCTGCAACTGCGAGGGATCGCATGTCGCAGTTAGTGGATCCTGCCCTAAAAAATACTTAAGGCAAAACGAGCTGAGCTCCGCCAAGACAACAACACTGTACCTTCCTACGCAACAACAGCTGCTACACGACCTGCTCAGACCAGTACACCCAGACGACCCACGACTTCCCCTCGGACAACTCTGCCCACACAACCCCAACAAGCACCCTCACACCGAACACAAACCCAAAAATCCAAGCCATATTACACGTGTCTCATCGCTGCCAAATACAACGCAAAAAGATTTGCAAACATTGTCCCTATTATGCTCCAGAGAAACGGCTTCCCCAGCATTGTTGTCCCTGAGGAAATCTTTGAAGACAACAACCTATACATCCCTGAGTACGCCACAACAAACACAGAAACCACAGGAAATGAGGTGACAGACACACTCCAGAGCCTCAATCTTCCTCACAACCACCGACACCTCGTTTTGCAACCTCAGCCACAACGAAGACAAAAAAAACTGCACAGGCACGCCAAACTACAAATACCACTGATCACAAACGCAAACAAACCACACCACCATCCATGCATACAAAAAAAGACAAGAAGGATCCTCCTGCCCCCGAAGCTCGTCGTCGTAGATTGGATGACACCATTCTTGACGCGACCAGTAGCAACTCCGACATCGATGTCGAGAGCGGGTCTCGAGGGCCGGGCTTGGGGCTCTCGGCTGGAGCCATGCTCCCTGCCAGGGGACCCCTGGGACAGCGCGGAAGCATCGGGAATTGGTCCGCCGATCCCGGAGGACTTCCGCGTCGGTTCACAGGACTCCCTGCCTGACTTAGAGGAGCCGTCGATCGTGCATCGATCGCGGAGCCGCTACAGGGCTCAGGTTACGCCACGCAAGGTACACCCAGGTAGAATGGGTGTACCTTGAGTGTCTAACTGACGACCGACCGAGCCGACGCGAATTCTTCCACATCGGTGGAGGACCCCGTGTTGGCTAGGTCGATCTAGACGCGCAATCCCATGCACGAGCTGCATCTAAACAAAACAAAAACTCTCTCCCTTCACAACAGAACATTCTACTCTCACTAACAACAAAACACAACTCCAGCTTGTTCTGATGGAATAAAGCACTCAGACGGTTCCCTGTAGTGGCGTCGTGACCGATCAATTACACGTCTGAACTCCGCGAGGAGGAGCCTCTCGCTTCCTTCCTTAACATCCTGTGGGGGATGAGTTGGCCTGTAGACACACCAACAAACTCCGTGCTTGACTCACCACTGGCTGGATGGACTCACCCTCCATCCTTCGTTCCGGCTGGAGATCAGGTTTAGGCCGTGATCTCTTTCTTTGGCATGGGACAAGAAATGCAGTTTTCGGGTTTTGCCGCATCACTTTGAAGCCACTTTCTACCTCCATTCCTTTTCAATTTCCCCTTCCCTATCCACTCGTTTTGTCAGTTTTTCAATGTCAGTTTTTTCGTGTTCTCTTGTCTGTCTGCTTAGATTTTGTTGTTGTTGGTTTTGTTGTGTCCTGTTTTTTAAATCTCACACTAATAAAGTAATCTCCCCCAGGTACTTGCCCTCTCATATCCCGTTTTTTAAATTACCTTCACCTCATCTCCTGATGCTTGACCATCACCTCACCCCTCACCCTCACTCATTACCATATCCCTGCCATGGCGTTGAACCCGGTCCATCCTTAGTCCTTACCCTGAACATGCCACTGGTTTCGGTTTGCCGACCGATACGTGGCGCTTGCTGCTAAGTACTCGTGCCGGGGACCACAAATCCTTTAGGCCGTAAGGGTTTGTGCGAGCCGAGGAAAGAAGCGTCACGGCCAGTGGAGTTAACCCAATTGTGATGAGGCCGCCTGAGTCGCGCCCCTCCGGAAGACCTGCGGCCGAGGGAGAGAAATCTCCTCTCGACCCAGGCAAGAGTGGCCAGCCTCTGTGTGGCCTCACTCGAGCTTCATCCTGCTTCAGCGGTGATGGTTAGCCGAGGGACAGCTCTGGCATACCGGCCAGATTGGCGGCCAAAATACCTGCTAACTTCTCTCCCCTCCACCTCAGTTAGCCGAGAGGCTCCGTGTTCTGCCATAGCGATACGGGTGCGCGAAACATGTGGTGAGGCGAGGCCCGCGCTTCAAGGTCGTGGCGCGTTATCCCCGCGCCACGCAGTCGCGGCCTTGCCCCACCGCCACGATCTCGCGGGGTATGGCCGCGCGGTGAACCGCGAGTCGTGGGCCGATGGCGCTGGGGGCCCCCTCGATCCTTTTCCTCTTTCAACAAACCCCACTCCAACTATTACCCCAAGTTACCCCGCAGGCTGGGTGAAGCCCCGGGCTCCTCCTTCTTCTCCTCAAAATTCTCTTTCCTCCTCACTTATCCTTCTCCTATCCCCACTCTTCCTTCCCTCCTCTTCTTTACATTTTAGTTTAAGTTTAGCCGAAATCATCATCGCCTCACGACAGTTGCTGCTGACGATCACTTGTGCTTGGCTTCATCACCAAATAAAGAGATAAAAAAATCCAGTTCGGTTTTACTAAACCGCCAACACTGTGACCCCGGAGAAGAACCAAGTTTTTTACAAAGATGTCAGGCAACACACAGACACTTACCAGTCTGCCGTCTCTGACCAGCCTGCCGGAATGGTTTTT
>NW_020871072.1:764286-775286 GCF_003789085.1 Penaeus vannamei
ATTCTTTAAGTCGTGTCAAGCAGTACGTGGAAGATCAGAACAAGGTACCAGAATTTGATCTCAACCCTTCTTTGGAACAAGCTATGCCTGTCATACAACCTCTTCGTAGTCAGCCCAGTGATGCCAAGGCTAATCCTGTGAGTAACAGTTGTTGTGGAGAATTGTCGCGTTTCCTTTTGAAGAAGGAACTTTCCCTGGCACGTTTCAGTCCATTTGATGATCGTCCTGAGTCTTATGTGCCTTGGAAAACTACTTTTCAGCAGACCATTCAAGATCTGCATGTTACGTCTTTGGAAGAAGTTGACCTTTTACTCCGGTGGCTGGGCCCTGAGTCGTCCAAATTTGCGCAGAGTATAGGACTTCCAATATACATGATCCAAGTAAGTGCATCAAGTTGATATGGAAGAGGCTTGAAGATAGATATGGCAGTCCTGAGATTATTGAAGCATCTATCAAGAAAAACTAGAAAAGTTTCCTAAGGTTACGTTCAGAGATCCCAAGAAACTGTATGATCTGCATGATCTTCTCTGCGAAGTACAGTCGCTTAAAGAAAATCCACTTTACGAGAAACTGTTTGGACACTTTGACACATCTGCAGGAATAAACCCTGTGATAAGCAAGTTACCTCCTTCAGTACAAGGAAAATGGCGAGACAAAGCATCCAACTACAAGAAAACACAAGGTGTGTTATTCCCACCCTTTTCTTATTTTGTAGACTTCATTTCTGACGTTGCACAAATCCATAATGATCCAGGATTTAATTTTGAGCCAGAAGTAAAATCTCATATAGACAAGACTTCAAAGCTAGATAAATTTAAAGTAACTACAAAGAAGACTGTAGTGCCTGATGAAGAAGCCCTTAAATGTATAATACATGGGACCAACCATTCTCTACATGAATGTAAAAGCTTTAAGTCAAAGTCTTTAGAAGAACGCAAGAAACTTCTGAAAGAAAATAGAATATGTTTTAAGTGTTGCATCTCGAAGAACCACTTAAGTAGAGATTGTCCAGAGGACATAACCTGTAAAGACTGTGGAAGTAAATACCATTGCACTGCTATGCATTTGAAGAAATTTCAGTCTGTTCCTGAGACAAGTACTAAGGCTCATGGCAGGAGAAGCCGGAGCAGAGTGTTGTTAAAGAGTCAGTACGTGAACAAGCTTTAAATGTGACCAACAAGAGTACTGGTGTATGTGAGGAATTTCCTGGAAAGTCTTGTGCTAAAATTTTGCCAGTTTACGTTTTTCATGAGAGTAACCCGAGGAAGCGTATGAAGTCATATGTTATATTAGATGATCAGAGTAACAAATCTTTAGCTAAAGGAGAGCTTTTAGATTTCTTTGATGTTCGCTCTGTGGCAGAGGAATACATCATAACTAGTTGCTCTGGCCGTTCAGTTATGACAGGAAGGAAAGCTGGTGGACTATGCATACAAGCTGTTGATGGTAGTCTACAGATGAGCCTTCCTACAGTCATCGAATGTGATGAACTTCCTAATAATAGGACTGAGATTCCAACTCCCAACATTGCTCGACTTCATCCACACCTCAAAGACATTGGTCAGAAATTTCACCTCTTGATGATCAGGCTCAGATTCAATTATTGATTGGTAGAGATCTACCCGAAGCTCACCATGTACTAGATCAAGTAACAGGTCCACCAGGTACACCCTTTTGCCCAGAAGATGAAGTTAGGCTGGGTAATTGTAGGTGAAGTCTGCCTGGGGAAGCATCACGCAACAAAGAATGTGAATGTAAGGAAAATATATGTAAATCCTGATGGTCGACCATCAGTCTTGAAGCCTTGTCCAAGTTGTATATGTGTACAAGAAGACACAGGATATCACAGCGGTTTTACACCATGGAAGGAAAATGATATTGGTTCTACAGTGTTTCACCGAACCAAAAATGATGACGAACCTGGAAAATCCACAGAAGACAAAATGTTCTTGAAGTTAATGGAGAAAGAATTTGTCAAAGAACCAGCAGGTAACTGGAGTGCACCTTTACCTTTTAAGCCCTTAAAGAAAAGATTACCGAACAATAAATCCATGGCTGTGAGACGTGCCAATAGCCTAGCCAAGAGTCTTCAGTTCAATTCTGTTAAAAGAGAACATTTCCTAGACTTTGAAAAAGCTTTTGGAAAGAGGTCATGCTGAAATAGCACCACCTTTGAAAGAAAATGAAGAATGTTGGTATCTTCCAGTGTTTGGAGTGTATCATCCAAAGAAACCTAGTCGTATCAGGTGTGTTTTTGACTCTGCTGCTAAGTTTAGAGGTACATCATTGAATGATGTGTACTTCTACGTTTTCGAAAGAACAGAGTGGCTGTATTAGCAGATATTGAGATGATGTTTTATTCATTTGAAGTACATAAAGAACACAGAAACTATCTTCGTTTTTTGTGGCACAAAGACAATGATTTAAGTAAAGAACTTATTGAATATCGTATGACCAGACATGTTTTTGAAATAGTCCATCACCCGCAGTAGCAATATATGGACTACAGAAGACTGCTGAAGCTGCAGGAAGTACATATGGTGAAGACGTCACAAAATTTGTCCAGCGACATTTTTATGTTGATGATGGTCTGATATCTCTATCAAGTACTGAAGAAGCTATTAACCTACTGACAAAACTCAGAAGGGTCTAGCAGATTATGGAAATTTGAGACTTCACAAATTTGTTTCAAACAGCCAAGAAGTCATGTCAGCCTTGCCAGGTGACGATATCTCTCAAGATTTGAAGGACATGGACTTTGATGCTGAACATCTTCCGTTGCAGAGAAGTTTAGGATTATATTGGGATCTTCAAGCAGATATCTTTACTTATAGGATTGCAGAAGAAGATAAACCCTTCACTTGTAGAGGTGTGCTGTCAACAGTCAACAGCATTTATGATCCTCTAGGATTTGCAGCCCCGCTTACAGTTCTAGGCAAGTTGCTTCTGCGAAAGTTCTTATCTGGGACTATTGATTGGGATGAACCTCTACCAGAAAACTGGATGAGGGAATGGAAAGTTTGGAAAGACTGTATTAAGACCTTACAATGTTTGAAAATACCAAGAATGTATGTTCCAGTATCCTTGTCAACAGAAGTCAAAAAAGAATTGCATGTCTTTTCAGATGCTTCCAAAGAGTCAATTGCTGCTGTCTCATATTTGAAAACTGTACACGAAGATGGCAGTTCAGAAATTGGATTTGTGATGGGGAAAGCTAAAATTGCACCCTTGCATGGGCATACTATACCTCGTCTAGAATTGTGTGCTGCAGTACTTGCAGTAGAACTTAGTGAAGTGGTACTTGAGAACCTTGATGAAGAAATTGATATAGTGAAATTTTACACTGACAGTAAAGTAGTTCTTGGCTACATCCACAACCAAACAAGACGATTTTATGTATATGTTGAGAATAGAGTGAACCGTATTCACAGGTCAACTAAGCCAGAACAATGGAATTATGTTCCTACTTCTGTGAATCCAGCTGATCGAGCAACTCGCTCTATGGTGAATGATTTCTCGTGTGACGACATATGGCTGAAAGGACCTCAAACATTCTTGAGTAGGCGTCATGATCTTGCTCAAGAAACTCCACAGCTAGTTCAACCAGAATATGATAAGGAAGTAAGGCCAGATGCTCTGGTAAAGGCAGCTAAAACCTGTGTGATTGACAATTTATCAATTGGGTCACAGATTTGAAAGGTTCTCTGAGTGGTATCGCCTAGTAAATACTGTTGCTTTATTGCAGAGATGTGCATGTGCCAAATCATTTAAAGGTAGAGCTGATAGAAGTGTAGAGTCTTTCAGAAAAGCTGAAATATTTGTGATCAAAGCAGTTCAAAAGGAAACTTACAAAGAAGAAATTAGACTTCTTGAAGCAAAAATGCATCTTCCAAAATCTAGCTCGATTATGGCTCTCAACCCGTACTTAGATGAAGATGGTGTGTTAAGGGTTGGTGGAAGATTGCAACAATCAAGTCTTGGAAGTTACCAGAAACATCCAATCATTTTGCCTGGTAAAAGTCATATTTCTACACTTATAGTACGTCACTATCACCAAAGTGTTCGACACCAAGGACGTCATCTTACAGAAGGAGCTGTTAGATCTGGTGGATATTGGATTACAGGCGTGAAACGGTTGATCTCATCAATCTTACACTCCTGTGTCCAGTGTAGAAAGTTACGAGGTAAAGAAGAAGTCCAGTTGATGAGTGATCTACCAGCAGATCGCTTAGAACATACTCCACCCTTTACCAATGTTGGAGTTGATGCTTTTGGACCTTGGACTATAACGACACGCAGAACTCGTGGTGGATCAGCAAATTCTAAACGGTGGGCTATTTTGTTCACTTGTCTTACAACAAGAGCAATACACATTGAGTTGGTAGAAGAAATGTCCTCTTCAGCTTTTATTAATGCACTTAAAAGATTTGAAGCTCTCAGAGGTAAAGTTAAACTGTATAGATCTGACCGAGGAACCAACTTTGTTGGTGCAACTGATAGCCTCAAGATAGATGCAGTAAATGTGGAAGAAAAGAAGATAGTAGACCATCTGTACCAAACAGGCACTAAATGGATCTTCAACGCTCCCCATTCATCGCACATGGGAGGTGTATGGGAACGCCTCATTCGAATCTGCCGGAAGATCTTAGAGTCAATGCTAGCTGAAACTCCTTATAAAACTTTGACGCATGAAGTGTTATCAACCTTCATGGCAGAAGTATGTGCCATAGTGAACAATCGACCAATAATAAACGTATCAAGTGATCCAGAAAACCCTTTCATCTTGTCACCTGCCACCATTCTTACTCAGAAAGTTGGAATAGACCATGTAGAAGATTCAGTAGGAGAAATTGATACAAAAGACCTTTTGAAAACAGAATGGAAATGTGTTTCTGCCCTCTCAGAAATATTTTGGAATCGTTGGAAAAAAGAATATCTGCACACACTCCAAGAACGTAGAAAATGGTGTTGTGCAAAACCTAATCTCACTGAAGGTGATGTGTTATTGAAAGACAGAAGTGTTTGTCGTACACAATGGCCATATGGAATTGTTGTAAGAGCTATCCAAAGTGAAGATGGCAAAGTAAGGAAAGTGGAGTTAAAGGTTATGAGAGATGGAAAGCCAGTTGTGTACACAAGACCAATTTCAGAGTTAATTCTTTTGGTTTCTGGTGCTAAGTAGCTATTTTATTTGAACAAGTCACATTTCAGTTCCTATTTGTCATTTAATCAGTATTAGAGTAGTGATATCAAATTTGTTGATATCAGGCAGGGAGTGTAAAGGAATCAAGGATTCCTTGTCTGATATTATATATATAGAATTTAGATCAAGAATTTATTTGATTTAATGTATTAACATGAGAATGATTATTTAATTTCATTTAGTTTGTAATGTTGGCTACAGTGACGTTAGAGTTGTACGAACGCCCTACAAAAACGCATTGTTGTGAATCCGCGGAGCCCCTCTAGAGAGCCACGTGAGACGTCTTGTGCTGCGTACTTTTAAATTATTCTTGTTTTATAAAGATTTGGGCCAGCCACACTGTAAGTCAACTATTTATACTGTTAATGTATTGTTCAGATGTTAGAGCATATGTTAACAAAGTTGTGTCTTTTATGTGATATATAACTTGAAATTATGTGATATAAGTAGTCCCATTCCTATTGTACTCTTATATTTTTACCAAGCTTTATTTCAGTTATTTACCAAAGAATAATGTTTTGTTTCCTATTCATTTAATGAAAGTATCTAGTCTTTAATTATTGATCTTTTATAAAGTGCCTTAATAACTCAGGAAATGTCATAAGATAGTATAAGGAATAAGAAGTTATTTGTTGTTTAATGTTTATATATATGTAGTCTTGCAGTATTTTTATAATTTTCTATTGATTTGTTCTTAATTTTTCTATCTCATATTGTATTAATATTATTTGATATTTGTATGATTCATTTACTTTATTTGTGTACAACTTTTTATTCCCAAAACTGTGAAGATTTATTTTCTTACAGCTTTTCACCTCACAATCACGTGCACGTTCACGCGTACGTGTATGTTGTCATCTTGCAAGTTGGATACACTGCTCATACCTACCAGCTTGTGAACATGACAATAAAGGTTTAACTGACTGCTAGTGTTTTACTGGAGGCAGTACAGAGAGAGGGGGTAAAAAAAGAGAATATAGTGTAAAAGAGTGAGAAAATATTGGAGAGAGAAATGAATTGTAGGCATGAGAAAGATATTGATGAGAGAGGGAAAAGAGTGGAGGGTGGAAATTAGAGAGTAAATTGGGAGTGAAGTGAGACAAAGATTGGAAAGAGGAGAGAGAAAGTGAAGAGGGAGTGGGGAGAGAGTGGAGACTGGAGAGAGAAAGAGAGAGAGAGAGATGCTGGGAGGAGGGGAAACACCCCTCCCACCCAGCAAGTGAGGCGGGCTGCAGGCCCCATTGGGAGAGCAACTGCTGGGACGCAGGATGGGAATGGGAACTACTCATCCTGCCTGCGTCCTAGCAGCCGCTAGCCCGGAGTTATGCTTGTGAGGGAAAGCCCAAGGGAACCCCACAGGTGGATAATGGGTCCCGCAGCCCACCACCCCCTTTTATATGAGGCAGCGTCGGCAGAGGTGGCGTCCACTCGGAGTGACTGCCAGAGGGTTAACCTCAGGCAGGAAGTCAGGGTGGGAGTTTGGAATATCCATTCTTTGTGTCAGGATGATAGGTTGCCTCTGCTGTCTCGGTGAGAAGACCTGGCAGTGGCACAATCAGTGTAGGTGAATACACCTATAACTGGTCGAGCCACAGCGACAGTTACCATCTCCAGAGAATAGCCATAGTCATCTCCAGCAGACTTCAGCTCTCGGTAGTTGAGGTTACTCCAGTCGATGAGCGTATAATGGTATTGAGACTGAAGCTAGCATTTGGCTTCATGTCTGTTATTGCTATGTACGCTCCTACCGTTGTTTGTAAACTCGGCGTGAAAGAGATGTTCTACACCAAACGCATCTGTGGCAGACAGTTGTCCTCGGCGGGATATTCGCATTGTTCTGGGTCACTTCAATGCGGTATCTGGCTGTGATCGAGCTGGCTATCGGTCCCCATGGTTTTGGAGCTGATGCTAACAGCGTGAATAGTCTCCTTTTCCGGGACTTTGCAAGGTCCCAGAAATTTAGGATTTCTGGTTCAGACCCACATCGCTGGACATGGTATAGCGATGCAGGTAATGCAGCCAAGGAGATCGACCACATACTCGTTAGTACTTGTTGGAGGATCCGCCAGAACTGCAGGTTGTATAGGAGTGCCGAGTTCTGTGGTATCGACCATAGATTGGTTGTGGCTACTCTTCAGGTCCACTTCAAAACTACCTGGCAATCCAATGAGCACCCTAGGTGTTTTATTTGGACAGGCTGAGGGAGGGGGAGTGTGCCTGTGGGTTTGCTGAGGCAATCTCTGGACATTTCAGTGTTCGACGGACCCTGTACTGCTGTGGGATACCTTCAAGCATGAAACACTTGATGCAGCTCAAGAATCAATTAGTGACCGCCCGAGAACAAGCCAGAATTTTGTCTAATAGGAGACAATGGATGCCACAGATGCTTGTCGTCTAGCTCGTCTGGCAGGGGATCGGGATTTGTACCAATCTCAGGTGCGTAGAACTCGGTCGTTGTTAAGAAGGACAAAGAACAGTTTATTAGAAGTCTTGTAGAGGAGGTCGAAGGCCATTTCTTAGTCCTACATACCAAGCCTTAAGAAGGCTGAACTCCAGGCCCTCTTCACAGGTGACAGCAGTTTGCTTAGTAGGTGGCCAGATCGTCTCAGATCCTGTTGCAGTGCGGGAACGTTGGGCTGAGTATTTTGAGTAATTGTACCAGGTTGATCCACCAACAGTTAACTTGGATGCAGGAAGTGCCGAGATTCCAACGCCAGACCCACCCATCAGTCAGGATCCACCCTCCCTTACTGAAGTTAGGGGGTCGATCTCGAAGCTGAAGAGCGGTAAAGTAGCGGGTATCTGCAGCATACCAGCTGAACTGTTAAAGGCTTGTGGTGATCCTATGGCGCAGGGGTTACATGCTGTCCTGGCTGCTATCTGGCGGTCCGGTACCGTTCTTCCTGACCTGTTGAGGTGTGTGGACATCTCTCTCTGAAAAGGGAAGGGGGACCGTTAGGACAGCAGAAATCACCGAGGCAACTCACTGCTCAGTATACCAGGCAAGGTTCTCGCTCACATCTTTCCATGACTTATTAAAGACATTTTACTGAGGCACCAGAGGCCGGAGCAAACTGGATTCACTCCTGGTGTCTACAATAGACTGTATCGAGTCATTCTAGAACGTCGTCATGAGTTCGGGCAACCTACATCGACCTCAAGAAGGTGTTTGATACAGTGCATCGAGAATCACTCTGGGTGATCCTGAGACTGAGAGGAATTCCAACAAGGATTATTGAACTAATAGCAAGCCTATTTACTGGTACTGAAAGTGCTGTAAAGTGTGTGTGGGAGGGGGGACTGTCGAGCTTCTTTCCTGTTAGTTCAGGAGTAAGGCAAGGCTGTGTCCTTGCACCAACACTTTTCAACACTTGCATGGAATGGATACTGGGCAGAGCTACTGTTGAAAGTCATTGTGGAGCAACTCGGGACAATATCAAGGTTACTAACCTTGACTTTGCTGATGATGTTGCTGTCTATGGAAACCTTAGTGGTAGCTCTGGATGAATTTAGTAATGAAGTGAAGCCCTTGGGTCTAGAGGTTTCCTGGACAAAGACCAAGATCCAGGGGCCGGATTCACTATCATACGATCGTAACGCATTTACCAGCGGACATTTACCATTGCATTTACCAGTGATGGCAAAGTGGTATTCACAAAGAAATGGTAATTTGGATATGCTTAGTTACAATCATAAATCGACTCATTCTAATGGTAGCCAACAGAGGGCTCTAGTAAAGCAATTCCACCAATCAGCGAGCGCTATACATAATCTTTTAGGTTCCTTCGGCCAATCACGTAACATGTAAGTAAAACTACATACAGCGATTTTTTTTTTTTTTTTTTTTTTTTTTTTTTTTTTTTTTTTTTTTTTTTTTTTTTTTTTTAATCTTCACAGCTAAAACACTATTTAAGCACATGTAGAAAAAAATGAATATATTTATTTGATCATATCCATCATGTGGGATATTTATTGTGTAGATAGGAACCAATACAAACACTTTTATTGATATATTATTAATAAATGTTATTATTATATTATTATTAATATTAGTCCAAACAGTTTATTCATTTATTTATTTTTCATCATTGTTAAACAAAGAACCGGACCAAAATTTTTAGTAATCGCTATCTGTCGTCAAAGGAAGTATTTTCAAGCTTATGCACTTTGGAGTTTATTATCAAAATGCTGACAGACACAGAAATTGCTATACTCATTTAGCGATGGTATTGCCAGTTTAAAAATCAGCAAGGTAGTTTTTCTATATCATTTGTAATAATTGTGTCAGAGAAGATTTCTATAAGAGTTCACTTATCCATCGATTCCATGCATTCTAGTATAATATAGGCCTATAATTTTACGAGAATTTGTGTGGATTTTATTCTTGCTAGTTGCATGTGAAATTTACATTTCTTTACTATTTCCGTATTGCGATATGTGTTTGCCATCATATTAGTTACATCAGGTGTAAAAACAAACTTAAAACTTTGCTTAGATATTGATTTTTTGACGAGATAACACAAGATGACCGTCTTCCCAGAAGTTACCAATGCTCTGACCACTGGTAAAATTTACCATGGTAACTTGATGGCAAGTTTTTACTGAATACCACCGCTGTCTGGTTATCATGGTAGCTATAGTTACCAGTGATTTTACCATTTTAAGTGCGTTAGTGAATCCGGGCCCAGGACTTTGGGGACTTGCCAGGAGAACCTGTTCGGTCGGTACATGCTTGCGGCGAGGACATTGAAGTCACAGAGAGCTTTACATATCTTGGCTAGGCTGTCAGACCAGGAAGTCAGCAGACGGATTGGCCTGGCAGCAGGGGTCATGAACTCTCTCGACAAGAGTATTTGGAGGTACCAGTGCCTGTGCAGAAGGACCCAGTTACACATCTTCCAGGTCCTGATAAAGCCAGTTTTACTATTCGGTAGTGAAACCTAGACATTATCTTATGCCTTGGAGTCTCGTCTTGATGCCTTTTGTAATAGGTCCTTGTGCCAGATCATGGGGTACTGTTGGCGGGACCATGTGTGTAACCAGCGATTGCACTGTGAGACTGGCACAGGACCTGTTATCTGCACAATCCGTGATTGCCAACTTAGGCTATACAGCCATCTGGCTTGCTTTCCTCAGGTTGATCCTGCCCATTGGATTGTCTCTGTTCGAGAGAGCCCTGGGTGGAGGAGGCCTGTGGGACGCCCTAGGAAGTCGTGGTTTGGGCAGATCGACCAAACCTGTCGTGAGGAGCTCAAGATGGGCCGAGTCCCTGCCATGAGGGACTATAGGGTGTAATATAGCATAACATACTGCCCACATGTGTCCATATTTCTACACGTGTGTACCCTCCCCGTGCATGCCCACGCATGCTGTCTGCCCTCGCTTAACCCCCCAAGCCACGCTCTTTTAAATATAGAGGCCATGCTGCCGGTCTGAATAAAAGGGAGGTAAGACCTTGACCTTTCCTCACTCACTCTCCGCTCACACCTCGACGAGTCTGGCCCGTGACCCGGGCTGGTCGCGCCTGACCTGAGTTACCGCTCATCCGTAGTTGGCCATACAGCCTTCCCATCCGGCAGCTCGGCCTGGCTCGGCCCTCAGCACTGAGCCGGCTTATCGTAGTTTCTCACATCGTGTGTTCTCTTCAATAAAGTCTGAAGCCAATAAGTGTATCACTGACGCCACCTGTAATTCAACTACACTATTAAGAAGGGTAGTTAATACCTCTTATAGGGACCCTCACATGTGGAAACAAAGGGTGGATGCGGCTATGCACCCACGTCGGCCTTATATATAT
>NW_020871072.1:780386-790464 GCF_003789085.1 Penaeus vannamei
TACAGAAAAAGGAGAAGAACTGTACATTTCCACAACCACCAAATATTTGGATCAGCTCTCTCAAGTGCAGTGTACAGTTGAAGACCTAATGTTAAGGTATTATAAAGGCGGTGCAGCCGCAGAAAGTGATAGTGAATATAAGAAAGCTCTTGAAAAGAACTTAGATTCTTATTCAAGGTGTGTAAATCAGTTTTTAGAGTATTTGAGTAGAACAAATACGGAAGAAAGCAGGAAAGATTATATGAAATACAAAGCAAAAAGTGATGTGATCATACGTGATATAAAGAAAGAGTTAGAATATCTTGATAAAAGATATGCAGTTGAAGAAGTTAAGTCTGAGTGCTCGGAGAAATTAAGTGCTAAATCAGTTGCAGAAAGTGTCTCAGCTATGTTGTTAAGTAAAAGAATACAAGCTGAAGCCACAAAAGTTAAGCTTGAAAGTGCATTGAAAGAGGCAGAAATAAAGAAAAGAAAAGCAAAGTTACAGTGTGAGGAGGCAGAAATTGAAGCAGAATTAGAATTATGTGTGTCTCGTCGCAATGCTCAGTTGGCTGAAGTTGAGTACAGAGTAGTGTGTGAAGAAAGTAGTGATAAGTTGTCATCTATTTCAGGTAGAATACCTGGTACAGTTACAACGGAAAGTTCTTTCACAAGAACTGCAGCAAGAAGCAGCAGATTCTTTAAGTCGTGTCAAGCAGTACGTGGAAGATCAGAACAAGGTACCAGAATTTGATCTCAACCCTTCTTTGGAACAAGCTATGCCTGTCATACAACCTCTTCGTAGTCAGCCCAGTGATGCCAAGGCTAATCCTGTGAGTAACAGTTGTTGTGGAGAATTGTCGCGTTTCCTTTTGAAGAAGGAACTTTCCCTGGCACGTTTCAGTCCATTTGATGATCGTCCTGAGTCTTATGTGCCTTGGAAAACTACTTTTCAGCAGACCATTCAAGATCTGCATGTTACGTCTTTGGAAGAAGTTGACCTTTTACTCCGGTGGCTGGGCCCTGAGTCGTCCAAATTTGCGCAGAGTATAAGGACTTCCAATATACATGATCCAAGTAAGTGCATCAAGTTGATATGGAAGAGGCTTGAAGATAGATATGGCAGTCCTGAGATTATTGAAGCATCTATCAAGAAGAAACTAGAAAAGTTTCCTAAGGTTACGTTCAGAGATCCCAAGAAACTGTATGATCTGCATGATCTTCTCTGCGAAGTACAGTCGCTTAAAGAAAATCCACTTTACGAGAAACTGTTTGGACACTTTGACACATCTGCAGGAATAAACCCTGTGATAAGCAAGTTACCTCCTTCAGTACAAGGAAAATGGCGAGACAAAGCATCCAACTACAAGAAAACACAAGGTGTGTTATTCCCACCCTTTTCTTATTTTGTAGACTTCATTTCTGACGTTGCACAAATCCATAATGATCCAGGATTTAATTTTGAGCCAGAAGTAAAATCTCATATAGACAAGACTTCAAAGCTAGATAAATTTAAAGTAACTACAAAGAAGACTGTAGTGCCTGATGAAGAAGCCCTTAAATGTATAATACATTGGACCAACCATTCTCTACATGAATGTAAAAGCTTTAAGTCAAAGTCTTTAGAAGAACGCAAGAAACTTCTGAAAGAAAATAAAATATGTTTTAAGTGTTGCATCTCGAAGAACCACTTAAGTAGAGATTGTCCAGAGGACATAACCTGTAAAGACTGTGGAAGTAAATACCATTGCACTGCTATGCATTTGAAGAAATTTCAGTCTGTTCCTGAGACAAGTACTAAGGCTCATGGCAGGGAGAAGCCGGAGCAGAGTGTTGTTAAAGAGTCAGGACGTGAACAAGCTTTAATGTGACCAACAAGAGTACTGGTGTATGTGAGGAATTTCCTGGAAAGTCTTGTGCTAAAATTTTGCCAGTTTACGTTTTTCATGAGAGTAACCCGAGGAAGCGTATGAAGTCATATGTTATATTAGATGATCAGAGTAACAAATCTTTAGCTAAAGGAGAGCTTTTAGATTTCTTTTGATGTTCGCTCTGTGGCAGAGGAATACATCATAACTAGTTGCTCTGGCCGTTCAGTTATGACAGGAAGGAAAGCTGGTGGACTATGCATACAAGCTGTTGATGGTAGTCTACAGATGAGCCTTCCTACAGTCATCGAATGTGATGAACTTCCTAATAATAGGACTGAGATTCCAACTCCCAACATTGCTCGACTTCATCCACACCTCAAAGACATTGGTTCAGAAATTTCACCTCTTGATGATCAGGCTCAGATTCAATTATTGATTGGTAGAGATCTACCCGAAGCTCACCATGTACTAGATCAAGTAACAGGTCCACCAGGTACACCCTTTGCCCAGAAGATGAAGTTAGGCTGGGTAATTGTAGGTGAAGTCTGCCTGGGGAAGCATCACGCAACAAAGAATGTGAATGTAAGGAAAATATATGTAAATCCTGATGGTCGACCATCAGTCTTGAAGCCTTGTCCAAGTTGTATATGTGTACAAGAAGACACAGGATATCACAGCGGTTTTACACCATGGAAGGAAAATGATATTGGTTCTACAGTGTTTCACCGAACCAAAAATGATGACGAACCTGGAAAATCCACAGAAGACAAAATGTTCTTGAAGTTAATGGAGAAAGAATTTGTCAAAGAACCAGCAGGTAACTGGAGTGCACCTTTACCTTTTAAGCCCTTAAAGAAAAGATTACCGAACAATAAATCCATGGCTGTGAGACGTGCCAATAGCCTAGCCAAGAGTCTTCAGTTCAATTCTGTTAAAAGAGAACATTTCCTAGACTTTATGAAAAAGCTTTTTGAAAGAGGTCATGCTGAAATAGCACCACCTTTGAAAGAAAATGAAGAATGTTGGTATCTTCCAGTGTTTGGAGTGTATCATCCAAAGAAACCTAGTCGTATCAGGTGTTTTTGACTCTGCTGCTAAGTTTAGAGGTACATCATTGAATGATGTGTACTTCTACGTTTTCGAAAGAACAGAGTGGCTGTATTAGCAGATATTGAGATGATGTTTTATTCATTTGAAGTACATAAAGAACACAGAAACTATCTTCGTTTTTTGTGGCACAAAGACAATGATTTAAGTAAAGAACTTATTGAATATCGTATGACCAGACATGTTTTTTGAAATAGTCCATCACCCGCAGTAGCAATATATGGACTACAGAAGACTGCTGAAGCTGCAGGAAGTACATATGGTGAAGACGTCACAAAATTTGTCCAGCGACATTTTTATGTTGATGATGGTCTTATATCTCTATCAAGTACTGAAGAAGCTATTAACCTACTGACAAAAACTCAGAAGGGTCTAGCAGATTATGGAAATTTGAGACTTCACAAATTTGTTTCAAACAGCCAAGAAGTCATGTCAGCCTTGCCAGGTGACGACATCTCTCAAGATTTGAAGGACATGGACTTTGATGCTGAACATCTTCCGTTGCAGAGAAGTTTAGGATTATATTGGGATCTTCAAGCAGATATCTTTACTTATAGGATTGCAGAAGAAGATAAACCCTTCACTTGTAGAGGTGTGCTGTCACAGTCAACAGCATTTATGATCCTCTAGGATTTGCAGCCCCGCTTACAGTTCTAGGCAAGTTGCTTCTGCGAAAGTTCTTATCTGGGACTATTGATTGGGATGAACCTCTACCAGAAAACTGGATGAGGGAATGGAAAGTTTGGAAAGACTGTATTAAGACCTTACAATGTTTGAAAATACCAAGAATGTATGTTCCAGTATCCTTGTCAACAGAAGTCAAAAAAGAATTGCATGTCTTTTCAGATGCTTCCAAAGAGTCAATTGCTGCTGTCTCATATTTGAAAACTGTACACGAAGATGGCAGTTCAGAAATTGGATTTGTGATGGGGAAAGCTAAAATTGCACCCTTGCATGGGCATACTATACCTCGTCTAGAATTGTGTGCTGCAGTACTTGCAGTAGAACTTAGTGAAGTGGTACTTGAGAACCTTGATGAAGAAATTGATATAGTGAAATTTTACACTGACAGTAAAGTAGTTCTTGGCTACATCCACAACCAAACAAGACGATTTTATGTGTATGTTGAGAATAGAGTGAACCGTATTCACAGGTCAACTAAGCCAGAACAATGGAATTATGTTCCTACATCTGTGAATCCAGCTGATCGAGCAACTCGCTCTATGGTGAATGATTTCTCGTGTGACGACATATGGCTGAAAGGACCTGAAACATTCTTGAGTAGGCGTCATGATCTTGCTCAAGAAACTCCACAGCTAGTTCAACCAGAAGATGATAAGGAAGTAAGGCCAGATGCTCTGGTAAAGGCAGCTAAAACCTGTGTGATTGACAATTTATCAATTGGTGTCACAGATTTGAAAGGTTCTCTGAGTGGTATCGCCTAGTAAATACTGTTGCTTTATTGCAGAGATGTGCATGTGCCAAATCATTTAAAGGTAGAGCTGATAGAAGTGTAGAGTCTTTCAAAAGCTGAAATATTTGTGATCAAAGCAGTTCAAAAGGAAACTTACAAAGAAGAAATTAGACTTCTTGAAGCAAAAATGCATCTTCCAAAATCTAGCTCGATTATGGCTCTCAACCCGTACTTAGATGAAGATGGTGTGTTAAGGGTTGGCGGAAGATTGCAACAATCAAGTCTTGGAAGTTACCAGAAACATCCAATCATTTTGCCTGGTAAAAGTCATATTTCTACACTTATAGTACGTCACTATCACCAAAGTGTTCGACACCAAGGACGTCATCTTACAGAAGGAGCTGTTAGATCTGGTGGATATTGGATTACAGGCGTGAAACGGTTGATCTCATCAATCTTACACTCCTGTGTCCAGTGTAGAAAGTTACGAGGTAAAGAAGAAGTCCAGTTGATGAGTGATCTACCAGCAGATCGCTTAGAACATACTCCACCCTTTACCAATGTTGGAGTTGATGCTTTTGGACCTTGGACTATAACGACACGCAGAACTCGTGGTGGATCAGCAAATTCTAAACGGTGGGCTATTTTGTTCACTTGTCTTACAACAAGAGCAATACACATTGAGTTGGTAGAAGAAATGTCCTCTTCAGCTTTTATTAATGCACTTAAAAGATTTGAAGCTCTCAAGTTAAACTGTATAGATCTGACCGAGGAACCAACTTTGTTGGTGCAACTGATAGCCTCAAGATAGATGCAGTAAATGTGGAAGAAAAGAAGATAGTAGACCATCTGTACCAAACAGGCACTAAATGGATCTTCAACGCTCCCCATTCATCGCACATGGGAGGTGTATGGGAACGCCTCATTCGAATCTGCCGGAAGATCTTAGAGTCAATGCTAGCTGAAACTCCTTATAAAACTTTGACGCATGAAGTGTTATCAACCTTCATGGCAGAAGTATGTGCCATAGTGAACAATCGACCAATATAAACGTATCAACTGATCCAGAAAACCCTTTCATCTTGTCACCTGCCACCATTCTTACTCAGAAAGTTGGAATAGACCATGTAGAAGATTCAGTAGGAGAAATTGATACAAAAGACCTTTTGAAAACAGAATGGAAACGTGTTTCTGCCCTCTCAGAAATATTTTGGAATCGTTGGAAAAAGAATATCTGCACACACTCCAAGAACGTAGAAAATGGTGTTGTGCAAAACCTAGTCTCACTGAAGGTGATGTGTTATTGAAAGACAGAAGTGTTTGTCGTACACAATGGCCATATGGAATTGTTGTAAGAGCTATCCAAAGTGAAGATGGCAAAGTAAGGAAAGTGGAGTTAAAGGTTATGAGAGATGGAAAGCCAGTTGTGTACACAAGACCAATTTCAGAGTTAATTCTTTTGGTTTCTGGTGCTAAGTAGCTAATTTTTATTTGAACAAGTCACATTTCAGTTCCTATTTGTCATTTAATCAGTATTAGAGTAGTGATATCAAATTTGTTGATATCAGGCAGGGAGTGTAAAGGAATCAAGGATTCCTTGTCTGATATTATATATATAGAATTTAGATCAAGAATTTATTTGATTTAATGTATTAACATGAGAATGATTATTTAATTTCATTTAGTTTGTAATGTTGGCTACAGTGACGTTAGAGTTGTACGAACGCCCTACAAAAACGCATTGTTGTGAATCCGCGGAGCCCCTCTAGAGAGCCACGTGAGACGTCTTGTGCTGCGTACTTTTAAATTATTCTTGTTTTATAAAGATTTGGGCCAGCCACACTGTAAGTCAACTATTTATACTGTTAATAATGTATTGTTCAGATTTTAGAGCACATGTTAATAACAAAGTTGTGTCTTTTATGTGATATATAACTTGAAATTATGTGATATAAGTAGTCCCATTCCTATTGTACTCTTATATTTTTACCAAGCTTTATTTCAGTTATTTACCAAAGAATAATGTTTTGTTTCCTATTCATTTAATGAAAGTATCTAGTCTTTAATTATTGATCTTTTATAAAGTGCCTTAATAACTCAGGAAATGTCATAAGATAGTATAAGGAATAAGAAGTTATTTGTTTGTTTAATGTTTATATATATATGTTAGTCTTGCAGTATTTTTATAATTTTCTATTGATTTGTTCTTAATATTTCTATCTCATATTGTATTAATATTATTTGATATTTGTATGATTCATTTACTTTATTTGTGTACAACTTTTTATTTCCAAAACTGTGAAGATTTATTTTCTTACAGCTTTTCACCTCATATCACGTGCACGTTCATGCGTACGTGTATGTTGTCATCAAGCAAGTTGGATACACTGCTCATACCTACCAGCTTGTGATCATGACAATAAAGGTTTAACTGACTGCTAGTGTTTTACTGGAGGCAGTACTATATATATATATATATATATATATATATATATATATATATATATATATATATATATATATACATGTATATATATATATTTACATATACATTTACATATATATATTATATATATTATATATATATATTATATATATATATATATATATATATATATATATATATATATAATATATGTATATATATATATATATATATATATATATATATATATATATATATATATATATTTATATATATATATAATCATTATAGTCATTATCTTCATATTTAGCATTATTACCATTATCATTATTGCAGTTATAATTATTATTATGCTAAATTTTACTGTCATTTTCATCATTATAACTACTTCTATGATGATAATAACAACAATGATAATTTTAGAAATAATGAGAATAATACTTATTATAATAAAAAAATAATTATATTATTATTTCTATATTTATTATTGGTATGAAAAATTATTAGAATATAGTTAATTATTCACATTATTGCAGCAATTATGAAAATTATCATTATAATTATCATTCTATTATTATTATCATTATTATTATTGTCATTATCATCATAATTATCATCTTTATTGTTAATAATAAAGGAATTATCATGAAAATTTTCATAATTACTTGGATTAATGTTAAAATCATCATAGTTATCATATAAAAGCGAAAAAGAGGGTTTCTGAAAAGGCTGTAATACTTTAGATTTTCCGAGTTTTCAGACTTTTGGGATTTTATTGGTTTTAGCCTTTATTTCATTATAAATGGACTCTGATTATTATCATCATTATAATCATGTGTCATTATTCCAGTGATTATCATTATAGTCTTTATCATCATGATTATCATTATTTTCACAATCATTATTGGTTATAATGATTATTATGCTAATTATCATATTTATCATTATAACTATTTTATAAGGATAATAACAAAAATAATAATTTTTGAAATAATAATGACAATAATACTAGTTTTAATAACAATAATAATGATATTACTATGATTCCTATTGTCATTATTAGTATGAAAATTATTAGAGTTAATTATTGCTATTATTGCAGTAATTATCAAAATTATCATTATAATTATCATTTTCTTATTGTCATTATTATCATAATTATCATCATTGTTAATCATCATGATTATCATTTAAAAGCGAAATTTTGTTTTTCGGTCTTTTATCATACACTGGGATTTTGCCGTTTTTTCGAGTTCTGGGATTTCATTAGTTTTAGCCTTCATTTAATTATAAATGGACTCTATGATTATTATTATCATTATTGTAATTATTCTTATGATTATCATTATAGTCATTGTCATGATTATTACCATTATCATTATTGCAGTTATATTGATTATTGTGCAAATAATTACTGTAATTTTCATCATTATAATTTTTTTTATAATGATAACAATAATAATAATTTTAGAAATAATAATAATAATGCTCATTATAATAACAATAATAATAATGATATTATTAATATTGTCATTATTAGTATGACAAATATTAGAATAGAGGTAATTATTGCTATTATTGCAGTAATCATGAAAATTATTATTATAATAATTATTATTATTGTCATTATCATCATAGTTATCATCATTTTTGTTAATAATAAAGGAATTATCATGAAAATCATCGTAATTACCTGAATTAATGTTAAAATCATCATAATTATCATTTAAGAGCGAGAAAAGTTTTTTTCTACCTTTCTCTCAAAAGGCTGTAATACGTTAGATTTTTCGTTTTTTCGACTTTTGGGATTTTATTAGTTTTAGCCTTCATCTCATTATAAATGGACTGATTATTATTATCATTATCATCATAATTGTCATTATTCTTATGAATATCATCATTATAGTCATGATTATCATTATCTTTATCAATATTGCAGTTATAATGATTATTATGCTAATTATTAGTCATTTTCATCATTATAACTAATTTTATAATGATAATAACAATAATGATAATTTTTGAAATAATAATGAGAATAATGCTCATTATAATAACAATAATAATGATATTTTTATGATTTCTATTGTCATTATTAATATGAAAATTAATAGAATAGAGTTAATTATTGCTATTGTAAGGTGGCATCTCAGTCCACCGTAACTCGGGTTTCCAAGATGATTGGATCTCGCCACTCATTCCGTCTTTCGGCCGCGTCCGTACTCTGCTCGCTCGCCCCTGCTCTTCTTTTGGGGGGTCTCGTCTTTTTGTTTGGCATTTTATTTCGTTCTATTGTTTTTACCCTTTTAGTTGAGTTTCCCCTTTTTATAGTCGTTTTTTTTTTTTCGATTTTACCTAGATATCTTATTTGCCTTGCCTTATGATTGTCTATGTACTTTATTTCCTTTATAACAATTTTTTTAGGTATTGTATTTAACTTTTATTATTTTTCGAGCATTTTACGCTACTCATATACTTTTATATTTACTTTTTGTTCAGTATTTTTTATTTTATTTCAATTTATGACTATTTTTATCTTTTCTTCTGATCTTTTTACAACATATGTTTTTAAACTGAAAGCTTAACTCGATTCTAAAATAAATACGAAAAACGAAAAATGTATGGTTCATGACGTAGTTCGTGACGTCACGAACGCTATAAGGATCGCCGAAAACGGCGCGAAATATGCTCAGTCTGGACCAGATACCCTGTGTGTTACTACCCCCTGTGCGAGGCGGCCCCGCCCCCCGAAACAAAGAAGTTAAGTTCTGTGTTCTGACGTGTATTTTTCCTGAGGAGCTGGACGTGATCCTTTTCTTTTATTTAAAAGATCATGAGTTATACACTAATCTTAATTATAAGCGTCATCTTAATCAATAGTTTAAGCAATCAATCAAGTGATTATCAACTTTATTTTGTGTTTTCAAGTTTTAAGTTTAACTAAAGCTTTGTTTTCCCATGATTTACGTACATATATATATATATATATATATATATATATATATATATATATATATATATATATATATATATATATACATATATACACACACACACACACACATACATACATATATATATATATATATATATATATTATATATATATATATATAATATATATACATATATATACATATATATACATATATATACATATAAATGTATATATATATATATAAATTTGTATACATATATATATATATATATATATATATATATATATATATATATATATACATATATACATATATATGTATAGATTATTATGTAAATCATATAT
>NW_020871072.1:796947-807829 GCF_003789085.1 Penaeus vannamei
CCGCGACGCACCTCGCAGAGACTAAGTCGAAAAAAAAATGATGTTTTTCTGCATAAATCCTATGATTTCATCGATTTTCGCGTTGTTTTTTTGCGAATGAATCGTTCAGGAGATCGAGTACCATTTCTCCATCGACGATCTTGATTTGATAGTCCGTTAGCAGGGGAGGGCATGAAGTATATCAGGGAAATTATGGGGTAAAACAAGCTTAAATAAGAAGAATAACGATCAAAATGCGTAAACTAGCACAAAAAGCGCTTAAAATCGGCCAATGAAACTCTACGGATGTAACCGCCATCTTTGAAAGTTTACGGACTGACGCGAAATAAATAAAAAATCTACGGGAACCCAACCCACATTTCGGCCAAAAATCTACGGGAATTCACACGTTCCAACCCCAAAAACGTATTGACCAATAACCAACCAACCTAATATATCAATATAAATTGCCGTGACTAGGCGTGCCCTTCGGGCACTGCCCGAGGGGAGGGTTGATGGGGGGCAAGCCCCCAACACCCCCCAGGACACATTCTCTCCACCACGGTATGTACGGCAAGACAGAGCTGCATTCACATCGTAAAATAATAAACCAAATACCTTTATATCCGGAAACGTGAAACTTTCGTTTCTTTGTACTGTTGGGATTGCTTCGATTTTAATCACCTTTTTCGTCCTTTGGAGCTCTTGATGAGCTCAGATATAAACTGGGATGGTTACTGAAGTCGAATTTATTCTTCGATGCCACTGTAAGGTCTTTAAAAAGAACCCAAATCAACACAACACTGGAAACTCAACATTTCTCACCGGCTTTCAATCTCGAAATGGGGCGGTTGGTGAGCTGTCAACCTGTGGCTGGCGCAAGAAAGTGTGAAACACTCGATGCGCAGGATTCGATTTGAGGGTATAGATAAATATAAAAATAGGCAATTGAAGTATAATAACATTACTAAAAGACTTTAAAGGTATAAATGCGTACCAGCAGAAAGATAATTTGCCAAAATATCGTTTTGACAAGCGCGTAATGATACACGGACTAGTTCGCGAACGCAAAAATGCGTTCGTGGGTCAGTGTCGTGTTTTTCCTAGCAAGGTAAACAAGCTCATCGACTTTGAATTTGAAAGGCGGCCGCGCGTTATATTTTCGTCATTTAGCGGTGACTATAGAGCCGGTGCATCTTAAACTATACGCTATCCCCTTCTATTTTTCCCGCTCTATAAGATGGCGGTGTCCATTTTCCTCTATCTACGCGCGTCGCAGTCTTCAACCTCTACCAATTACCCTAATAATTTAACCTCACAGTGAAAATAACCATAGTTATTCACATGACTTTCCATTGCAGGGGGCTGCCGCCCCAACCCCGCCGAGGAAACAAAACCTCCACCACGTATTCACGGCAGGATAGAGCGCACACGAACTAGATGCGGAGCCGATAACCTACAATAACCTAGGATTTTTAAGGTACTAACCTGATTTATTAATGCTGCTAATTACTAGGGAGGGTGCTCCTTTGCCGCAAAATGTGAAGGAGGCAGGGTGCGTCCGGCAGGAGGTCCTAGGCCGGAGGATACAGCGACGCTGCAGCACACAGGAAGTGATGCAACCTCACATTCAGGTGCTGGCTGCCCGCACCTGCCGCAATCTTTCTCACGACGAAGGAGGCCGTGGCGGAAGCACATATCTAGCATTTTTTCTTGGCTAATGGCAATCTCGGAGTACGAGCACCCTCCACACTCGGCCATCGCGGCGACTATGACCGACTTCTGAATGCGACGGTTATTTCGGTTAGGAATACGAATGTCGTTATTCCAGAGGAAGGGAAACTCGACTTTGAGGCCATCGGTGTAACATCGAAAAAGGCGCAAAACCCGCCGACGAGGGCGGGCCACCGTGTTTATCCTGATTATACTACAATCGTCTCTATATACAATGCTGATTATAATAGTTAATATGCTGATTCAGTGAGAATCTTACGAGGTAATACGCCCCCTGCTCCGACATCGACGATGATTGTGTAACGCTCTAGCCTGCCGTGAATACGTGGTGGAGGTTTTGTTTCCTCGGCGGGGGTTGGGGGGCGGGAGCCCCCCAGGGGGGGTCGCAGGGGGCGCAGCCCCCTGCAATGGAAAGTTATGTGAATAACCATGGTTATTATGGAAAGTTATGTGAATAACCATGGTTATTTTCACTGTGCGTTATATTATTAGTGCTATTTAACCCGCATTTTCCCTGGAACCTTTCATGCCCTCCCCTGCTATCGGGACCAAGTTTGTCGCTAACGGGGGGTTAGCGCGCAATAATAACTATATATTTGCAATGTGGAGAGTGAGAGGAATCCAACGATACAAAAATCGTCGATATCGGTCATGCGGACGTAATATAGAAAATTACCTTATAATTTTCTATTGATTTGTTCATAGTATTTCTATCTCATATTGTATTAATATTATTTGATATTTGTATGATTCATTTACTTTATTTGTGTACAACTTTTTATTTCCAAAACTGTGAAGATTTATTTTCTTACAGCTTTTCACCTCACATCACGTGCACGTTCACGCGTACGTGTATGTTGTCATCTTGCAAGTTGGATACACTGCTCATACCTACCAGCTTGTGAACATGACAATAAAGGTTTAACTGACTGCTAGTGTTTTACTGGAGGCAGTACAGTGAAAAGAGTTGCTAGTTCTTACGTTCTTACAGTGAAAAGAGTTGCTATTCTTCTAAGGCTCTGCTAGCCCTTCTTCTAAGGCTACAGCGAAAAGAGTTGCTAGCCCTTCTTCTAAGGCTACAGTGCAAAGAGTAGCTAGCCATCTTCCAAGCCTATTGTGAAAATAGTTGCCAGCCATCTTCTATGCCCAGAGTGAGAAGAGTGAGATATCTAACAAGCTGAGTGAAAAGAGTCAGCCTTCTGTTGAGTGAAGAGTTTATACAACTATCAACAAAGGAAAGTCTCTCTCAGCATCTTGCCGAATAACTTCAGGAGAATTGTTCAGCATGTCGACTACAAGCAACGCAGACGTTCACATTAAAATGGAAGCGGAGGAGGATCCACAGCAGGAACCCCACCCACAGTTAGACCCAGATGAAACAAGACCGTCTGAGCAAGAATAAGGACCCTTACAGAAAAAGGAGAAGAACTGTACATTTCCACAACACCAAATATTTGGATCAGCTCTCTCAAGTGCAGTGTACAGTTGAAGACCTAATGTTAAGGTATTACAAAGGCGGTGCAGCCGCAGAAAGTGATAGTGAATATAAGAAAGCTCTTGAAAAGAACTTAGATTCTTATTCAAGGTGTGTAAATCAGTTTTTAGAGTATTTGAGTAGAACAAATACGGAAGAAAGCAGGAAAGATTATATGAAGTACAAAGCAAAAAGTGATGTGATCATACGTGATATAAAGAAAGAGTTAGAATATCTTGATAAAAGATATGCAGTTGAAGAAGTTAAGTCTGAGTGCTCGGAGAAATTAAGTGCTAAATCAGTTGCAGAAAGTGTCTCAGCTATGTTGTTAAGTAAAAGAATACAAGCTGAAGCCACAAAGTTAAGCTTGAAAGTGCATTGAAAGAGGCAGAAATAAAGAAAAGAAAAGCAAAGTTACAGTGTGAGGAGGCAGAAATTGAAGCAGAATTAGAATTATGTGTCTCGTCGCAATGCTCAGTTGGCTGAAGTTGAGTACAGAGTAGTGTGTGAAGAAAGTAGTGATAAGTTGTCATCTATTTCAGGTAGAATACCTGGTGTACAGTTACAACAGAAAGTTCTTTCACAAGAACTCCTGCAGCAAGAGCAGCAGATTCTTTAAGTCGTGTCAAGCAGTACGTGGAAGATCAGAACAAGGTACCAATTTGATCTCAACCCTTTTGGAACAAGCTATGCCTGTCATACAACCTCTTCGTAGTCAGCCCAGTGATGCCAAGGCTAATCCTGTGAGTAACAGTTGTTGTGGAATTGTCGCGTTTCCTTTTGAAGAAGGAACTTTCCCTGGCACGTTTCAGTCCATTTGATGATCGTCCTGAGTCTTATGTGCCTTGGAAAACTACTTTTCAGCAGACCATTCAAGATCTGCATGTTACGTCTTTGGAAGAAGTTGACCTTTTACTCCGGTGGCTGGGCCCTGAGTCGTCCAAATTTGCGCAGAGTATAAGGACTTCCAATATACATGATCCAAGTAAGTGCATCAAGTTGATATGGAAGAGGCTTGAAGATAGATATGGCAGTCCTGAGATTATTGAAGCATCTATCAAGAAGAAACTAGAAAAGTTTCCTAAGGTTACGTTCAGATCCCAAGAAACTGTATGATCTGCATGATCTTCTTTGCGAAGTACAGTCGCTTAAAAGAAATCCACTTTACGAGAAACTGTTTGGACACTTTGACACATCTGCAGGAATAAACCCTGTGATAAGCAAGTTACCTCCTTCAGTACAGGAAAATGGCGAGACAAAGCATCCAACTACAAGAAAACACAAGGTGTGTTATTCCACCCTTTTCTTATTTTGTAGACTTCATTTCTGACGTTGCACAAATCCATAATGATCCAGGATTTAATTTTGAGCCAGAAGTAAAATCTCATATAGACAAGACTTCAAAGCTAGATAAATTTAAAGTAACTACAAAGAAGACTGTAGTGCCTGATGAAGAAGCCCTTAAATGTATAATACATGGGACCAACCATTCTCTACATGAATGTAAAAGCTTTAAGTCAAAGTCTTTAGAAGAACGCAAGAAACTTCTGAAAGAAAATAGAATATGTTTTAAGTGTTGCATCTCGAAGAACCACTTAAGTAGAGATTGTCCAGAGGACATAACCTGTAAAGACTGTGGAAGTAAATACCATTGCACTGCTATGCATTTGAAGAAATTTCAGTCTGTTCCTGAGACAAGTACTAAGGCTCATGGCAGGGAGAAGCCGGAGCAGAGTGTTGTTAAAGAGTCAGTACGTGAACAAGCTTTAGATGTGACCAACAAGAGTACTGGTGTATGTGAGGAATTTCCTGGAAAGTCTTGTGCTAAAATTTTGCCAGTTTACGTTTTTCATGAGAGTAACCCGAGGAAGCGTATGAAGTCATATGTTATATAGATGATCAGAGTAACAAATCTTTAGCTAAAGGAGAGCTTTTAGATTTCTTTGATGTTCGCTCTGTGGCAGAGGAATACATCATAACTAGTTGCTCTGGCCGTTCAGTTATGACAGGAAGGAAAGCTGGTGGACTATGCATACAAGCTGTTGATGGTAGTCTACAGATGAGCCTTCCTACAGTCATCGAATGTGATGAACTTCCTAATAATAGGACTGAGATTCCAACTCCCAACATTGCTCGACTTCATCCACACCTCAAAGACATTGGTTCAGAAATTTCACCTCTTGATGATCAGGCTCAGATTCAATTATTGATTGGTAGAGATCTACCCGAAGCTCACCATGTACTAGATCAAGTAACAGGTCCACCAGGTACACCCTTTGCCCAGAAGATGAAGTTAGGCTGGGTAATTGTAGGTGAAGTCTGCCTGGGGAAGCATCACGCAACAAAGAATGTGAATGTAAGGAAAATATATGTAAATCCTGATGGTCGACCATCAGTCTTGAAGCCTTGTCCAAGTTGTATATGTGTACAAGAAGACACAGGATATCACAGCGGTTTTACACCATGGAAGGAAAATGATATTGGTTCTACAGTGTTTCACCGAACCAAAAATGATGACGAACCTGGAAAAATCCACAGAAGACAAAATGTTCTTGAAGTTAATGGAGAAAGAATTTGTCAAAGAACCAGCAGGTAACTGGAGTGCACCTTTACCTTTTAAGCCCTTAAAGAAAAGATTACCGAACAATAAATCCATGGCTGTGAGACGTGCCAATAGCCTAGCCAAGAGTCTTCAGTTCAATTCTGTTAAAAGAGAACATTTCCTAGACTTTATGAAAAGCTTTTGGAAAAGGTCATGCTGAAATAGCACCACCTTTGAAAGAAAATGAAGAATGTTGGTATCTTCCAGTGTTTGGAGTGTATCATCCAAAGAAACCTAGTCGTATCAGGTGTGTTTTTGACTCTGCTGCTAAGTTTAGAGGTACATCATTGAATGATGTGTTGATGACAGGTCCAGACCTAAATAATTCTCTGTTGGGGTACTTCTACGTTTTCGAAAGAAGAGTGGCTGTATTAGCAGATATTGAGATGATGTTTTATTCATTTGAAGTACATAAAGAACACAGAAACTATCTTCGTTTTTTGTGGCACAAAGACAATGATTTAAGTAAAGAACTTATTGAATATCGTATGACCAGACATGTTTTTGGAAATAGTCCATCACCCGCAGTAGCAATATATGGACTACAGAAGACTGCTGAAGCTGCAGGAAGTACATATGGTGAAGACGTCACAAAATTTGTCCAGCGACATTTTTATGTTGATGATGGTCTGATATCTCTATCAAGTACTGAAGAAGCTATTAACCTACTGACAAACTCAGAAGGGTCTAGCAGATTATGGAAATTTGAGACTTCACAAATTTGTTTCAAACAGCCAAGAAGTCATGTCAGCCTTGCCAGGTGACGAATCTCTCAAGATTTGAAGGACATGGACTTTGATGCTGAACATCTCCGTTGCAGAGAAGTTTAGGATTATAGGGATCTTCAAGCAGATATCTTTACTTATACAGAAGATAAACCCTTCACGAGGTGTGCTGTACAGTCAACAGCAGATCCTGGACGCTTACCACGAAAGTTCTTATCTGATTGGGATGTCCCGACCTGCCCAGCCCGAGACAGCCTTGTCAACAGAAGTCAAAAAAGAATTGCATGTCTTTTCAGATGCTTCCAAAGAGTCAATTGCTGCTGTCTCATATTTGAAAACTGTACACGAAGATGGCAGTTCAGAAATTGGATTTGTGATGGGGAAAGCTAAAATTGCACCCTTGCATGGGCATACTATACCTCGTCTAGAATTGTGTGCTGCAGTACTTGCAGTAGAACTTAGTGAAGTGGTACTTGAGAACCTTGATGAAGAAATTGATATAGTGAAATTTTACACTGACAGTAAAGTAGTTCTTGGCTACATCCACAACCAACAAGACGATTTTATGTGTATGTTGAGAATAGAGTGAACCGTATTCACAGGTCAACTAAGCCAGAACAATGGAATTATGTTCCTACATCTGTGAATCCAGCTGATCGAGCAACTCGCTCTATGGTGAATGATTTCTCGTGTGACGACATATGGCTGAAAGGACCTGAAACATTCTTGAGTAGGCGTCATGATCTTGCTCAAGAAACTCCACAGCTAGTTCAACCAGAAGATGATAAGGAAGTAAGGCCAGATGCTCTGGTAAAGGCAGCTAAAACCTGTGTGATTGACAATTTATCAATTGGGTGTCACAGATTTGAAAGGTTCTCTGAGTGGTATCGCCTAGTAAATACTGTTGCTTTATTGCAGATGTGCATGTGCCAAATCATTTAAAGGTAGAGCTGATAGAAGTGTAGAGTCTTTCAGAAAAGCTGAAATATTTGTGATCAAAGCAGTTCAAAAGGAAACTTACAAAGAAGAAATTAGACTTCTTGAAGCAAAAATGCATCTTCCAAAATCTAGCTCGATTATGGCTCTCAACCCGTACTTAGATGAAGATGGTGTGTTAAGGGTTGGCGGAAGATTGCAACAATCAAGTCTTGGAAGTTACCAGAAACATCCAATCATTTTGCCTGGTAAAAGTCATATTTCTACACTTATAGTACGTCACTATCACCAAAGTGTTCGACACCAAGGACGTCATCTTACAGAAGGAGCTGTTAGATCTGGTGGATATGGATTACAGGCGTGAAACGGTTGATCTCATCAATCTTACACTCCTGTGTCCAGTGTAGAAAGTTACGAGGTAAAGAAGAAGTCCAGTTGATGAGTGATCTACCAGCAGATCGCTTAGAACATACTCCACCCTTTACCAATGTTGGAGTTGATGCTTTTGGACCTTGGACTATAACGACACGCAGAACTCGTGGTGGATCAGCAAATTCTAAACGGTGGGCTATTTTGTTCACTTGTCTTACAACAAGAGCAATACACATTGAGTTGGTAGAAGAAATGTCCTCTTCAGCTTTTATTAATGCACTTAAAAGATTTGAAGCTCTCAGAGGTAAAGTTAAACTGTATAGATCTGACCGAGGAACCAACTTTGTTGGTGCAACTGATAGCCTCAGATAGATGCAGTAAATGTGGAAGAAAAGAAGATAGTAGACCATCTGTACCAAACAGGCACTAAATGGATCTTCAACGCTCCCCATTCATCGCACATGGGAGGTGTATGGGAACGCCTCATTCGAATCTGCCGGAAGATCTTAGAGTCAATGCTAGCTGAAACTCCTTATAAAACTTTGACGCATGAAGTGTTATCAACCTTCATGGCAGAAGTATGTGCCATAGTGAACAATCGACCAATAATAAACGTATCAACTGATCCAGAAAACCCTTTCATCTTGTCACCTGCCACCATTCTTACTCAGAAAGTTGGAATAGACCATGTAGAAGATTCAGTAGGAGAAATTGATACAAAAGACCTTTTGAAAACAGAATGGAAACGTGTTTCTGCCCTCTCAGAAATATTTTGGAATCGTTGGAAAAAAAAATATCTGCACACACTCCAAGAACATAGAAAATGGTGTTGTGCAAAACCTAGTCTCACTGAAGGTGCTGTTGTGTTATTGAAAGACAGAAGTGTTTGTCGTACACAATGGCCATATGGAATTGTTGTAAGAGCTATCCAAAGTGAAGATGGCAAAGTAAGGAAAGTGGAGTTAAAGGTTATGAGAGATGGAAAGCCAGTTGTGTACACAAGACCAATTTCAGAGTTAATTCTTTTGGTTTCTGGTGCTAAGTAGCTATTTTTATTTGAACAAGTCACATTTCAGTTCCTATTTGTCATTTAATCAGTATTAGAGTAGTGATATCAAATTTGTTGATCAGGCAGGGAGTGTAAAGGAATCAAGGATTCCTTGTCTGATATTATATATATAGAATTTAGATCAAGAATTTATTTGATTTAATGTATTAACATGAGAATGATTATTTAATTTCATTTAGTTTGTAATGTTGGCTACAGTGACGTTAGAGTTGTACGAACGCCCTACAAAAACGCATTGTTGTGAATCCGCGGAGCCCCTCTAGAGAGCCACGTGAGACGTCTTGTGCTGCGTACTTTTAAATTATTCTTGTTTTATGAAGATTTGGGCCAGCCACACTGTAAGTCAACTATTTATACTGTTAATAATGTATTGTTCAGATGTTAGAGCATATGTTAATAACAAAGTTGTGTCTTTTATGTGATATATAACTTGAAATTATGTGATATAAGTAGTCCCATTCCTATTGTACTCTTATATTTTTACCAAGCTTTATTTCAGTTATTTACCAAAGAATAATGTTTTGTTTCCTATTCATTTAATGAAAGTCTAGTCTTTAATTATTGATCTTTTATAAAGTGCCTTAATAACTCAGGAAATGTCATAAGATAGTATAAGGAATAAGAAGTTATTTGTTTGTTTAATGTTTATATATATGTTAGTCTTGCAGTATTTTTATAATTTTCTATTGATTTGTTCTTAATATTTCTATCTCATATTGTATTAATATTATTTGATATTTGTATGATTCATTTACTTTATTTGTGTACAACTTTTTATTTCCAAAACTGTGAAGATTTATTTTCTTACAGCTTTTCACCTCATATCACGTGCACGTTCACGCGTACGTGTATGTTGTCATCTTGCAAGTTGGATACACTGCTCATACCTACCAGCTTGTGATCATGACAATAAAGGTTTAACTGACTGCTAGTGTTTTACTGGAGGCAGTACATAGGCTAATGTTCTTAGCTGCTATTTATCCTTGTTTCTTAGTCACTCTTGCATTCCTTACCCTTTCGATCGCTCCCTCTATTTTTTCGGCTCAGCTCCACTCTGAGCCCAGTCATTCACAACTTTCCATAGGCGATAAGCTCATAGAAAGTCAAAACATTTATGCACTCTTCTGCTAAGGAACACATTTGGAAGTTTATCCCACGTCTTGACAACTCGCCCAGCCTGATTTAACAATATGGAAACTGGCATAAGAATATTATTCCTGCTTCCTTCACCTCTTCATTACCCAGCCTGATTTAACAATATGGAAACTGGCATAATAATAACCTTTTCCTTAACTCGTTCTTCATCCCCTTACCCAGCCTGACTAAATGCAGCAACTGGCGTAAAATTTACCTACTCTTTTGTCTTTCTTTTTGGTCCATCTTCCCCGCTATCTTTCCATCCGTTTCATCATTCTCTCGCTCCTTCAGTCCTGATTTATTTTCTCATCAGCCAGACTTACCACTTCCTACTACTATAAACTCTGGCGTCAGTCCCTGTGGACCTACCACTTCCACAAGCTTATATTTCGGCGTCAGTATTACATTCTTGCTTCGTCATGTTTCCATATCCCTCTACTTTCGCTCTTTCACTCTTTCATTATTCTAACAATTCTACTTTCATTCTTTTCACCTTTCTTTCGTTGTTTTAACACTCCATGTGAATTTCTCTAAATTCGTCAATAAATATCCCTTTACCTGACCTTAAACACCGTCCCACACTAATATTAATAGAAATGAAGCTAGAGGTATAGGAGAAGAGAAAAGAAAGAATCAGCTCAAGTAAGGCAGAGGACGCCAATCCTCGTTCAGGATAGAACCCTGCTTTTACCTTTCCCTTACACTAAAGATAGGAGTAGTAGATATAGTAAAAGAGAAAAGAAAGACTTAGCTCAAGTAAGACAGAGGACGCCAATACTCGTTCAGGATAGACCGTGCTTTCGCCTTTCCCTTAAACTATTCCTTTCACCTACTACCTTTATTCTTTTTATTAA
>NW_020871072.1:810429-815429 GCF_003789085.1 Penaeus vannamei
TGTATATATATTATATATATATATATATATATATATATATATATATATATATATATATATATGTATATATTATAATAATAATAATAATAATAATAATAATGATAATAATGATAATAATAATAAACAAAAAAATAAACCTATAGATAAATAAGTATCTTCCATACTCCCCATAAAAAAGTACAAAATAAGCAAACCTTCTAAAAATTAGATCGATAGATAGATAGACAGATAGATAGGTAAAGATATATAGATATATATTTGTATGTATATGATAACTAGATGAAGAAGATAAGAAACAATAATGATAAAAGATAATAGGAACAGAATGAAACCCAAAGCTACTTTAGAGGCGGCGACAAGGAGAGGAAGAATTTCTTGTCCTCCTTATATCGCCTCTTTATTTGTCTATTTATTTATTTTTCGTTATTTTGATTAATTATTTACGATGTTTTGGCTATGTTTGTCTGGCAATTAATTAAGAGGTCGTTGAATGCATCAAGGTAACGTTATAGTTTTTCTTGTAATCATTATTATTATCGTTATTATTGTTGTTGTTGTGGTATTATTGATATCATCATTAAGGTTATCATTATCATTACTTTTATTATCATTATGACTATGAATGCAATAGTAGCTGTGTTATCATTATCTTTATTATTTTTCTTTAATTACATATATTTTTTTTTTTAATTCATGGTTGTGAATCCCAAAGAAATGCAGATCGAGAAGCTAAGATGAAGTTATCTTGACACTATAAATAACTTCTAAATAAAAAGAAGAAAAACAAGAAAAAAAAAACAGAGAAATCACAAGCACAGTCTCGCCGCTCACATCATCAGGCTACATCTGGCAACGTCGGTGGCGAAATTTCTGTGACGTCACGAGCTGCCTCCGGAAAAGGGAAATAAAAAACTGTGGCGTATGCCCTCCGAGAGCATGTCTCGAAAGGGGGAGAGGGGAGGGCACGGAGGGAGGGAGGGAGGGAGACAGAGAGAGAGATAGAGAGAGAGAAAGAAAGAGAGGAGAGAGAGAGAGAGAGAGAGAGAGAGAGAGATAGGAGGGAGGGAGAGAGAGAGAGAGAGAGAGAGAGAGAGAGAGGAGAGAGAGGAGAGAGAGAGAGAGAGAGAGAGAGAGAGGAAGAGAGAGAGAGAGAGAGGATAGAGAAAGAGAGAGAGAGAGAGAGAAAGGGAGAGAGGTGTAGCAGAGGAAATATGGTAAAGAAAAAAGAGAGAGAGAGAGAGAGAGAGAGAGAGAGAGAGAGAGAGAGAGAGAGAGAGAGAGAGAGAGAGAGAGAGAGAGAGAGAAGAGAGAGAGAGAGAAGAAAGAGAAGAGAGAAAGAAGGAAGAAAAAAAACAAAACAAAGGAAAGCCAATAGCAGCGAGAGAGAAAGAAAGAGTTCAAGCAAAAAGAAAGAAAGAGGCAGAGAATGAAAGTGCGAATAAGACAGGCATAGCAAACATCTTTGATAAACACGCACATGACACTCAGAATAAGCGAGAGACGTACAGGTATGTATCTACTTTACGTTTCTCTTATTCTTCATCCCCCACAAAAAAAACATCTTGAAAAATATCTTTCGTCTTTCTTTAAAGTCTCAAATATATGTTCTCTTTTCCATTATTCATATAAATAAAAACTACGTATATATCATGACGCCACAAACTGAGATGTTCGGTGATTCATAGACGGTGATGCCACACATCCCTCGAAAAAAAGTGAAAATCATGTCACTTTATGAGACAAGTCGAGATGAGAGAAGAGAGGTTGCCAGTGCTATTTTGAGGCAGATTAAGAATTTTTAAAGTGTTTTGTAGGGATACATATATGCGTACAACGCATATATGGTATATATGAACATAAACTTTCTTTTATCTGTACATAGTCTCTCTCTCTCTCTCTCTCTTCTAACATCAACTTCTCTCCCCTCCCTCTCTCTCTCTCTCTCTCTCTCTCTCTCTCTCTCTCTCTCCTCTCTCTCTCTCTCTCTCCTCTCTCTCTCTTCTCTCTCTCTCTCTCTCTCTCTTTTCTCTATCTCCATCTTTCGTCTCTTTCTGTAAACCCATCTTTCCCTGCATTTCTTGTCATGGCAACGAGCCAGGAAAACCGGACCCCATTTTCCCAAGCAGTCGCGCTCTCTCCCTATCTGGTATGAAAGTACACATAATACAATTTAAATTTTCCTTTTTTCCTAGTGAATGACGTCCGTTGCAATACTTGTCCTCATTGCTCGTGTGAGGACGAACCAACGTTTGAAGAATTGGGGGGGGGGCGGGGGGTGTCTACCCCTCGACGGCAGGATGCTAAGCGCCAGCCTTAATATCTAATTGTTATATCCTGTCTGTATTTCTTGGGATCTTTGAAGGAGCAATATCCTCTTGGTTCTCACTCATCCTGCGTGACGAGGGATCTGCTCTCAAGTATTTCGGGGCGGGTTTTGGGGGAGAGAGATGGGGCGAGACGGATAGATACATAGATAGGTAAAGGGAGGAAGGGAGGGAAAGAGGAAAGGGAATGGGAAAGGAGGAATGGTGAGAGAGAGAAAGAGAGAGAGATGAAGAGAGAGAGAGAGAGAGAGAGAGAGAGAGAGAGAGAGAGAGAGAGAGAGAGAGAAGGAGAGAGAGAGAGAGAGAGAGAGAGAGAGAGGAGAGGAGAGAGAGAGAGAGAAGGGGAGGGGAGACAACGAGAATCCTTAGAAATAATCAATAATTTCGATAAACTTCGCCAGTTTTAGAAATCTGACAATTCCTCATAAATTTCCGACATTCATGATACCGCAGACTCCTCTACCCCCAAACTATGCCGCTGTTCATCTCGAAATGAGTCCGAGACGATGGTCGTCTTACCTTCAGGAACGGCAACACCAAGCAGGCGATTTTCATTTCGTACCCCGCGAGTTGCTAGCGACTGAATTTACGTGAATATTATTTCAGAGATCGTTTCGGTGTCAAGTTTTCATTGTTTTTCTGCAAGAGAGAATTTGAAGAAAAGAGATTAAGTGACTATGAAAGGGCTGCGAGTTAGGATGTACTTGATGTTTTTAAAAATCATTTAGTGTTAGACTAGCAGGCATCTCCCGCGAGCTAGCGGGCACCCGTGATGCAATATATATACTCAGCCTTCAGAAGAAAAGCTTGCAGTTTGCCGAGTAAGACCAAGGTGTACGTAACGTGTCTTGGAGCAGCGGCCGCCAGTGTTACATATAGATATAATACAAACAGTATAAAAGAAAAGAAAGTGCAAAGTAAACTAAAGCTATTCGAGAGTGCATCATCCACAATGGATAAATTGATTTACGCCACAGTCGTCCTCGTTCACCTGTGCTCACCTGGACTGACCAAGGAGACCACGTCCCACGGAGCGCTTCAGATGTTCAGCTCCGTCAACGCCCCCGCCAAACAGGTACTGGGAAATGGAATCGCAAAAAAAGCTGTAATGACACGTTGCAGCTGACCGTCTGCAGTCGCAATATGTCGTCAAAGTTTAGAGGAAATTGGAATACACTTTTTTGGTGTGATGGTAATGTTAAAAGCTAGTCAGCTGTTCAGTGGTAATCTTATAATCAGCTATATTACGATTTAGTGAAAAAAATAAATAATAGATGTAAACGCCGAAGGTATACATTTCTCACACGCATGAACCATTATCCTGTGCAATAGAGCATGTAAGCGAAATAAGACCTCTCTGGCACAAGGATAAAAGGCTAAATTTGCTGGTTGTCCCCGGGGTAGTGGCGGAAGGGCGCCCTCTGCTCGCCACAGGGACCTTTTGCCTCCCGGAACTCCGACTGGTGCTCAGACTGGTAGTGTTGTGTCTATTGTGATGAAGGTGAAAATTCCGTGGCATCTGTGAGGGCAGGATTTAGCATAGTCTTTTAAATAAGCGATTTTAAGTGTCGTTCTAATGTTGTTTTTTTGTTATTATTTACTTCAGAAATCTTTGAGGTTTATGAAATACTTTTTTTTTTGTCTTCCCTTAAGAAATTGTTTAAAAAGGTAAGGGAATGCTCACTGGTCCTCCAAACTTTAAATAAGGGAAAGATATAAAAGTAAAAGAAAAAAAAAACTAATTTGCAAATAAGTGGAAGCTTGCTAATCATGAAAATTCCCAAAACAATGTATTTGTCAGTATGAATCAGCATTTATCACAAGACCATTTTGAATGTCGCTTGTTTATCACACCATTAAATAAACTGTGTGTGATGTGTGTGGTGTGTGTGTGTGTGTGTGTGTGTGTGTGTGTGTGGTGTGTGTGTGTGTGTGTGTGTGTGTGTGTGTGTGTCTGTGTGTGTGTGCTGTAGACAGATAGATAGATCTGTTCTTATGAATTAACATATATTATATTCACTTATACAGGTCATCACATCAAATCGAAGTGTATAATTAGGAAACAGTTCCTTACAGACATTTCTGTTTAAATCATAAGGTTGATAACGTTAGACGGTTAATAAATCAAAGTTATAAACATTATATCTAATGATCCCTGGAAAAAAAGTAGAACATAATCTTGGCGGCGATGGTAACAAATATTAGATGACAAAACTAATGTTGATGGTAGGGAGAAGGATAGGATATATAATAGAAGAGATCAATGACATGAAGTCAACACAAGGCCCTGAGTGGCACCTGAGTCTCGGCATCAGTGCCATAAGTTCGCTTAGGGATTCGCATCCTCTTCCTTACGCTGCGCTTTTGTTTTTTTGTTTTTTTTTTGCGCTTATTTTATTGCGTTTGTTGATTACTTCTTTATTTTGTTTACGATTTGTTTTCTAATGCATGCGTGTTTAGATGCAACGATGTATATCAGTACGATATTGTATAATTATTACATTGTTAATGACATTGCGCTGTGGAATATTTTAATATATATTAGCTGCTTCTCTTATTAGTATATCTCAGGTAAAGTTTTTACTTCATATCCGTGATGTTTATTTGCATCTGTTCTGTTAGGCGACGAGAGAGAGAGAGAGAGAGAGAGAGAAGAGAGAGAGAGAGAGAGAGAGA
>NW_020871072.1:822929-832929 GCF_003789085.1 Penaeus vannamei
GTAAACAAAAAACAACAACAAAAAACACTCTCCCAGTTATAATTACGAATCACCAACAAACTAACGCCCTTCCATACTCCAAAGTCAACATTAAACTAAATCTAAGAAAAAAAAAATATGAATAATAGCTAAGAAACCAAAGAACTCTAATATGCTGACCCGAATCTTGCCTGTTGCGGGCCATGCGGAAGACGGTGCGTAACGTCGCCACCTGGCTCTGGAACTTCGACGTCGAGAAAGTGTACAGAATCGGGTTTATCGCCGAGTTGATGGGCAGGACGAGGACCACGAGCCAGGCGTACACTCCGGCTGGTAGGGGGAGGAGGAGGGGCGTGAAAGAGAGGGCGGGTTAGGGAGTGGGTGATTTTATTCTTTGTATGGTCAGGTCTGGGGAGTTTGTCGTGAGAAAGGGAGTTTTAGATAACGCACATATCATTTTTATTTACATTTATCATATTTTACACATTTTCTTATATTCATATATATATTACATTTAAAATTTTGTCTACTACCCAACGGCAAGGCCAAAGGAGCGAAATAATTTTAAAAAACACCTTATACACAAAATGTAATTCAAAATAGATCGATAAAAAATAGATAAAAGACCACTATGGATTAAACCCTTGTTTTGTTATTCAGTATTTTTAAAATTTACATCCAGCTCATTTCCCTGTTTCTTCATTACTTAAGCATTCTTTTCCCATTTTATATCTACCCCTCCTCGTCTTTTGCTTTTGTTCATCAGTTTATCTTCCCCTTCTCCTCTTTTTCTTTTGCTCAACAGTTTACCTTACTTCCTTTTCTTTCGCCCACCCAATTTATCTCCACCTTCTCTTCTTTTTCTTTTATTCATCAATTCATCTCCCCCTTCTCCTCTTTTTCCTTAGTTCATCAATCTCCCTTCCTTCCTTTTCCTTCACCCACCCAATATACCTCAATTCCTTTTTTTCTTCTTTTTTTCTGTTTTTCTTTCCCCCACCAATGCCTACCACAACGTCACTCACAATGGACCTCGATATTAGCCAGCGCCGCCGCCTTCACGCACGCAATGGGCAGCCAGCACACGCAGTTGGTGACGACGATGAAGAAGAAGCGGAGCGCGAACTTGGACTCGCCGCCCGAGAGAGGTGTCGAGGTCCGGGTCACCATGATGTTGAAGAAGAGGCCGGCGTAGGCGCCCAGGATCACGGTCATGCTGTGAGGAGGGAGAGGAGGAGAGGAGGAGGAAGGAGGAGAGGAGGAGGAGGAGGAGGAGGAGGAGGAGGAGGAGGAGGAGGAGGGGGAGGGGGAGGGAGGAGGAGGAGGAGGAGGAGGAGGAGGAGGAGGAGGAGGAGGAGGAGGAGGAGGAGGGGGAGGAGGGGAGGGGAGGGGGAGGAGGGGAAGGAGAGGAGAGGGAGGAAGGAGAGGAGGAGGAGGAGGAGAGGTGGAGGAAGAGGGGGGAGGAGGAAGAGAGGAGGGAGAGGAGGAGGAGGAGGAAGGAGGGAGGAGGAGGGGAGGAGGAAGAGGTGGAGGAGGAGGGAGGAGGAGAGGAGGAGGAGGAGGAGGAGGAGGAGGAGGAGGAGGAGGAGAGGAGGAGGAGAGGGGGGAGGAGGGGAGGGGGAGGAGGGAAAGAAGGGAGAGGAGGAGGAGGAGGAAGGAGGAGGAAGGAAGGAGGAGGAAGGAGGAGAGGAGGAGGGGGAGGAGGAAGAGGAGGAGGGAGAGGAGGAGGAGGAGGAGGAGAGGAGGAGAGGAGGAGGAGGAGGAAGAGGTGGGAGGAAGGAGGGGGAGGAGGGAGAGGAGCGGCGAGGAGGAGGAGGAGGAGAAGGAGGAGCGAAGAGGAGGGAGGGAGTGCGGGAGGGAGGGGAGGAGCGAGGAGGAGGAGGAGGAGGAGGAGCGAGGAGGAGGAGGGGGAGGGAGAGGTGAGGTTTGGAGGAGGAGGAGGAAAGGTGGAGGGAGGAGGAAGAGGAGGAGGAGGGGGAGGAGGGGGAGGTGGAGGAGAGGTGGGAGGGGGAGGAGGAGGAGGAGGAGTTGGAGGAGGAGGAGGTGGAGGAAGGAGGGGGGAGGAGAGGGAGAAGGGAGGAGGAGAGAGGAGGAGAGAGGAGGTGGAGGAAGAGGGAGAAAGAAGAAGAGAAGGGTGAGGGAAGGATGGAAAAGGAAGAATGTGAGAGTGAATAGGAAGGTAGAGCACGAGGAGGTGGAGGAAATTGTTTACGTTTAATTTTTTAATTCCACTTTCTCTTCACTATCTCTTATTCATGTATTTATTAATTTCATTACCACATCTTTCGACCAACCCGTCCAATCATTATTTCTCAACAATCCTCGCTCCTATCATCGCTACTATTGCAAGTCAATTCTACGTTATTTTTGTCATCTAACTGCTTATCTCGACATAAACATTCCTTTTTTGAGATATACAAATTTGTATACATGCAGATGGAGTAAAGATCATTAGCACAAATCGTATATATATAAGAATAAGTTTCATTCAGAAACTATGGTATCAGTAAACGCTAATGAATTACTACAGTGTAACTAGTATGCACGCAGATATAAGTTACTTGCACACGCATCGTAACTAAAATGGTACACGCATTATCCCAGTGTGACCGCACCTTAAAACCCACATTAGTATATCAGTAAAAGTATAAGTATAAGTCATACCCGAATATGCTAATTCCACCCTAATCCCTGATATTACGCATCGTACCTGACCAATACCAAAGTTTCCCTGACATGAATCGCACCTGAGAATTAATTAAATCGCACCAAACTAATCAGTCGTACCTGAGCGTGTTGATACCCAAGAAAATGAAAGTCGAATATTGCCATCCAGCGAGGTAAGGTTCGGTCACGTGCAGAGGAATACACATGGCACTGCTCTCGTAGAAGCTTTTGATCCAGATCGCTGCGGGAAAACGAAAAAAATAAGAAAAATTGTGTGGATAAAATAGTGAAAAAAGATCTTTGATTGGTGAGCGAGTACTTTGGTTATCGATCAGATATTGTTCATGAAAAATTGATAATTTAGGAGAGAGCCTTTTGGTAAATTATGAAACATCTTTTAAGATTACTGTGTTGTGTAAATCGTTTTATATTTCTACTTAGGAGAAGAGAGAGAGGAGAGAGAGGGAGAGAGAGAGAGAGAGAGAGAGAGAGAGAGAGAAGAGAGAGAGAGAGAGAGAGAGAGAGAGAGAGAGAGAGAGAGAGAGAGAGAGAGAGAGAGAGAGAGAGAGAAGAGAGAGAGAGAAGAGAAGAAAGAGAGAAAGAGAGAAAGAGAGAGAAGAGAGAAGAGAGAAAGAGAGAAAGAGAGAAAGAGAGAAAGAGAGAAGAGAGAAGAAGAGAGAGAGAAGAGAGAGAGAGGACGAAAGAGAAAGAAAGAAACAGACAGACAGTTAGACAAACAAAACACAACCAAAAGAAAGACAAAGATAGAAAACAAATCCTCCCCCTTCCCCCTCCCCCACCCAAAAAAAAACTCACCAGGAAAGACAGCCAAGAAAATCGACGTCAGCCATATGAAGAACAGACAGACTCTCGCCGATCTCTCCGACAGCGTGCGGGCTTCGAGGGGCTGACGGATGAACAAGTACCGCTCCAGGGACATGAAGGTCAGGATGAACACTGACGTCTGGAAGAGGAGGAAGGAGGGAGGAGGAGAAGGAGGAAGGAGAAGGAGGAGGAGGAGGAAGGGGTGAGGATGAGCATGATTGATTATGATGATGAGGAGGAGGAGGAAGAGAGGGAATGAGGATGAGCATGAGGAGAGGAGGCGATGATGAGGATGAGAGGAGAGGAAGAGGAAGGATGAGGTCAGGTTTTTCGATTTATGGAGACAATTTTTATGTGTTCAGGGGCTTAAGTGTTAAGGAAACTTTATGTGTCAAGGAAACTATGTGTTAGGAAACCTAATGTGTCAAAGAGATTTTATAGAAATCAAGATACTGATGCTGTAGCTTTTATACACATACATACATACATACATACATACACACACACACACACACAACACACACCACACCACACACCAACACACACAATACATATATATATTATATATATATATATATATATATATAATATATATATATATATATATATATTATATATATATATATATATATTATATATATTATATATTATATATATATATATATATATATATATATATATATATATACATATACATATACATATATATACATATACATATACATATACATATACATATACATATACATATACATATACATATACATATACATATACATATACATATACATATACATATACACACACACAACACACACACACACACACACACACACCACACACACACACACACACACACACACACACAACACACACACACACACACACACCACACACACACTATATATATAATAAATAAATATATATAATAATATATATATGTGTGTGTGTGTGTGTGTGTGTGTGTGTGTGTGTGTGTGTGTGTGTGTGTGTGTGTGTTGTGTGTGTGTGGTGTGTGTGGTGGTGTGTGTGTGTGTGTGTAACGTGTGTGTGTGTGTGTGTGTGCATATACATATATATACATATGATGGAATACAGGCACGTTACGAAGGAGTTCTTCATCGGATTAAGTGAAAATCATTTCAGGTTTTTCATCTGATCAGGATTCCACTCCACCTCCAACGGTTCCCCCTTCCCTCCCAAGGATTTCCCCTTCCCCAACTCCCCCCTCCCCCCTCCCCAGACCCCACCCTCCAGTCCAATTCCTCCCTCCCCTCCTTCTCCCTCCTACCCACTCCCCTCCCCCTCACCTATCCCTCCCAGTCTCCTTCTTCTATCCTTCTTCCCCCTCCCTTCCTCACTCCTCACTCCCCTTCCCCTCCCTCACCTCTTCCCTATCCTCCCCCCTTCCCTCCTACCCATCCTTACTCCCTCCCCTTCCTTTCCCCTCCCCTCCCTCCTCTTTCCTTCCCCCCCTCACCTCTTCCCACCCTTCCCTTTCCTCCCTCCTTCCTCCTACTACCCCCCCCTCCACCCTTACTCCCTCCTCCCTCCCTGTTAACTCCCCACTCCTCCCCCTTCTTTTCCCTCCTACCCTTCCCCTCCCCCTCCCCTTTCCTTCCCTTCCTACCACCACTCCCCTCCACCTTACTCCCTCCTCCATCCTCCCCTCCTCCTTCCCTCCTTCCCCCCCTCCCTCCCCTCCTTTCCTTCCCATCCTTCCCTCCCTCCTCCTTCCCTATTCTCCCACTCCCTCCCTCCCTCCCCCTCCGCCCTCCCTCCCTCCCTCCCTCCCACCCTCCCCCTCACCTCCGACGAGACGAGGCCAAGGATTCCCGTGAAGGTGCAGGTGTAGGAGGACGCCCACGCCAGCGCCTCCGCCCGGAAGGATCCCCGCGTCTTGAGGTCCTGCACGCCCAGGATCACCAGGTACACGCCCATCAGGAGGTCGGCGGCTGCGTGGGCGGGAGGGAGATGCTGAACGGCGGGCGTGGTAATATAGTAAGGATAGTAATGATAATAATAATGATAATGATATAATTACTTATTTATGACTATTATTATCATCATTATTACTCTATTATTATCATTATCGTCATAACTAATGTTGTTATTGCTATCATTATTATCATTACCATTATTACTATTGCCATTATTTTAATCATTATAATTATCATTATCATGATTATTATCATCCTTATAGTTGTCATCATCATTATTCTCATTATCATTATTTTTATTACTATTATCATTATCTTCCATCATTATTATTATTGCAATTATTCTTATCATCCGTCTTCCTCTTCTTTCCCCTTTCCTTCTGCTGTTTCTCCCCCCCCCTTCTTTCTATTTCTCTCACTGTCCCTCCTGCTCTCAATTTCAATCTCACTCTTGACACCCGTCACTGTCACCCTCTCCCTCTCCCTCATCCATCCTCTCTCTCCTATCAACCCCTGCCTTTTTTCTCTCACTTCCTCTCCCTATGCTTATCCCCTCTCCTTCTCCCTTCCGCTCCCTTAACCTCTCCCCCTCTTCTTCTCCATTTTTTCCTCTCATTCCCTTCACTTTCCACCCCCTTCCTTTCCTCCCCCCCCTTCCCTTTTCCCTTCCTCTCCCTCCTCCCCTTCACCCCATCCCCTCCTCCCTTCCATCACCCTTTCACCCCCCCTCCACTTCCCTTCCTTCCTCCCTTCCCCTTCCCCCATCCCCCTCGCCCTTTCTCCTTCCTTCACCTCCTCCCCTCCCTTCCACCACCACCTCCTCCCTCCCTTCCCCCATACCCTCCCTACCCCCTCCCCACCACCTACCTGCCAGATTCTTGATAAAGAGCTTCAGTATCTTGTTGTCCTCCTTGGAGATGGCGCGGCACCCGATCACGGCCAGGTTGCCGGCGAGGGTGAGGGCGGCGACGACCCACACAGCCACCCGCAGGACGACCCAGCCCATCATGTCACGCCCGTTCGAGACACCTGTGTGTGGGGGGGAGGGGGAGGAAGGTTGAATGGTGGGTGGTGGTGGGTGTGGGTGGATTGGTGGGTTTGGGGTAGATGTGGATAGGTTGGTGGGTGTGAGTATGTGTGGGTGGGTTGGTGGATGGGTGTGTAAATAAGTAGTAAGAGAGAGGGGCGTGTGAGTTTTTGGGGTAGATGTGGCAAGCCTTTCACTATGAGGATAGAATGGCAGTGAGAGGGCAACACGTATTTCTAAAATAACCCAGGTAGTTGTTGTCACATATGCAAAAAAGGTCGTTACTAAATCCCTAGGCTATCGTAAAAATAATCTAGTCGCATTTATTCCATCAGAGAATCAGCGTAAAAGTAACAAAGAAAGATTTCATGCACATTAAAATGATTGTAAATTTCTTCGCCTAAGAGTAAAGCAGCAGCATTCATTTACGAAAATAATCAAGCGAAATGTAGTAATACTGTAATTCACCGAAAAAATGCTCTTAATATAAACGTAGAAAAGCATCCTTTCATTCACAAAAAACTATTACTGCATAAGTGGCAACGCTACACTTCATTCATGGCACCAATTTTGCGTAAACGTAGTAAAGAAGCATTTCAAACACAAAACCTGTATGCGGAAAAGTAGTAATGCAACATTCCATTCACAAAACCAGTTAGCGCTATAGCAGCAAAGCAACACTTGATTCATAAAAAAACAATAGCGTAAAAGTGGTCATATAGCATTTCATTCTTGAAAACCTGTTAGTATAAATGCAGGAAAACATCATTTCATTCATAATCCTGTCAACGCTAAATTGACATTTCTTTTTTTCGATACTGATTAACAAAAAACAGCGTAACAGCATTTATCTTTTTTTTAAATCCTGTTGCCGTAAAATAGTATAGCAACACCTCATCAAAAAAAACTACACTCACCGTCTGTACTTGGGAGACACTGGAGGACCCGCGGCACGTAACTGCAGTACCGAAAGGTTTTGAAATACCTGGAGAACAGAAATGATCAAAATAAACAAGAGCACCAATAAGAATAGATAAAAAAATGTTATTCCACCCCCTCTTCCCCGACAAAAAACATACATTAGTTGCTGTTTACTTGTTTTATTTTGTTTCACGTTGTTTGTACGCTTTCATACGTACGCTAATTTCAGCTCTTCCATCGATAAGAAGTGTCGCTCGTCGATGTCCTGAAGGTCGAGGTCCATCAGGTTCCTGAAAGGTATTAAATGTATGAAGATATGATATGGGGTTCTGTAGAGGGTAGAGGGAGGGAGGAGATTGAGAGGGAGAGGGAGGAGGGAAAGAGGGAGACAGGGAGGGAGAGGGAGCGAGAGAGAGAAGAGAGAAAGAGAGGAGAGAAAGAGAAGAGAGAGAGAGAGAGAGAGAGAGAGAGAGAGAGAGAGAGAGAGAGAGAGAGAGAGAGAGAGAGAGAGAGAGAGAGAGAGAGAGAGAGAGAGAGAGAGAGAAAGAAAGAAAGAAAAGAAAAAGAAAAAAAGAAAAGAAAAGAAAGAACTGCAAAAAAAGGCAGAGAGAAAAAAAACAAGAGAAAAGAAAACACAAAAAAGAAATATAAAAAAAAACAAAAACCCCATTCTCACCAAACATGACCAACGCAAAACAATTCCCTCCTGAATGAGAAAGCAACAGAATCCTTCCACTCACAGGACGCGGAGAGCCTTCAGACCCGTGAAGATATCCTGCACCGTCGTCAGAGGGTTCCCGGATAGATCTCTGGGGGAAAGGACGCAGTTAATAGCATCCTTGTGGCTTCGAATTGCAATGAAAGTCAAATCATGCGAACTTATTTGCTGACATAGAGCGTTGTCTATACTTATTATCACTACAGCTGTTATTGTTATCATCGTTGTCATTATTTTCATTATTAGTAGTATCATTTTTGTTATTACTATTATTTCTGTTGTTGTTATCATCATCGTTGGTAACAGTGTGATTGATATGTTTATCATGATGACCATTATCATTATTATTATGATTATTGTTAGCATTATTATTATCATTGCTATTACCATTATCGTCATTATCAATATCATTATCACTGCTACTTCTGCCATCATCATTATTACCATCATTTCTATCATTAGCAATGCCATTAATATCGCAATAATCATTATTATTATAATAATAAAAAAAAAACATCAACAATACTAAGATTAACAATAATAAACAGTCTCGTAACCCTAGTAACAACAATAATAATAACAAAAATAACAGTAACAATGAAAAAAATATATGTAGGAAAAAATAATTTTATAAAACTCACACTGAGCGAAGGTGTATTAACGTGCTGAAAGCCTGGCAGCGAATCATACGGATCCTGTTGTTGTTGAGCTGTCTGGGGAAATAAATCGGTAAATCTGGGGAAGTAAATCAGTAAATCGGCAAATCTAGGGAAATAAATCGACAAATCTAGGGAAATAAATCGACAAATCTGGGTAAATACATCGATATATCTAGGGAAGTAAGTCGACAAATCTGGGGAAGTAAATCGGCAAATCTTGAAAACAAATAGGCAAATAAGGGTGATAAATCAGTAAATCTAGGGAAAATAATCGGTAAATCTTGGGAAATAAATCGATAAATCTAGGGAAATAAATCAATAAATCTAAGAGAAATTTATCGGTAAATCTGGGGAAAGGAATCAGTAAATCTAGGGGAAATAATAGATAAATCTGGGGAAATGAATATGCAAATCTCAGGAACAAATCGGTAAATCTGAGTAAATAAGTCGGCAAATATACCTTGGGTCATAAATCTGGAGAGTGAGGAGGGAGGGAGGGAGGAGGAGAGAGAGAGAGAGAGAGAGAGAGAGAGAGAGAGAGAGAGAGAGAGAGAGAGAGAGAGAGAGAGAGAGAGAGAGAGAGAGAGAGAGAGAGAGAGAGAGAGAGAGAGAGAGAGAGAGAGAGAGAGAGAGAGAGAAAGAGAGATACAGACAGGAGAGAAAGAGAGAGAGAGAGAGAGAGAGAGAGAGAGAGAGAGAGAGAGAGAGAGAGAGAGAGAGAGAGAGAGAGAGAGAGAGAGAGAGAGAGAGAGAGAGAGAGAGAGAGAGAGAGAGAGAGAGAGAGAGAGAAAGAGAGACAGGAGAGAGAGAGAGAGAGAGAGAGAGAGAGAGAGAGAGAGAGAGAGAGAGAGAGAGAGAGAGAGAGAAGAGAGAGAGAGAGAGAGAGAGAGAGAGAGAGAGAGAGAGAGAGAGAGAGAAAGTAGGGAAGGCAGATGAACATAGACAATAAATTTTCGAAGATTAACAGAAAATATTAATGCGATTTATCAAAAAATAAAAAATAAATAGTGGCTGAAACACTGAATCATAAATACATTTGTGTTTTATTCAGTGCACTCGAAAAACTACTTAAAGGGCTCTTGTTCAATTTCATTTCGTTCTGTACAAAAACTAATAATAAAAATAACAACAATGATAAAAAATAATAATAATATAAATAACAACATGAGTAATTAGGATACTAATAAAAATAATGCTTATAACAATAATGATAATGATGATGACGATGCTGATAATAACAATTATAATAATAATAATAATAATA
>NW_020871072.1:842929-845429 GCF_003789085.1 Penaeus vannamei
TGTTTTGTTATTGTTCTGATGTGGTTCTTAGTGTTCGGTTGTAGGAATGTCTGTATTTCATCTTTTCTCACTCTTTCTAATTTTATGTCTCTTTGTCTCTGTCTTTTTTTCTTCTTCTTTCTCTCTCTCTCTCTCTCTCTCTCTCTCTCTCTCTCTCTCTCTCTCTCTCTCTCTCTCTCTCTCTCTCTCTCTCTCTCTCTCTCTCTCTCTCTCTCTTTCTTGTCTCACGCACTATCATTCATCCTTCTTACATGGTCATTTGTTATCATAATCGTTATATTATGATGATGATAACAATAGTAATAACGATGCCGGTAATGATAATAGAAATGGCAATAATAACAATAATAAAAGTATAATAATAATTATTATCATTATTATGATCATCATCATTATTTTATTATCATCATTATTATTATGGTAGAAATGATAATAATAATAATAATAATAATAATAATAATAATAATAATAATAAAAATAGCAATAATAACAATAATAACAATGAAAATAATAGTAGTAATAAGAAAAAACAATAAAGATAATGATAATAACAATGATAACAATATTAACAATATTAACGACAATAATGATAATAATGACAAAAAAGATAACAATGATGATAATGACATGACATCAATGATGATAGCAACACACCTCCCTGCCTCCCCCCCTCCCCTGGCCCCCCCCTCTCCCCACTCGCTCGCCCAGGCCCACGCAAGGCGCCCCAGCCAGACCAACGCTTTTGTATAAACATTTAGGTGATCTTGAAATACTGCAGGTTTAGGTTCTCCACTTAACTCCTGAAGGTGTGCTGCCAAGGGTATGTAGATTACCAAGTGTTCTTGTTATTTTGTCATAATTGTTATAGGTATTTGCATTGTTTTTTATCATTTTTTATCGTCAATAGTTTCGAAATTATATTGTAGTTATCGTTGTAATTTCCATTATTGACAATATTATCAGCATTTTTCTTGTCATCATGATCATTATTATCAGCACTATCAATATGATCATTTATATCATTATCATAATTTTTCAATATATTATAATTATTATCATTATAATTTTTTTCACCATTATTATCATTACCATAATCATAATTATTGTATTATAAAAACTATCATTATCCATTTTCTTCTATTATTTTGGAGACGTCAAAGGTTAGGAGCAAGTCAACATAACAAGACCCGAAGCGGCAAAAGTGATCGCTGATGCTTAATTACTCACGCTAATGACATCTAATTATTTTTTTCGATAATTCAATAGCGAGAATTTTCTAAGAATTCAATTAGTCGCATTTTTATGCATTTCTTTCGATCTCCCTCTCTCTTTCTTCCCATCCTCTCTCCCCTCCCTCCTCCCTCCCTCATTCTCTCTCTCTCTCTCTCTCTCTCTCTCTCTCTCTCTCTCTCTCTCTCTATATATATATATATATATATATATATATATATATATATATATATATATATATATATATATATATATATATATATATAATATATAATATATATATATATATATATATATATATATATATATATATATATATATATATATACACATATGTGCGTGTGTGTGTGTGTGTGTGTGTGTGTGTTTTTTTGTGTGTGTGTGCGTGTGTATGTAGTATGTGTGGTGTATGTGAGTATGTGTGTATGTGTGAGTGTGTATGTATGTATATAATTATATAAACAGTGTCGTGCTGTGAATGAGATTGCAAGGGGTGCAAAAGGTTGAAATGGCGCCCCTTTCGTGGCTGCCTTTGCAGGTGTAGTACGCTTTATTTACCATGCACGTCAGAATCAAAGTTTTGCTGTGTTGATGGAAAGAGAGATATACAACCAATTAACTTAAATCATCACTGAAAGAGATGATAATCTTTAAACGTATGACAAATACTTAACATTATAAATGTTGATATCTATAAAATTATCTAGATCAATTCGAGGTTTGACTGTGGCATAATTCCTATATAGATGTGCACTATCATAGAGAAGGGAATCCAGCAATCCCAAAATCATCGCGATCGGTTATGCGAATGTATCCTAAATAAAAACAAACACACAAATAAATGAACAAATATTGGGAAAAAAATATTTCTCATTTTACACACCAAGTATCCTGACTCTTAACTCACACGTGGCACTCCCATTCATTCATCAAAGTAGTTCATTCATCAGATTGAAGGACTAATTATTTACCGGCAAGTATGTCCAAAGAACCGCCACGGGAGCTGCCGTCATTAATCAAGTCGAGTTAACGTCACTTTTCTCAAATATTATGCCAGAAGATAGCAAACTTACCCTAATCTGTGCCCTTCTTTGCGAAAAACGCATGGAGACGAGTCCTGTTTCGAAGCAGTATCGAATTCTTATCATAAGGTTTGAATTGAGAATGTGATTCGGATTCAGGCTATTCGAATCTTCTATCGTGATGCGAGATTGTTGATGGCGGCTGATATGATCAAAACAAGGAGGAAAAGGGACCCGTTGGAGGGGAA
>NW_020871072.1:850429-852929 GCF_003789085.1 Penaeus vannamei
TGTGTGTGTGTGTGTGTGTGTGTGTGCGTGTGTGTGTGTTAGACCGTTTACATGCATTATACGAATGAAGCGGAGTATGCTGCTTCCCCCATTCATATGTTGATAGACGCCAGCGGTCCCCAACCCTTTGATGCCTAAGGTCAATATTGGGACAGTGAAAGATGACACACCTTTTGAGTCAGAGTAAATTATAACAATAATGATAATAATACTGAAGATGGTAAAATTGATGAAAATAATGGTGATAATCGATATTATTGTTACCATAATCATTATTGCCATTATCACTATTGCTGTTACTATAATGATCATCATTCCATTATTGTGATCATTATTGTTATTATTACCCTCATTGCCATTGTCACTGTTGTTAATATGATTCTCATCACTATTATCCTTATTAACATAATAGCGATTATCATTCTAATAATTATGGTAGTAATAATGATAGAAAAATTAATGATGATGAAAACGAAAGTAAATGAAACAATTACATATCATGTGTACATATATCAACGCTAAAGTGATTTATCATGTTTTGCTGATGAGTATACTGTTTATTCAATATTCTTTGTCTATTTTAGAGAACCCCGTATATATATATATATATATATATATTATATATATATATATATATAATATTATGTATGTATATATATATATATAAATATATATATATATATATATATATATATATATATATATATATACTACATATATACATACTATATATGTTTGTGTGTGTGCACATTTTTCTCTTTCTTTTTTATTTGCTTGCCTATATGTAAATATATCAACATATGTAAATATAGATTCATGTGTGTGTGTGTGTGTGTGTGTGTGTGTGTGTGTGTGTGTGTGTGTGTATATATATATTATATATATATATATATATATATATATATATATATATATATATATATAATTGCATGTATGTATATATATATGCATATTGAATTTTATGCATATTTCTAAATACGTATAAGAGCAAGCGCTTCGCATCCAAATCGAGCAACTGTTGCGAAACTTTTCTGAATTAATGTTCAATTAGGCGAAGCTCTACTCGAGTCCTCGCGCATCAGATAGCGAGGCGGACGAATAATAGACCCGATCAGTCCTTTCCATAAATCAGAGTCGAAGATCAAACGGATATCCTAACAAGACAAAAAGATGCATCATTAACATAGATCATTATCGCAACACGTGAATATAATGAGCACTTTAGTTGTTGTTTGTAACTGTTTCATTTTTGTTGTTCGAAGCTTCGTTGCGGATTTTTTGGCGCGAAATTGTGTAAGGCGTAAAGGTGAAATGAACGCTTGTTAGGTTTTCATTAATTCAGGGGGAATTTGTTTTCTAATAATTGCAAAGAGGTGTAAGGCATTTGCATTGTTGGTTGGTTATATAAAAATGAGTTGCTGTTTGTGTGGAAGCAAATATATTCTTATCTCAAAGGTTCTCTGGTTTCCTCATAAATTTTTGTTATTGTTTTCTGATTTTCACTTTTTTAAAGGAAATTAACAGATATGGATTATTTGGAGGGTTGATATGAATATTAAATCACACACAAATTCACACATATTATTGATGTTCTAATCTTTTACATAAATAATAAATAATAAATACTATAGCAATAAATACGCCAGAGTATGGTTAGGTTAGGTTGTAAGGAAGCATTTTTTATCTTTTTATCTCATCTTTTGAATCCCCTGAAATAGAAGTCAATTATTATAATTATGGTAACTGAACATATATTGAGGTAAAGCTAGTTTGTGGTCTATTTCAAAACCACAGTAGATAGCGTGTGATATATGGCTCACATTATGTATGTTGATAATGGAAATAATAATAAGATTCCCAAAATCCATTCGATGGAGAAACAGAAAGATGATAATGATAGTGCCTACAATGATGACCAGAATATATACAATAGATAAATGAAATCAGCAAGAAGGTTTATGCTGGTTTCGTAGACCTTAACTTCATAGTTTGATGGGTAGGCGTAAGTATATCAACATTTTTCGTTTTCCTTTTGTTATTTTTCTTTCTTTTTTTGAACTTTATTTTAGTTTTCGCTTTACGAAGATGGTTATTGTGATCTGCCTCTGTCTTTAACATAAGCACTTGAGTCAAACTTGAGGACATTAGAATTAAATTTGTATGAGTTATGATGATCACCAAAATGACTGTGGTAGCAGTAAGAATGAAAATAATGGCCATAATGGTAACACTAAAATCTAAATCACTGGTAATGACATCACTAAGTTGTAAATACATATCTATACGTTAAATTCTGTTTTTTTTTTCTTTCTTTTTTTCTTTTTGTTTCTCTGCTTTTGCCACTACTCTCTCTCTCCTCATAATCCCTCTCTTCCTCTTACCACTATTAACTAACCCTCCCCTTTCTCATTTCCTTCCTCTCCTCTTTCTCCTTCTCCCATCTCTACCCTTATTCCTAATTCTACTCTTCCTACTCTTATTCCTCTTGTTCCTAATATTC
>NW_020871072.1:860429-862929 GCF_003789085.1 Penaeus vannamei
TTTTCTCAGAGTTTTTCCTTAAAAATTTCAAACTTCGGGTGGTGGCGATACTACAAAAATAACAAAATCATTTTTAGTAGAATTGATTATGGCATTATTGATGGGAGTTATTCCGTTGAAATATATAGTATCTTGTATATTGAAAAAGTAAAATCAGATTTTGTGTTCTTAGCATTGGGTGGTCATGAGTTGATTTCATACATATTCTTAATTCTTATATAAGTACATACATATATATATGATTCTATGTAAAAAAAATATACATATATATATATATATATATATATATATATATATATATATATATATATATAATGTATATACATGTAATATTATATATATATATATATATTAATATATATATATATAATATATATATATATATTTATATATATAATATATATGTATTGTATATACATGTATATATATATATATATATATTATATATATATATAAATTGCCACACACACATACACACACACACACACACACACACACACACACACACACACACACACACACACACGTCACACACACACACATATATATATATATATATATATATATATATATATATATATATATTATATATATATATATATTATATATATGAAATATATATATATGTATATGTATATATGTAAATATATATACATATATATATAATATATATGTATTGGTATGGGTGTTATGTGTGTGTGTGTGTGTGTGTGTGTGTGTGTGTGTGTGTGTTGTGTGTGTGTGTGTGTGTAAAAATGTGTGTGGTAAAATGTGTATATAAAGCAGAGCCGCTCTCCAAGACGCCGCTAATCGATATAAGCTGGTAAGCATCGGCTCTGAGTGGCTAATTTGTTCATCCGAGCAGCGACCCAAATTAGAACTTACTTTAATGGAAACCGGTTTATTTGCTCGACAGTTTCCTCACGCCGATAATGTGCCTCTGACAGTCGCATTAGACACATCTTCATATGTCTAAATTCATCATCGTCGCTGTATGATAAGGTTTAAACGAGAGAGAAATTTGTGAAAAAAAAGATAGGCGAATCTTTATCCCCAAGCAGCGCTCGCACCTGTATTTTCATTCTACCTTTACTCTGTGTGTGTTTGCAATACTGTGCAAGCATCATTAACACGTGTTTGTGTAGCAAAATTGTGTGTGAATTACGCGTCCATGCAGTCTTTTCAATGGGTATGTGTGATTGTACGCACAGTGTGTATGCGTGTGGTCTCTTCCTTTTTGTTTGCAAGTATGTATGCAACATGTATGCATGTGTGTATAAATGTATGCATATATGTAACATGCATGTATGTCCACAGCATGTCATGCAAACGAGAGCATGACAGTTCAGTCACAAATCCTTCAGTGTTGCAGCTAGCTAACTGCATGACGTCAACAGAATCCTTCGTAGTCCAAAATGTAACACTCCTCACACGTTTTGGCAGTTTGCAATAGATGAGATTTTATCCGTTATCTCTCTCTCTTTTGCTGCATTTTGGTGTATTTTCTGCGGCAAGGATTGATGTTATTTTTAGGTGTGACATTCTTGTTCATATTCATTTTTCTTCTTTTCTTTTTTTCTTTTTTTTTTGCCTTTATTTCTTTCTTCTCTTCTTCTCCTCTTTCTTCTCCGTCCCCCATCTCCTCTTCTTCTTTAACTTTTGCGTTGAATTATTTGACCAAGTAGAATCAAGAAAATAAGGGTCCGATTACTTAAAGAATTTTGGGGAAATTCGTGAATTGATTTTTTTCTAGCCATAAAATCGATAATTTGGTTCTCTTGTGTGTGTTTTTTTTCATCTTAAAAAAAAATCCCAGATTTTGTTATTTTTCGATGTTTCTTCAAAATTTCTCGTCACTCTTTCTTGATAATGTGGGCGTTTTCTCTAGCCGGTAATAATGATAATTATTCCTGTTATAATTCATTATCATTATCTATTATTTCATATGCAAGTGATAACGGAAACGAAAGTACAGCAACACACACAAAATAATGATAATCAATGAATTAATACATATCTTTCTCATCCGTGTTTTACATCTATAATGCCTCCTAATATTCTCAAGCTGATTACGTCCATTAAAAGACCAATTTGCATTAGATACGCCAAGGTTCATCTGCATTTAACGTGTGTGTGTGTGTGTGTGTGTGTGTGTGTGTGTGTGTGTGTGTGTGTGTGTGTGTGTGTGTGTGTGTGTGTGTGTGTGTGTGTGTGTGTGTGTGGTGTGTGTGTGTGTGTGTGTGTGTGTGTGTGTGTGTGTGTGTGTGTGTGTGTGTGTGTGTGTGTGTGTGTGTGTGTGTGTGTTTGTGGTGTTGTGTGTGTGTGTGTGTGTTGTGTGTGTGTGTGTGTGTGTGTGTGTGTGTGTGTGTGTGTGTGTGTGTGTGTGTGTGTGTGTGTGTGTGTGGTGTGTGCGTGTGTGTGGTGGTAAAAAGGCACAGTGAGAGAAAGAGTGACATGGGTATGAGAAAATGATGACGATGAGAAAGAGAAATAAATAGGA
>NW_020871072.1:870429-892929 GCF_003789085.1 Penaeus vannamei
TCGGGAAAAGCGAGACTCAGAAATGTATAAAAAAGAATGTGTAAGGATATAGTGTGTGATTTTATCATTGCTATGATTATTGCTATGATGATCATTAGGCCTACCATTTTTACTATTATTGCTATCATTGCAATTTTTGCCATTATCAATTATTTGCATTTACATCATTAATTAGTTAGTTAGACCGTCATTTCATGCATATTTATTGTTTACACGACTATCCGAGGAGGGCGGTCAAGAAGGAAGGTAGGAGGGGGAGGAGAAAGGAAGGGGAGAAGGAAGGAGGGAGGGGAGGGGGCTTAAAAGAGGAAAGAGGGAAGGGAGGGGAACGGAGAGGGGACACAGAGAGAAGATCGGTGGGGGGGAGAGGGAGGGGCACAAGGGAGCAATAGGAGGGAAGTGGGAGGAGCCAGATGTAGGGCTGAAAGCGGAAGGGAGGAGTGAGAGAGGGGAAAGAAAGGGGTGAGAGGAGGCGGAGGGTGAAGGAGATCGAAAGGAGGAGATACTTTATTATTAAAGCCAGAAAGAAATATAGATATATAAATACATACGCACACATACCTATAGATAGATAGATATATAGATAGATGTATATGTATGTATATACAATAATAGTAATAATAATAATGATAATGATAATAGCAATGAAAATTATTATAGTATTAATAATAATAATGATGATGACAATGATAATGATAATTAGGATCATGATAACGATAATAATGATAATATTGATAGTATAATAATGTTAATGATGATGATTAAAACAATCATAACAACAATGATAATAAAGATAACAATGATAAAGATTATAATTTTGATAATGATAATCATCATGATTATGATAACAATAACGAAGATAACAATATTATAACAAGAACAATGATAATGTTGATAATAACAATAATAATAAAAAAGAAATTATTAAAGCAACAACAATGATAATGTTGATAATAACAATGATAATAAAAAAGAAATTATTAAAATAACAACAATAATATTGATGATAATAACAATGATAACTATAAAGATAATAATGATAAAGATGATAATTATGATAGTAATATCAATTAGAATAAGAATAAGAATAACAATGATGATTATGATAATGATGATAATAATAATGATAATAACAATGATGATAATTGATAATAACGATAATGATAATGATAATAATAATGATGATAATGATAATATTAATAATGATAATGAAAATAATGATAATAATAATTATTATCATAATTATAATAATGATTATTATTATTATCATTATCATTATTATTATTATTATTATTATTATGATACTGATAATAAGAACAACAACGCTAGTAATAATCATAATAATGACGATAATAAAAAAAAATAATAATGACAAACTGATAACAACCTGCATCATTGCTCTTCAACCTGGAAACAAGCCTATCACATTATTCCCATTGTGTCCATCATCAGTTTTTTTTATAACCTTGTCACCTTCGCAAGCACTAGCCTTTATATGATGCAAAACCTTTATGCAAGGCTATTATTCCGGGTGTGAAGGTTTTATGATGGACAGGACAAAGAAGAGGTGTTGGAGTTGCAACATGATATTTGTGTCGAGTTTGATAGTGCTTGCGAATTGCTTTTTATTGAATACGTGTGTGTGTGTGTGTGTGTGTGTGTGTGTGTGTGTGTGTGTGTGTGGTGTGTGTGTGTGTGTGTGTGTGTGTGTGTGTGTGTGTGTGTGTGTGTGTGTGTGTGTGTGTGTGTGTGTAGTGTGTGTGTGTGTGTGTGTGTGTTTGTGTGTGTTTGTGTTTGTGTTTGTGTGTGTGTGTGTGTTGTGTGTGTGTGTTTGTGTTTGTGTGTGTGTGTGTGTGTGTGTGTGTGTGTGTGTGTGTGTTGTGTGTGTGTGTGTGTGTGTGTGTGTGTGTGTGTGTGTGTGTGTGCGTGCGTGTGTCAAAACATGCGCCATGAAAATATCTGAATGAATGTATTGATAGCAGGATGAGGTGAATGGATAAGAATGACGAGAAAACCAATAAAGATAGATGGTACGTTCTATTTGAGACGTTTTTAAAAAATGATAATGTCCTTTACACAAAGCGATCGTAGAGATAGGAAACGGCCTGCGATGATCACTATAATGAAACCGAATTTGTTCCGTAAAAGTATGTGTATATCGCTAATACGTTTGACAAGTTGAGGTTCAGTAATGGAGTTCGGGAACGGTTTGAAGTGAGTTCCAATGCATTAACGGTCACTGATGAGCTCTTTTCGTCGTTGAAAAGGTTATGGTTGTGTGTTGTGTGTGTGTGTGTGTTGTGTTGTGTGTGTGTGTGTGTGTGTGTGTGTGTGTGTGTGTGTGTGTGTGTGTGTGTGTGTGTGTGTGTGTGTGTGTGTGTGTGTGTGTGTGTGTGTGTGTGTGTGTGTGTGTGTGTGTGTGTGTGTGTGTGTGTGTGTGTGTGTGTGTGTGTGTTGTGTGTGTTTTATTCACGAGTAAACTACATTAGTCTCTAATTTGGCGGTTAAGCGGTCATTGAAGAGACCTTAAAGTAATGCATCTATGATTTTGAACATTTTATCGTTACCTCAACTTTTATCAGTTTTATGAAACACCGGCTATAATACCTTGTAGTCAACCAGAATTGTTCCTATATCTTACTCCACCAAGGCTAATGAAACGAAAGTTCAGTTTACAGAAACAAATCAGATTTACGAAATATGTTTATGTGTGCGTGTGTGTGTGTGTGTGTGTGTGTGTGTGTGTGTGTGTGTGTGTGTGTGTGTGTGTGTGTGTGTGTGTGTGTGTGTGTGTGTGTGTGTGTGTGTGTGTGTGTGGTACCTTGTATGTGTGAATGTATTAGAGTGTGTGTGTGTGTGTGAATTATGAATTATGAATTTATCTGCGTATGCATGTGTTTGTGAATGTCTTTTTTGTCTATGAGTATGCATGTTTTTGTGAATGTGTATGTATGTTTTTTGTATCTGTGCATGTCTGGGAATATGTATGTATGTGATTGCGTGGATGAGAGAGGTTTGCATACTTGCATGTGTGGGTTAGCCTATTCATTTTATATGTATTGTTGATTGTATGTGAATGTTCGTATCTGTGTGTGTGTGTGAAGATTTCGAAGACAGAAAAGACGCAAAACAATTGTATCTCACAATGTTATGCATTGCCAGCACCATTTACACGCATCAGATGATAAGGTTGTGTAATCAGTCTTATTCACAAGGCGTTATAATTTTCTAAAAGCATATATAATATTAAACAGTAAATTAGATTAGAAAACTTGTGGTAACATTATACAGACAACTTCCCAAAATATTGATCCGAAATAGAGTAAAAAATATGACCCAATGTGACGACACTGGAGCGCGGCGACAAATATTATCGTGAAAGTGTTTGTGAAATTCCATCCAAAATACCTCACTTCCCAGCAATCTCAGTAATGAGATGAATTTCTTTTTTGAATTGCAGATACAGCGAAAATATGATAATTTGCATGAATCAAAATCAACCAATTCTAAATTAGTTATCGTTTAAAAGAAAACACGTTTTCTGTCATAAACTCCACAAACAATTAGTATCATTCCTTATCAAACAAATAATGTAAATTGGGAAACCCGATCCTTCGAAAAATGATAAATATATTATATCCAATCGAATTGCTCCACGAAATTGTATAGTTTTAAACAAGATTGTATAGAACAGAACTATCAACCACGTTACCAAATCCCCCATTCGCTTAAAAAATATAAATCCGAAATGATTATACAAATAATAACATATAAAAACTATTTGTGCTATATATAAACTTACGGTATCAATATTTATATTTTTCATTCCAAATTTAGTAATTGAAAAAGGAACCATCGGCCACGTCCACATCGCTCGTGTTCTCGTCCCAAAACATCCCTTTAGGACCTTGTCATCCGCGTAAGTAGGTGGAATTTGGTGTTTTTCGCCCATTTATGATGCCAATTCCGGTGGTTTCTCTCGAATTCCGCCTGGGTTATTGTTGACTGTTTAAAGGAGATTTAAGGAGGGTTTTTAAGCAGGTGGGAAAGGTAGTTCGTGTCAAAAAGAGAGGATAATGTTGTGGGACTTCCTCATGGTGCAGCTCGAACGTGTTATTGTTTGGGATTTTGTTTTAGAGTTTCGACTTTGTTTCGTGTCTCGTTTTCATTCGGAAATTATGACTTATTACAAGTCTTACGGGATATTTCATGATCTATAGATGAGTAACATGGAATAGAGATCGGGAATTAAGTAAATCTTAAGTCAAGCTTTTACTTTCTTGCCTTCAAGGTTTCCCTCTTTTTCTAGAGGTTTCTGTCGTCTTTCCGTGACTGAAGTGCAATTTCTTGTCATTATTTATCATGACATTCCGAAGGATTTTGCTGAGATTTGTCAGGATTTAAGCTCTTGTTAAGGCGTTCCTGTTCAATGTCTAGGTTTCAGTAGGAACGTGTGTGTAACTATGCAAGATCGTGGTCTTGTCTTGAGGAATAGTGATGCAATGTGTGCAGACGGCGGTGCTTGAGTAAAGTATTGAATGAGATTGGTAGTTGCACATAACTAATATGAGTTTAGTAGAGTTTAGTAGTGGTGAACCATTTTTGGAATCTGTTCAGTGTAATGTCTTGGAAATTGATCGTGAAGGTTATGCTGCAGTTGCCAATGCAGCGACCGCACCCGTTGGAGACTGAGCCCTTGTTTCTGCAGCCAGCAACCACGGGAGCATTCATTGCCATGTGAAACCTTTCCAACCAGGGTTTTGCCTTCAGACCCCCACCTAGATTTTGACTTGATTTCTTTATGGCACATGTTGCAACTTTTAAAGTTTTTTGGCTTAGCCAGCACTGATTATTTGATTTATTAATGAATTATTTGGTCATTTTCTAGTTTCACATGACCATTCAATCTGTGAATTATTCCTTCTTTCAAAATATACGTTGTAAAATGCCCAAATCTTGTTTTCCTTTGCTAATGATATTAATGATAGTATTGATTACAAAGCAAAGTTACCCACTAAGATTGTTTATAACTCCAGTCATTCCTGGGAAATCCAGAAACCTCGCCATATGAACCAAAATCCCCCCTAACCTAGGGATTTTGCCACTTGCCACTCAAACCCCATCCAATTGCTGTGGACTTCCTGTCCGTGTGTTATTTGTCACAGCCTATTTCCTTCATTTCTGACATTTTGTCTACACTGATTATTTTATGTATCAGTGGAGTTTTTCTTTTGGTATTTGTTATCGAGAATGAAGCACCCTCTAGAGGTAAAATCTCAAAATCAGGATATCTTGCACCCAAAAACCTGAACCTAACCTTTCCTATCTTCTATTTATTCTCTAGACAGGGTGGATGAACCCTCCCCTGAAACCCCCCCTTCATTAACTCTGTGCCAAAAAATGGCCACAACTCAAAAGGGAAATGGCATGTCATTTTCAACCTGTAAATGTTGAGAGAAACTATATAACATTTAATGTTAAAATGTGTAATTATCTGAAAGATGAGCCAAACTTTGCCTGATGGATAACAAATGAAACACAGCTAAAGTAAACAAGCATAACCTGCAATGCACCCAAACGCAATATCTGATGTACAAAACAATATTTTAAACTATATAACATGTGCTTATCATGAGAACCAAAATAACGAAAACCTACCATATCAAAATAATCCCCCACCCCCTACCCCGCTTATTAGCAAGATGTGAAATTACTAAACCAGATCATTAAAGCACGATGTCAAATTATTAAGCTATATCATTAAAGAATATACAACTCTTACCGTCAGTGTAGAGGGTACAAACAAGATGTGGCGAGGACGACCTGATGGAACCTTTCATTCTCCGCTAGGTACACCATTTGGAGTATGGCCTTGGTGAAGTGAAAATGCATATAACTTTTCTATATTGGGGGATTGTCACACCTTACTATATATTATCAAATCGGCTGACGTTGCATTTCGGACATTTAAGGGCCCCCAATATGAAGCCATGCGACCGGCATATTTCTCCCAAAAGCACCCGTACCTGCCATTAAAAAAAAAAAAAATTTAATAACACTATTTATCCCTGATGATAAAGCTACTTTTACTTTCTCTTCAAAACAAATATAAATATAAAATAAACATTTAAACCAATATTTTAACTTGCCCCATGTCACACTGCGCACAAAAATTGTTGGGTCCATCCATGTCAAGCACTTACCGGAAAGTGCTCAAGTAATGAACATTGTGTATTGTTCCGACATGGGAGGCAATTAATGTAAAGGCAGTAACATTACATTGTTAGCAGTGAATCAAGGTTATGATAACGAAATTATAAATCATAAAATATCTACATTACATAGAAGAATACTTAAAATGTATAAGCATGAAAGGTTTGTAGAAATATGAATAAATAATGGATTTTAAAATTAGTAATCGGTAAGGTTTCCACGTTAGCTGAAAGTAGTGTGCAGAAAACGTGACATTTATAGAAAATGTAGACATAAACAAGGAACTCTGGCTTCTTAAGGGTGTTGCGGACTTTGCCTTGACGTTAAATGAGGCCTCTGCAGCTTAAACTATATTCTATCTCTATTTTTCCGCTCTATAAGATGGCGGTGTCCATTACCCTGTGTGTGTCAGTGTCTTTAACTTGTACCGGAATTTGGTATATACCATTGTAGTGAAGTCTCTCCAAGGTTTTTGGCTTTAGTTAAGGAATATGTAGGGTGCACTTGCTGGTGCATCCATACTGTAAAGAATTACCAGACAAGATTTAATCAGGTTACATCATCAATTATTGTAACAAAAAGAAGTTATCTTTATGGACACTCAGCTAGGACAAATTGATGATGGCATTCTTATAGCAGAAAGAGGTTAATCTTTACAGTAAGGATGCACTAAGTTAGGGCAAATGGAATTTGATATTCTGGTAGAGAACAAAAAGTTGGTCATTGGTACAAGATATAATCTGCAGACAAATGGTAGCCTCTAAAATTAAGGTAAAAGATTGGGGAAAGTGCCTCTTTCTGCCTAAGACTACTCAGTGCTCCTGAGTTCCAGCTCTTATCTTGCCATGTAAAGTGAGCTGAAAACAAGGTTTCTTGGGAAGTGCTGGGGGGCAGAGTTCAGCTCTTGCCTTGAAAACCAAGGTGAAAGCAAGGTTTGTCAGCAGGTTTTGTGGTACAAGTTACTGAGCGCAACAAGAGGAAATACGAGGGAAAGGAACACCACCATTTTATAAAGTGTAAGAAAAGATTAAGATTCAACATAGTTAAAGCTGCAGCGGCCATTTTACTAGTAAATGAAGAAAAGGATGCCACATATCACAGCCCAGAGACTGTCCACAACACCCTCATGCAGCCAGAGTTTCATCTACATTTTTTAAATTTGTTTGATAATTGGTAATGTGTTAGTCTGGATGTCCTTGCCAGATATTCTTTCCAGTGCCATGTCACAAAATTTATTCAATCTAAGTTGCCATGAATAGTTTGTTCTTTGACACAGCTTGAGGGGAAAGGTTAATCATTTGTAGATATGAGAGAGAGAAAAATGTTCTTGGAACTATGTTAACATGTATGTTCTATTTTATATTATATATATATACCTTGAGTTCTGATAGGCATTCTGGCATTGTATCATCGAGATGAGCTCCTGCCTTGCATAACAATAGTTACTAAGTAAATTATAGAGATTAATTGATAGTGTATGTACAGTTAGTAATACTTTTTTTATTTTTTTTTTTTTTTTACACATTTTAGATATCAAGATGCAGATCTTCGTGCGTTCCGAGGTCACCCATGTGGTGGAAAATGCTGAACAACAAACAGTTGGAGATGTCCGTGCCTTCATCTGCCAAGCTGAAGGTCTCCCAGAGACTGAAGTGAGTCTGCAGTTATATCTAACTTGATGGATTATATTTGGATATTATATAGTAATAAGCATAATTATTCATTTCAGGTTCAGTACTGAAGGAAAGGTGTCTTGACTTTATTACTTGTATGATTATTTTACTATTTTCATTTACAGGTGAGGCTGTATGCTGCTGGATCACCCCTTGACAATGACAGCTTCCCCCTGTCCAACCTGAACACTGATGCCATTGACGTCAATGTTGCCCTTAAGGGAGGTGAGTAAAACTTTTTTTGAACTCATAAAAAAAAGCAATAATTGTAAGAATAAATACATGTAGTGATAATGTAAAGCTCCAAATTTAGTTTTCTTACATTGCTGTAAGTAGCAAGGGGGGTTTGTAGAAATTATAGGCTTAATGTTTCTCTCCTCCTCCAGGTAAGGTTCACGGTTCCCTGTCCCGTGCCGGTAAGGTCAAGGGCCAGACCCCCAAGGTTGAGAAGAAGGAAAAGAGGAAGTCAAAGACCGGCCGTGCCAAGCGTAGGATCCAGTACAATCGCCGTTTCGTCAATGTTGTGGCATCCTTCGGCAAGAAGCGAGGACCTAACAGCAACTCATAAGTTGATATGTACCCTCTTAAAGAAATGAAAAAAAATACAACCTGAGACAGCATTTTTATTTTTGATCCTCAATTTAATTGGATATGTTTCATGCCCATTTTATTTTGAAATGCAAGATAATAAGATCCAGACAGTTGAATGTTATCCTAAATGGCAATGAAAAATTTTGATGAAAGAAAAGTTTGAGTAATTATTAGTGATTTGTGAAATAATACATTTTTAGTGGAAGTTCTTTAAATGCCTTTTTTTAAGAACAGGAGAGTATTATTTTATAATACCATACCCTTTATATTGTGTTCTTGGTTTCTATGGAAAAAGAACAGACTTGTATTAGAATTTGACTGATATAATTTTGTTTAAACTTTGTACCATTCAGTTTGTATTCTTGGTTTCTGTGGAAAGGAGATGAATGATTTTATCAGAAGTTGATTTGACTTTTTATGCTATTGAGTCTGGTTCCATTCAAATAAATGTTCTTGTAAGTTCACTAAGGAAATAAAAGTTGCTAATAAATGTGTATGATTCTCTTCTTCTGTAGTACTTTGCAAGAATCAGAAAATTCTCACTTAATTGTCAACAGTACATCTATATGAAGCCTAGTTTTGTTCCTTCCAGCCGCCCATCCTTCTATTTTGTTTACATATTTCTCTATGCAAGGCATGTCTATAGTGGCTTCAGAATTCGTCATATAACTAAAATTGTATGTAAGAAACTGCCATGATTATAAATGTCTTCAAAACCAGCAAAGAAATCCTTGATGTCTTAGGTTTATCCTGGGTTTACTTCCCAACTTACCTTGAATCAGAAAAGTTTAGTGGAACTCAGTCTTGATAAAGGGACACAAGCCTTCAGAAATGTAAGACATTCTTAAAGGCATGTCCACACAGGCAATTGTAATTAAAGGTGATTATACAGGTCAGAAAACAGGAATACTTGTTCACTGAGTTTGTCTGCCTGTCCCCTCCCCCCTTATCCCTTGCTTTTTGTTATCAGAGGGCTGTGACAGAGATCCATTGTAGGGGATCACCCCAACTTTGGATCTTCACCCTTGTCTCAACCAATTTTGCATTGGTCTTTCATTTTCCCCTTTCCCTTTCCTTCTTTTCTACATCCCCTCCTGTCCACTTCCTAAGGTTAGAGCCGTGCTGAACGGATGAAAGGCTTGCTTTGTTAGTCTTGAACGGGCTCTGTGCTCCATTTGTTCTTCCCTTTTTATTCTTTTCACTTAATAATCAAAAGCACTCTACAACCTTTAACATTAACATTCTTCGTCCAACTTATTTTCTCATACTAACCTTTTTGCCACAATATTTTAACATAGTGCTGTATGACCTTTCATATCGGGTTCATTTATTTTGTTTTACCATTAACCATTCTTATACCTCCGTGATGTTTGCTGTCAATTTCATCCATTCCAAATCATCCACCCAGGTCATTACTCAACCTTCTGAATTACACCCCTTCCTCTCAACATCCACTCCATCTGCTGCAGAGTCTTCACTGTCTACCCTCTCCTCCCGTATTGCTACTACTCACCCTTGTCCTCATCTCACAGTACTACCTCATCTTCCTCCCACCCTCATCCTTCTACTGCTTCCACCTCTACAAACATTTTGAGTTCTCTTTTTGGCCTATCCAAGTAGAATTGATTCTTTGTGATTCCCCTACAGCACCTTACTCTTTTGATACTCTTCACTTCTAACAGTGTCTCCAAAATCAGAGGCATAGTTTCCTTTCGCAGTTGTTGCTACATTTACGCCCTATCACAGTTACATCCGAGTCCCAAGCTTGTGGGCTATTTACCCTTACCGACCTCACTGGTAAACCTTTTCATGCCAAAACTCGCTCTTCTCCTAATACTTGTATGGGAACAATTTCTGTCTCTCCAACTGATTGTCCTGTCTACAAGAAGGACTGGTCAGACTGAAAATTACCTACTTGCCTGCCTTATTGACTATGATGCAGAGGCCAGCATAAGTTCTACACCAATATTGTCAAGATTAGCTTCCCCAGACATGACCATAAAGTCCATATTGCAGGAGTCTTGCCCTATCCATATTGACCCCTTCCCCATCAGTCAGAAATGTTCGCATTTTGGCCACCCAGCCAAACATTCCCTTCACTGCCCACTGCCCTCTATATGCCCAAACTGGTCATGACCATTTAAATTGCTCTGTTCAATCATGTGTGCATATTGTGGTGGCTCCCAAAACATACTCTGTAGGAACTGTGTACTGCCTGCAAGCTCTTAAGGTGAGGTAGCAGGTCTGATTCAAACTAGGCCTCACTCTACATGAGGCCAGACAGGAATCACGGCAACAAGGTTTTTCTCTGCATATTCCAAAACTGTACTTCGCTCTGCATCCCTCCCATCTTCTCAAGATGTCTCAGCATTCCCAGTATCTCTTCCCTCTACCACAAACATCCTACCTCTACTCCCGTTCTCCCTGTCAAATTTCTTTTCCAGTCTAAATCTAGATACTCCAGTTTCTACCATTTCTTTAATGCCAACCCCTCCTCCTCTCTTTACCTGTCACACCAGGGAATTTAAAGTCTCATCCCATCTCCTACTACATCCTTTCCCACCTCTCTTGCTCATCACATATATCCCCTCTTCGACTCACAAGAAAACCTTTGATTTTCAGATCTCACCCAACTTCCGTCCAGAAACTCTTGAAGACATCCAAAACTACCTGATCATGACCCAAGAGAATACTCAGCTCCCTCCAATCTCTTTATTCCTATTCCCTTTCCTCTTACTTATATCTGCCTTACTTCCTTTGTTCCCCCCACTTTATCATGTTCACTACCATACTATCATATAACACTCGATAACCTTTTGTGTATGGGTGTGGGTGTGCGTGCATGCATTTGCATGTACATTCACACAATATCAAGCACTTTGTAATGTCCCTTGTTCAGGCAAACCAAGGGTGTCCCGATGCCCATGGTTAAGTAAAATCACCAGATAGGGCCATCTGCCTTGTAGTTTGACCTGTTGCCAGGCATGGATAAAGGACCCTGCCAGACCCAACAGCTCCATGCCTAATGACACAATAAATAGGCAAAGTCTACTGGGCATTGTTCGATCATGCGAAAAGGGCCTATCAGTATGTTGATGAGCAGGCATAAATGGTGGTCATGCCCTATATGAAAACAAGAGGTAGGTTAAGTGGATAAACATGTCAGTAGTTTGCCCAACTTTGACACTTGTTGGACATGCCTGCTGATTAGGACAACTCATCCAGATATGCCTATAAATTTAATATCAGGCTTAGTACTTAAGAAAACTTCTACCCATGTTGGAAGAGGAATAGTACATCCCATGTCATTATTAAGTCCTGTCTTGCTTGTATGCTTTAAGGGTTATGAATTTTCATTTTTATGTTTATTATTTTATTTTTTTATTGATAATGTAGGCTAATTTATAGTTTTTAGGCTGTTTAAAGTGCCATACAACAGTAGCATCTGCATGAGCAGTATTTACTTCATAAGAGATCACTTCATTAAAAATTCTACATACTTAAGGAATGTTAAACACTTTTATCTTTGTAAATTATATTTCCAAGATATTCTTGGTAAATCAATGAAATAACATTCATTAGTACATAAATAAATTCTAAAGGGTTCCAACACAAAACTACAACAGAAGTACATTTTGTACGTAAATCTGGAAACCAAAATATATACATATAATTTATTCCACATTGATAGATTTGCCTGCAAAACTGCCACAAATCTGTTTTTCAACAACAGCCTATTTAACTGCAACAGAATAATAAATACTCAACTTTTCACAGCATTGACAGCCTGTAGTAAAGAACTGCTATCTAAATTAGACCTTATAAAATTATGCACCCAGTATACAGGACATGATTATTTGAATTCACTGTGACATGTTCTTTTTCTTCTCTTTTTTCATTACTGGTCATGCAATTTATTTTCTTTCCTTATCTATACATTTTCCATTTGTTCAGTTACAAAAAGTGAACCCTTCTCTAATTTCTCTGGGGAGTTTTTTTTTTTTTTTCTTTTTTCTTTTTTAACATGGCATCCTTTGTTGCAAAATACAATATTCTATGGTCACTCTGATATCTGGAAGGGAGGGTAATTATACAAGGCTAAAACTTTTACTTTTTTTCTAGCATCATCCTCATAAGGCACTATTCTCTTAAATAAGATTTACTCCACAAAAAGATACATTTTCCAAAGAGGCAGTCACTCTCTAAAATCTCTTCTATGAAGAGATAAATCATAAATATGCATTTTTCAATTGGCTAGGAAAACACATAAATTGGGCCCAAAGACCCAAAAATATTATGCTTATAAACATGTCTATATACTTCTCTCTACAAAGAAAATAAATGAAGTTACTGTTGTTCCTGGTAAACTGATCTGTATATTCTAAACTCACTTTATAGGTGGAAAATCTTATAACTAAACAAATGTTGTAACTTCATTGAGAGCTTGCATACAGTAATCATATACATACACATTTATACACACATATAGATCAACAGATTATATCTATGTATCTATGTATCTATATATCTATATAAAACTATATCAATACCCATATATCTATCTATATAGATATATAGATAAATAAAGATATAGACATGCATACATACATAATACAGATACACATATTACATCCAGATACATACTTTAAATACATATATATATACTTACTAGAATGTATATGTATATGGTGCAATATGATGTACAGACAATGACAGTACACATGAAACATGCCAAAATAAAGAAAAAAAAAATCCAGATATTTCTGCAGCCACAACCATCTTTCCTTAAAATGTAAACTGCCTTTCCAAATTTCACTCTTCTACTTTAAGTACATTCTAAACAAAGTGAAAAATTATGATGCCACTGCTTTAACAAGAGATACATATGCACATCCTTGGAAAAAAAATAACTTTAAATAAAGCTTTACAAAGATCTGAGGACTATGTACTCTGTATGCATACAAGATGGTTTTAAAGGCTACAATAACAATAGCTGAATTATATTGTGTTCACATATATCTTGCCTTGGATGATTCTAGGATGCCTAACAAGATATTACTATGCTGTGGGCTTTACAACTGCTGCACACTATTTGTACTTAAAATGGCTGGAAGAACTTAAATTTTAACACGGTAAAAAATGGGTGAACCTCAATTTTAGCACAAAAGTAAAATGTGGAACCCATCATATGAAAATTAATACATGGGAAGATTTTATGATTTTAAAACATAAAACAATGAATAGTATCATGTGTAAGAAAGCAATCTAATTTCATAATCATTTAGGAAGTGTTCCTCCAAAATTACTTGTTAGATTCTGACACAAAGAAAATTGTTCTCACATAAGCAACTAAAGGGAGACATACAGAGAAACCAATTAACATTACTGTAGATAATGCTCTTAGCCACCTAGAAAGGTGTCTATCTGTCTTTATATCACAATGTCTTCTTTGCAATTACAGTTTTTCGTTATCTATTTCAAGTAAGTAAAAATCACGATCCCAAAGTCCAAGATTTTACTATCAGGCTAATTACTCCTCTTTAGAAAAAAAAGATCACGTATTCATATAAAGGAACATTTGATAGTTATGTAAGAACAATTATTTTCTATTATCCCTTTTCCTCTACCTGAGATAAGTCTTCAGAAGAAAGTAATGATTCAGGTATACAACTCGTGCTCCTGAAAATGTGAATTTAGTCTGCATCATATGGAATCTGCAGATTTAATAGTACAGAACTACAGATTTCCTCATATCCTCAAATATCATTAGACATACCAGAGATAACTATGATGACTCACAAAAACCTATAATCATCATTTTAGTCAACCAATGAGAGAAAATCAACTAATGATACTATTGTAACATTGTTAAATGGTGCTCTAACATGCATTCAGAAAACTTTTATTCTACAAAATGTTATTTGACCTAGATCCATTAATTGTATTTCTCTAACCTTTCAGCTTGCCTTTCTATCAGGTCCTGACCCTAACAATTCAAAGTTCATATACTCCCCCCCACCAAAAAAATAAAATAAAATCAACCTATGTGGCAGTGGTGTAATGTGTATCCTCTTCTCCATGTTGCAGCATAAACTTAAAATAATAATGAGGCATTTTCCTGTAACAATGAGAATGCTATCTGCAGCCTCAAGAGGGAATTGTGTCAACCATATTTGGACAAGAGTAAAAAGGACAAACAAGTGATAATAGCATTAATCCCTCACTGGGCAGGAAAATCAAGCTCTCAACCTGTACTAGGAGCAAAACAAGGAAATATTTTCATATTACACATAATGTATATCTATATATGTATCAATAACAACTGACAATATAATGGCAGAATAAACAAAAAGTACTGTATATGTATCAAACATGTATACACTCATAACAAGGATCAACTGGTAACACAGTATTGGTGTTTGTAAGGGGAAAATTAATACAAAGAGCACTGTATCTGCTTCAATAGTCCTCCTAATGTGATCTTTCAACTCAAGAGTATGATAACCTGACAGTGAAAAAGAAAATAAAGCAATAAATAAGATGAGCAGAAATGAAAGAAAAATATATTGTTGACAATACTGATAGAAACATCTTTCCTTACATTAGGAACTAAATATATACTACAATTCACATATTTTCTATTAATGAGTATATTGTCTTACTCCTTGAAGGAAGAGCAGTGACCTACATAAATGATCTAAACCAATCAAAATCAAATAATAATTTTAAAATCTTACAGCATATCACAGGCAAAAGAATTTTATGGGACCACATTATGCACACTCCATACACTCCCCAGATAAATGGAAAGAACCGCCCGGCAATAGTCAAAAGACCTCTCATACTTTACAAAACAGAACACAATTTCTTGTATTATTGACTCACTACACAATGCGTTTCTTACTGACCTGAGTTGGAAAAAAATGTATAGCTTGGAAACTGAATATATACATGCAACAGTATCAACTCTGGGGCCTTCTCTTCCAAAAAAACACTTGATATTAAGAAAAAAGGGAGGCAAAATTACTATTGTCTTCTCTAAAACAATATACTAAACAAGAATAGGTTTTTCCCCTTTTTTCTTTTTTTTTTTGAATTTGTTAAGTACTTTACTTTACAAAAATACTAAGAAATATTTAAATTTTCCTTCTCCTGTTTCTTTGATCCCTTACTTGATAAAATAATGATATACAAGTTCATATGCAACTGTCTATAACAGGAATAATATCTAATTTCTAATTCCCTTCTGTTATATGAGACTATTTGAACCTCAACTTACACATAATTATTTCCTGAATCTCTCCTTTTATTAAATCCTTATAAAATTAAGCACACTACTGGCATGGAAGATTTGACATACATGCAAACAGCAACATACTTGTATATATCACATAAGTTCTTATTAAATACAGAGAGAGAATAAAGACATTAACTGTAGAATTAACACAGAATCTATTTGCCACATCTCTGCTCACATTTAGAATATTGCCTAAGAATGGTTTGGAAATCTCCATACTCAAACCTATTTAAAGATGGAACTGCAAAAAATTCACTTAATCTAATTTGCCACGGCAGGAACCCCATGGTCGAAATGGGCTCTCCTATTGTGATGACGAGTTCAGGGTCTGGCTGGCCTCGTGTTACTTTTAATGATTCTAATAACTCCTGATTCACTTTACTCGTTCCTGAGCTCAGCTGGCGGGCTGTGGCTGCAAGGCTGCCTTTGCCATCAGTCAGGCTTAAGAGGTTTACAATAACATGTGGTCCCGACCTGCTATTTTCTACAATGTCCTTTGCTTGGTTTGCTTCATTGTTATGAGTAATCACTGTGTAGTTGATGTCAGCACACATCTCTTCAAGATGCTGGAGTATCACCAATCGCTGTCGTTTCAGAGCCCCATGCATATCGTATAGGGAAACATAGCGCACCCCATACCCAACAGCCCATGTGATCACATTGGCAAGATTAGAAATCTGATACACTTGCTTCCCTATGCACACCAACCCCAAGTGCTGTGGGATCTTCTTGAGCTGTGCGGCATCAGCTTGTATGCGGAGCACAGGCAGATCGCCTCCTCTTAACACTGCACTAACTTGAAGGAACACTCGGTGAAGGAGGTGGAAGGTGTCAAGGACTGAGAGTGCCAAGCTGGCCAGGAAGTGGGCAACAAAGTATAACAACTGGAATATTGGCAGCAGGACATCCATCTCTGAAAGAAAAGAAAAGAAAAAAAAAAAATTAGATATACAAAAGCCAAAATATTTTAAGAGATCTTTTGTATAATCATTTAAAATTTTGGCAACAGGTAAAATATTTTTCGTGATTTCCAGGAATCTGCGTTAAATAGTCTAAAAAGATAATGAAAGTAGACATAATTTTTATAAGGTATCATAAAAATTGTTTGTCTTAATACCTCTGTTTTTCTTTCTTTCTTTTTTTGACAATCTGTCAATTATGCATTTTCCATCAAATTCTGTATAATAAATGAACTAAAAATACACATTACTAGCTGCATTTTTGTCTTGACCTTTCTAATTACATTAGTATATACCTATAAAGTAATAAATTATATCATTGGTGGTTCTAGAGGTTTGCATATAGCATGTGTCTAACTGCTCATTACAAACTAATAGTGTTCTAATAATCACAAAAATGACCATAATTATCATAATCATCATTCCCATCATCCTCGTCATCATTATCATCATCACCAGTAATAACCAAGTAGAAAGATCTTACACTTCAAAATATTTCTTTTCAGATCTGCCACACTATAAAATCTAAGCAAATTTCGTAGTTTTTCACAATAGTTCCACATAAAGGATTGCAGCAATTTTGATATTGATCACTCTGTAGTATCCAAATATATAGAAATTATCATGCAGAAACCCCCAAACCCCTACATTCTTGGTCTTGATAGCAGGGGTGGGCATGGAGGGTACCAGGGAAATTGCTGAGTAAATTATGAATAATAAACACAGAACTAGTCACTATTTTGTCTAATGCAGGAGCCTGTGCCTCCTGTGATTCCCCAACCCCTACCTGGGAAAACAGAGAATCCTCTACATATTCATGGCAGGAGAGAGCATCTGACAGGATTCCGCATCAGCCACTCCTGCTTGTCAGTCATATGCTCTCTCCTGCTGTGAATACAAGAAGGATTCTTTGTTTTCTTGGGTGGGGGTTGAGGGCAGCAGCCCCCATGAGGGGATTGCAAGGGGCACAGCCCACTGCACTTGAAAGTATAGTTACTGATTCTGTGTATGTGATTCATATTTTACCTAGCAATTTCCCGACCATTTTTTATACCCTCCCCTGCTATTGGGAATAAGACTGTCGCTAATGAGGGGGGCTTGTATGCAATAATAGTAGATAATGAGAGGAATCCATCAATACCAATACTATTGTAATCTGTCATGCTGAACTACTGTGTAAAATTATTGCAAATCATCCTTTCACTCAGGACCTATGCAATCAAGCAATCTGGTACTAGGCTAACTGTAATTAAAGAATAATGGCTCTTCCAAGATAAAATAATATATCTACTGGATAATGAACATAAAAATCATAAACTTTCCTGGGTATAGGTTACCGTGAGCAACATGCGGAGATAGAGGGAAATAGACAACTCCATCTCATTGAGCATAAGAAATACAAAAAAGAAACAACATAGTTTAAGCTGCAGCAGCCTCATATTTACTGGTACATGATGAAAATGTCTGCGGCATATCACCGCTCAAAGAGTAAGTCCATAACACCTTCACACAGCCAGTATTCTTAATGTCAGGGTCTATATGCATAACAGGGTAGGGGCTTCCTTTCGAAACAATTTTGATATTTATCTGCATGAAATCCACTGATTTCAACGATTCTTGATGTTGTTTCTTGTGCAAAAGCTTCGTTGATGAGATCTGAGTACCACTTCCATCGACAATCTTAAATTGTTAGTCCCGTTAGCAGGGGAGGGCATGAAGTATATCAGGGAAATTATGGGGTAAAACAGGCTTAAATAAGAAGAAAAGCGAACAAAAACACAAAAAAACGTGCCCAAATTTCGCAAAAAAAAATTGGCTAATGAAACTCTATGGACATGCCCACCATCTTTGGAAGTCTATGCACTGATGCAGCGAAATTCGAATCCAACGCATCTTTCGGCAAAATCTACGGGATTTCACACCTTCCAAGCACAAAAAAAGTCCTAGCCAAACCTAACCTAGCAATTTACGGTGCCGTGACTAGGCGTGCCCTTCGGGCACTGCCCGTGGGGAGGGTTGATGGGGGGCAAGCCCCCCCAACACCCCCCGGGACACATTCTCTCCACCTCAGTATGTACGGCAAGATAGAGCTACATCCATACTGTAAACAATAAACCTAATACCTTTATATATCAAAAGACCGAACTGTCAATGTTCCGCCGCTTCTTTCGGTTGGTCCATCGATCGGTCTATTGTGGATTGTGGATCCCTTCGTTTTTATCGCTTTTTTTCGGATATGGGGTACTTGATGGCTTCAGAAATCGAAGTGCGATAGCTATTTAAGTCTTTTTCTTCTTTGTTGCCACTGTATAGCCTTAAGAATAACCTAGAATCGACACAACACCGAAAACAAAACATTTCTTACTGGCTCTCTGTCACTGACTACCTGCGAATCCTTCTATCATAACTGGTGGCGAGAAGTGCGAAAATTCGCATGCGCAGAAGATCCTTCAGACTGATTCCTGTTAAAACCTGTACAATCAATCTTAAAACACGTAAATGAGGTATAAAAAACATTACTAAGGGTCTTTGAATGATAACTATGGAACGGCAGACACTTATGATTAACAAAATATTTCAACAATCGCTCAGCAATACATGCACTAGTCTGAACATTGCAGTACTCAGTTCTGCGTCCAGTTCAATGTTTACTTTTGTCATGAAATGATATTGATGGCCTTAGGCAAAATTGGGCCTTCACCTCTGTTCATTTACATATAGCACCTTTGGGAAGCATTTGCACAAATATTGCCATAAAAGGAAAGTGTCTTGGTTTGAATCGGTCTATTGATTTATATAGGTTTTACCTCCCAACTCAGGCACTACCTCATACCGTTGGGTATTTGGATTCACCTGGGACTTGAGTCTCTGGAGGGTGGGTTGCTCTCGGTAACATTTATCCTTTCCTGATATACTGTGAATGTCAACTACACTGTTCTATCAGTAAATATAATCTAATAACATTAAAAATACACCGTGGATATTGTTCCAGCACCGGATTTTATAACAGTTTGGCTATTTGTCCGGCATACATACGCACTATGCGCGTAAACACACTCGTGCATTAGCCTTGCATACAAACTTTGGCGCTATTTTTGTGCTGTTTATTGTTCATGGCTAAGGGTCGATCATCGATTATGGTATCCTTCAAAGTTGGAACTGAATTTGCCAGTTTTGCTGATGTGAAGGACAGCTTGACCAAATTTCGAGAGAGCACTTTCGCACAGTTTTATGTCAAAGATTACGGCAATCAGGAGGGGGTCCGGGGCGTAGCCCCCGTGTTAGGAGGGATTTTTGGTTCATATGGCGATCCTACTGGTAGTTCGTGCATTTAAGTTGCGATTCACTCGCTCGTTCGTTCGCGCAACACTGTGTCGAATCATCCGTGGCTGAATCTTCTCTCAGGTTTCTATATTTTTCACTTTCTTTATAATATGAAATGCTATCCTTGGCTCAGATTTTCAATTTCCCACATTCTTTTTGCTTTTTAAAATACATGGTATGAAAGACCCCCCCCCCCAATCCCGATTCCCCACGGGATCCCCAACATAGTTGGCGGGACCCAGGGATGACGGGTGCGGTCTGTCCACGAAAAATCACAGAAATGTAGGCGACCCATGGTCTTCACGGATATAGGCACGAAAAATCACAGAAATGGCAAACTTTGCATGTATGACACACAATATTATTATTATGGTAGGCATGAACCGTGAAGGTGTGCGTGAAATGACACAGAATTATTGACTGTGCGCAAGCGCTAGTGTATGCCGGACGAATAGCCAAAGTGTTATAAAATTCGGTGCCGGAACAATATCCACGGCATTCAAAATAATGATCACTATTAATAACCTACACTAATACCACTAATCTCTCATTCAACTTGCAAACTGTCCCAGAAAATGATTACAGTGCCTTAGAATCTGGTTAAAGTTGCATAATTAATTAAAGAATTCACAACACAAAAAGAAAATAACTGAATAATGCAATACAATACACTGATACTAACCTGCATATTAAACGTACACTATGTAGCTACACTTAAGTAAATCTGAACACCAGATTAATAAGCCCACGTCGAATAAATTCTAGGCGTTACAATAATCCCCATTTCCAATTAGTTCAACTGTCAAAAAGCAGGTATACTAGAATCGGCAAAATCTTCCCTTTATATAGTGGCAGTATTGACAACACATCATCTGACGACACATCATATGCTTTTCTCTTGGAGAAAACGGGGTAATACGGGCTAAAAACTAACACATTTCAGTCAAATGGGCGTTTGTGAGTAGATTTCACCAAGGCACACAATCATTTATCCACTTACTTGACAGTTTTCAGTCATATGTTCATTCCCACTCAAGCAGCTCAAGTCACTCAATGTAAACACTCGAACACGTCGCTCAGCATTCGAGATCGCGGGAAAGGTCCAATAAATTCCGCAAACAACCTTTATTTTCACCAAAGTTCCATCGGATTAAAGTGGAATATCAAGAGGCATATTTTCTTCACAATTAGAATACGAGAATATAAAGAATAAGCGCCCAAATCCTCGACACAGGACTCGAACGCGATCACAGGATGGCACGTGATTGGTCCACGTCCGAGGCCGCGCCGGTGGACACGCCGACTCATCTCGCCCATCTTTACACTATTATTTACATCCTGCCCGAGCCTAGTAGGCCTCACCGTAGCGGAGAAAGTGCGAGGCGTTTGCCACGTACGCCTGCGTACGGAAGTACGGAAGTGCGGGTGTTCGTAGGACGTCTCTAAGGACGGGAGAAGACGCGGTACTCGAGTTTTCATTCAAGGAAGTGATGTTCAGCGGGGAAAAGGCTTGTCACAGCTCCACTTTCTAAGACGCGATCTTACTGCCCCGTCGCTGTCGTTTGCTTTCCCATGAGTCGGCGGCGCGTTGTTGTGCAGTCATGCATTGTCTTGGTAGCTTGCCTGACGTGGGCGAAATGTGCAACAGGGAAAGGTTCACTACAGCGGGGTGACTCGGCAGGTGGTGCCCCTCCCCCCTCGACGGGCGGCGCCGGAGGGGAGGCGGTCGTCTTGTGGTGGACTCCTTTTACAGGGATTATGGGTCAGTCGCGAAATTGCGGTTTGGGCTCTTGCTTTTTTACAGAGGATCGCTCTTACCTGCACAACAAGCGACTGAAAGCGGTACTGTTTTATGGGAGTGACTTCAGCATCGAGGACCTCCCTCTCCCCCGGCAGTCGAGGCACTGGTGGGGCCTCCTGCACGAAGAGTCCCCGAAAAATCAACCTCTCTTCGACCACCAACCTGTCTTGCAGCTTTTCAACATTACGTCAACATTTCGCCGTGGCTCTAACTTTCCTCTCACACTGCAACATCTGAAATCCATCGAGGCGCTCACTTCAACGCGCGAATTCGTTCCCACAAAGGAAAAAAACCACTTGCTCGGGAAAGAAAGTTTAGCGCCTGTCGTCTACGTACAGTCGGACTGTGACACGCCAGCCCAGAGAGACAAGTATGTCAGTGAATTAGCCAAGTATATCAAGATCGACTCGTACGGCGCGTGTCTGCACAATCGAGACCTCCCAGCTCACCTGCAGGACCCGGCAGGGACTTACAACCACGGCGACTTCCGCGCTCTGGTTGCCAAGTACAAGTTTGCCATCGCCATCGAGAACGCCGGCTGCGACGACTACATCACCGAGAAGCTGTGGCGGCCCTTGACTCTTGGGACCGTGCCTGTGTACTGGGGTTCGCCCACCGTACGAGACTGGGAACCCAATCCAC
>NW_020871072.1:900429-902929 GCF_003789085.1 Penaeus vannamei
AAAATTGTAGATGATAGTTTTGTAGAGGACAAAAAGCTGTAGTCTTTGGTACAAGAAACAATCTGCAGACACAAACGACGACGCAACAAGTGAAGGAAAGGAATTGCGAAAAGTGCTCCTCTTAGTCCATTACGTCCTCCCAAGTTTTAGCTCTTTCTTACCATGCATACAAGGTGAAGACAGTGTGTCCTGGGGGGCTGTTTGGGGGCTTTTCCCTTGGGCAGTGCTCAAAGGGGACACCCAATCATGGTAACTTGAATTGTTGAATAAATTTTGTGACATGGAGTTGGGGACTCAGTGTCTGGTGAGTGTGTCTATATTGTAAAGAATTACACCTGTTGTTTTTGTTATTATGATTTTAGCCCTCTCTTGAAAAAAAAAAAAAAAAAAAAAAATTGCCCAATAACCCTATGCAGACAGGTCCCATTTCAAGTAATACAATTAAACTAGGATTGGTCGATTTGAAAATGTTTCCGAGGCATGTTCAAGTGTCTGAACGTGAAGTTGGTATTGGTACTCAAACAAACATGGGTAGCCGGCAAAATGTAGCTAACATCCCCAGTGACACAACAACCATAGAATCATAGAATGTAAAGGCTACTCTATCAAACCGAACACATCAATGAATCATTTTCATATTCAGTGAGTTGATGTATCTGTGAACTTTTGTTTTGAGACCTTTGATCCTTCCTGGTCACTGAAGTCTCCTGCAGCAATTCATATATTTCTTAATAGTTACCCTTATTATTTGCTTTACCAATACTAATTATTTATATAGTGCCACAAAAGTGCATGCTTGTAATTGTCATATAATGCCACAGACAAACATGCTACTGTGTGTTATATTGTGTCATATAGTGCCACAGAGGGACATACCATTGAGAGTCATAGGGTGCCATATAGTGCCACAAAGGGGCATGCCTGTAAGGCCCATACTGTGCCATATAGTACTATGGCTCCACTGTAGTACTATATGGCTCCACTGTGCCATATAGTACTACAAAGGGCATGTCTGTAATTGTCATAATGTTCCATATAGTGCCACAGAGGGACTTACCATTGAGTGTCATAGTGTGTCATATAGTGCCACAAAGGAGCATGCTTGTAAGGCTCATACTGTGCCATGTAGTGCTACATATGGAATGAACATTCAACCAGGGATTATACTTATCCAGTTATAAAAGCTGGAAAGCCATGCATTTATTTCTTAAACTGTGAAAGAGAAGTCATGAAGTTGAGAAGAAGTTATTCGTGAACATGATAAAAGATTGAGACAAATTTGCAAATGTAGTGCCAATATTGACTTCTCTGTTGTTGTTGTTATTGTTTTTTCTTATCTAATCAAATCTTTTACTTTACTTTTTGTTTAATAGTAAATGAGACTTACTACATGAAGTCAGATTTTACTCTCCATTTTTCATCTCTCCCTTTTCTCCTCACAGCAGAGAGGGACACAGTGCATGAAGGCAGACCACCATGGCACCGGCTCGCGATGCCAACGTGGTCAAGTTGGCCGTGGAATTGCGGCTTATGGACATGAGAGCTCACCCTTACCTGGGGGAGTTCAGTCTTCAGCGGCAGCTTGTGGATTTCATTAAGGTGAGATAATCTTCATTATCACTATCTTGCATCTATTCAGACAACTTAACTCAGGCTGGTAAATACAGTATGATCCCTTTTAGTGATTTATGTGTTAGCAGTCTTTATTGTGTATCAAAACAAATACATTTTTACTGGAAACATTTGTGTATTAATTTGTTTTTTGTTTGTTAACATTTCAGGACCTCTGCACGTATTGGAAGATTGAAAATCCAGAGCACTTTGCCTTGCAGTATACAGAACCACCAACTCATTATGTAACTGAAAAGAACCGAAGCAGAATCAAAGTAAGTACTTCACAGCAAACCATTTCTTATTGACTCTCTTACATGGAAGGATTATACAAACTCACTTTGTATGAGGACAGTGACATTGCTTGTCCCCCTCTCATTCTTTTTCTTCTTTTTCTTCTGCTTGTATTTTTTTTTTTTTTCTTCTTCTTCTTCACTCATTTTATTTTTTCAGGATGGAACTGTTCTGATGCTAATTTACTCTGCAAGCAAGACAGCTGATGATATTCTTCACAAGCTAAAGAAAGGTGTGCTCGAAGAAAAAAGAGATGCACTCATAATGCTTGTGAAGATGAGCTCAGATATCACCTTTGCACAGGAATTCATTGCCAAGCAAGTGAGTTGTTGTTTTTTCAGAATTTTGAGTCTTTGAATGGATATAATGTGAAACAAAAAGATATCTTTAAAGAGGTTTTAAAAGAATATGTTATCTAAGTATTCATTATTTTGTGTGTAAGATATTTTCCCCCAAAAAAAGTTCATCACAAACAAAATGTACAAATACATTTTCTTTCTAGGGTATCATCCTTCTAATAGCACACATGGAAAGTCCCAAGAATGAAGCCATAATTTTGCCCTACATGCTGACCTCATTCTTAGAACTCATGGAT
>NW_020871072.1:907929-915429 GCF_003789085.1 Penaeus vannamei
TGCACTTATAGGGCACATGAATTGCTTGATAAGAAATGTTCAATTCAAATTAATCTTCATTTAACAGTGCAGTAATAACGTGACCACCAGGAGGCCAGAGTACAAAAAGGAGTACAAGAAACTGGGTTTCCGCAATGACATCAATCCTGCACAAGACTTCATGGAAACCCCACCTGGCATGCTGGCTCTGGACAACATGATATTTTTTGCCAGGAATCACTCGGATCAGTGGGTATTGCAGATGGTTTTGCTTCTTTTTCTTTCTATCTTTTTTGTATTTTTATTTTCTTGCTCTTATTCTCCATCCCCTTTATCTCGTATCTCTTTGTACTCTTTTTCCTTGTTCTTCTCCTTTTTCTTCTTCATTTTCTCTTTCTAATATGTGTCTGTAGTTTAAGATCAGGCCAGTTGTTCTGTGCAATAATGTGAAAAATTAAAAGCACAAAGATTAAGGTACAGAATAATAATATGACAATGAAGGCAGCACATTTTAAAACAGGCAATGAAAATATTGTATATAAATTTTAAAATCCAAACATATGTAAGCAAAAATATTAAAAGTCGGGCGATTAGAATAAAGAAGCGACACAAGGAATCTAAATCCTCGAGTGTTCATTGTGAGTTCTCAGTTTTTGCCTTTCTAAGATTTAGTGTACTATAATGATTATCTCTTTGCCTGTGAAACAATATTGACAAAATTACAGTGGTCAGTGCATGTACCTAGGGTTGATAAGCTAAGAAGATTAATGTCCCATATTCTGATCAAAGTTAAGGACATAATGTTTTAATAAAGCCAGTTTATCATTTTCATTTTTGTTATTATTATTATTATTATTATTATTATTATTATTATTATTATTATTATTATTATTATTATTATTGATATTTTGTTTTGCAACAAATATAAACTAAACAGAAACAAATAAAACCAAATATCAAGCTAGATATATCCTCTATTATTATGTAACTAGTAAAGCCGTTTTGAAAGACTGTATTGGAAAGCCAACCTAATCTTCCCTTTCCCATTTTTTCACAGATATGCCAAGCTAGTTTTGGAGAACTGTTATCGAGCTGACTCCCATGAATGCCCCTTTGGACGAGCCAGCATTGAACTTACAAAACTCCTCTGCGAGATCTTGAAGGTGAGCTGCGTATTATATGGCTATATATATATATATATATATATATATATAATATATATATATATATATATATATATATATATATATATATATATATATATATATATATATATTATATATATGTATATATGTATATATATGTGTATATATGTATATATATGTATATATGTATATATATATGTATATATATGTATATATATGTATATATGTATATATGTATATATGTGTATATATGTGTATATATGTATATATGTATATATATATATGTATATATATGTATATATATATATATATATATATATATATATATATATATATATATATATATATATATATATATATATATATATATATATATATATATATATATATAAACTTTTTTTTTATGATTGTGTGTGCATGTTAAATTGTATGTGTGTGTTTGATCCATTTGTAGAATCAAAATGTAATGGTTTCTTAATGTTAATTTTTGTATCCTTTTATAACAGACAAAGTAAAATCTGTTCAGCTTATATACAATCCATTTTGTATGTCTAGATAAAAAATATAAAGTGTAGATTGAATCAGTATTGAAGTTAGAATGTAGTTTAGCACTTATTTTTTGTTGAAAACTAATTGACTTTATATTATATAAATAGTTTTATAGTAGTTCAAAACTATGTATATAAATTTTTGAATTTAAGAATATAAATCAAGTCTGCTTTGTTCAAGGATTTAAATGTAATCTGCTTATACAAAGGAATTGTAAATCTGTTCTGCTTTGTCCATGAATCTGAATTGATGTCCATTTTATCCAGATTGGTGAGGTCCCAACGGAGCAAGGGCAGACCTTCCATCCCATGTTTTTCTCGCATGATCATGCCTTCGAGGAGCTCTTCTCCATCTGCATTGTGTTGTTAAATAAAACGTGGAAAGAAATGAAGGCAACGACTGAAGACTTCAGGTAAGAGTGCTTTTGGATGGAAAGTCTTAGTTATGAATGTATGAATGTGATTAGGAAGAAGAAAGGGATAAGGAGGTAGAATAAGAGAATTTGAAAGATTTTATTTATTTCCTTTTTTAAACTTTTTATTATTTATTTGTTACAGTAAAGTATTGAGTGTCGTGCGGGACCAGATCACTCGCACAAACAATGAACTACCTTCAACCCTGGACAAGTTCCGTGTCAAGATCAACAGTCTCACATACGCGGAAATTGCTGAGCTCTGGCAGCAAGAGCGGATCAATAATGAGGAGCAGGAGATGCAGGCTCCTCCCATCAAGTACGTAAAATTTATCAGGCTTTACGTTATAGTTGGACGCATAGTAAATAATAAGAAATCAACTACAAGATGATGATTGTAATTTCAGAGGATGAACCTTTCCAAAAATTTAAATTTTGATGTGTTTCATTTATTCAGTTTTGTAATTAGTCGTTGATCTTCCACAGGGAGTTGAGAAAGCAGCTGGAGCCGGAAATCCTTGAACTGATCCAGCAACATCGTCTAAGGTTCCTAGTGGAGGGTACCAGGTTTAGATATGGCAGAGGCATGGTGAGTAACTCTTAATGGTTAATGCTATCGCTTTTGTAAATGTTTGAGAGATTTTTAAATTATGTTTGTTAGATATTCCTCCACTCTCAAACTATCTCCTCTCTACTGTTCCTCCTCCTCCCCATTCTCCTCTACTTCCTTTTCGTCTTCTTCCTCCTCCTCCTCCTCCTCTTCCTCCTATATGTCCACTTCTATCTCATCTGCATCTTCCTCTTCATCATCTTCAAAAGCTCTGAATCACACATGATTGCCTTTTTTTCCCTTTCCCTGTAGCGAGCAAAGGACAAGTTCTGGTACTGCCGGCTGTCGCCCAACCATAAGTTCTTCTACTACGATGACTGTGATGAGAAGACTGTGCCAAGCATAGATGAGCTGACTAAGAAGATCAGCATAGTGGACCTCAAGGGCATTGTGACGGGGAAGGAGTGCCCGCACATGAAGGATAGGACAGGGTGAGTGTCTGTGGCTTTGTGTATTTTGGGTGCATTTGTGGGTGAGTGTGTTTCTCTGTTTGTTTTGTATTTTTTGTAGGACTCTTTGTGTGCAAAGGGAAGGAATCTATGTCAGTGTTTGTGTGTGTGGTTGGGTATTTTTGTGTGTTTATGTGAAAGAGGGAGAGGGAGGGGGGAAGAGAGGGAGAGGGAGAGAGAGAGGGAGAGGGAGAGGGAGAGAGACAAGGGGGGAGGGGGGGGGGAGAGAGGGCAGGGAGAGAGAGAGAGAGAGAGTGTGTGTGTGCATGTGTGTGTCTGTCTGGGTGTGTGTGTGTCTGTCTGTCTAACTGTCTGTCTGTCTCATTAGATTAGAAAGAAATAATGAGAGATAGTTTTTCTGTATTACCTTACAAAATTATAAATTTTACCTTGAATTTTTTTTTTACAGAAAAAAAAGTTCTTCACAATTAGCCTTCTCCCTTATTCTTGAAAGCAATAATGTCAACGAAACAAACAGCTTAGACTTTGTTGCTCCAGAGGAAACCATATATAATTACTGGATAGATGGGGTAAATGCCCTACTGCGTAAGTATTATGTGCATCATTATATCATTTTGTATATCCACTTATTATTCCAATTTATTTTTCACCCTATTTTTTCAAGATTATATTGAATTTGTGTCGTATTCAGAAATTCTGATATGCGTTTTGAACACCTTGACTATTCTTTGAGTTATCATTCAGATATTGAGACTTTGAACCATAGTCATGTTGACAAATGTAAAAAGGTATGAATGAGAATGAATATCTTCATAATACAAGAGATGTATTTGATTGGTTTCGAATATATCTTTGTCAGAAATACATGAAGGTAGTGAAGATATTTATTCTCATTCATAACTTTCTACATATTGAGATTTTATTGGATACTGAAAGCAATCTAAAATATTGGAATGATCCTGTTGCAGGTCAGAGAATGCCCAGTGTTGCTGCCAACAGGGACCTGGAGATGCTACTAAACATGGAGATCAAACTGCGCCTCCTTGATGCTGAGGGGGTCACCATACCAGCAGGGAGCCTCCATTCCTCCTCCTCCTCCAAATTACAACTTCTGTTACCAGCTGAACTGAGGCAGGCTTGAGGCTAAAGCTACCTTTGGAAACTAAGGTCTGCTTGAGGTGAAAGCGATTGTTGTAAAGCAGCATTGTTAAGTGATGAGGGTAGAGTGTCTTTTAGAATGTTTTTGTCCTGTGTGGAACTGGACACATCATCAGCACAAAGTCCCTCAGTAATACCAGTAGGACTTGGTATTAGTGATTTCCTCTGATCACATGTAAGATATTTTTTGTAAAATGGTGGTGAAGAAACTAGCTGAGGGAATTTTGCTTTGTTTTATATTTTGATTTGAAATTTGTGATATTGAAACAACAATCAGACACAATTCCTGTGAAGGACTGTTGTCATATCCACCTGTTGGCAAGGTCAGGGTATCATTAGTATGGGATATGCTCAGTCTTGCATTCATAAAAAGTAGTTATGGTATTGAGATACTTTCCTTAAATTAACTTCTGAAAATTTGTCCTTGTGACACATGTGTTAGGTAAAATATTCAAAGGAAAATAATCATGAAATTATTGTAATTATATGGAGAATTAAATTTTTGGCTTCGGCAGTGAAGCGATTACTGTTTTGCCTTGTTCATTAATTTTTTTTTTTTTTTCGTGAAAAGACTAAGGTCATTCCACAATGTATTATAATGTTGCACCAACATCTACACATCAGCATACAGAGATGTACATATATATATATACATATTTGTACATGCACTTGCACACACACACACTCTCACAAACACATGCTCTGTCACATTAACCCACACACCCAGTCACTTAATAACACATTTTTGTACTCAGAGATATTCCTCTTTGTACTCCTGTCTTCAGTTGTAGTGGTGCATGCTTTCCCTAGTCTAATAAAGTGCTATTATTATTCCCACCTGGGTCACATATCATGCATCTAGTGTCATGAAGTCTAGTGTCAAGTAGTGCAATTAAGAATCATGAAAGATTTTTTTTCTCTCTCTCTCTCCCTGATCTTCTTTTATTTTATCTTCTTCCTTTTGTTGTTGTTCTTCTCATTTTCTTTTTTTTTCTAATTCCCCTTTTTTCTCTGCTTGTTACTGGTCATCTAGGTTTGTATCTATGAATGTCTGTGGTTGTAAGTATCTGGTTGCTTTCCTGTGTGTGTGTGAGAGTGTATGTTTGTGTGGACGTTTCTTTGATCGTATGTGCTTTTGTGATGTCATGCTTATGCTTATATGTATGTGTGTGTTTGCCAGAGTTTGTATGTGTTTGTATGTTTGTGTGAAAGTTTGTGTGGCATGGCCATATTTATATGATAGAATTAGTTGCATTCATAAGCATTGAACTTCCTATGTATATCTACTGTATATGACCTCTCTCCTCAATAATATTGTTCCTCTTACTCCCCTAGTATATATATATATATATATAGTATATATATATGATATATACTATATATATATATATATATATATATATATATATATATATATATATATATATATATATATATATATATATATATATATATATATATATATATATATATATATATATGTGCATATATGTATGTATATACATTTATACACATATTTATTTTATGTATACAAATGTTGACCCTGTGCCAAATCTACTTGTATTTATTAGTATAATTCCTAAGATTACTTGTCTGTGTGAACAATTAGTTGTTTAAGTTGAATCAGATCTTTCAATTATACATTGCATGTTTTTTATGTACGTTAATTAAATCTTATGTTTGTTAAAGATATTAAATCTTTTTGTTTCTAAATTTCAAATTATGGCTACTTTATATGTTAATAAATAGTTTTGATTTATGTGAATTGTGTATGTGATTATTGATTTTTTTATAAGGTCAGATCAATGCATTTCGATTACATGTTTCAGTATTTTTTGTTACTGAATAATAAAATCAACAATGCTTTAGTTATTAACTCATTTATACCCAAAATATTTTTTCTTAACATCTTAATTTTGGTGTATATATGGTTAGATTATGAAGCAAGGCCCTGATTTAATTCTAAATATTCCTGTTTGTACATAATTAGGTGTGGCATATATGTTAATCTAGGCAAATTCAGTGACATTTTTCAGGCAATGAGGAAAACAGAAATAGATTGAAAACTGAACACTTTTATAAAGATGGATGCAAGCTACACATCCTTTACTTTTAGGTATTGTAGATTTGGGATAGAAAAAAAGGAACAATGAAAAAGACTTAACTAACTTGGCGTGAAAAAGATGAGCTTTTCACTTAAGATTTCCTTTTTTTTTCCAGAAAGTCTATGACAATTTCATTTAGATATACTAAAAGCATCTGGGATTTAACTTTTATTTTTATTACTTTAAAAGTGGTCTCCAAACTTGCTGTTTTGGCACTGTTGGAGACGGGATCAGTCCACAAATTCATTCTTGACTGCCTAACACTTGTTTCATATATACATAATCAATTTGCTCTGGGTTTTCACACATATGAAACTTGTAGTGGTAAAACTCATGAAATACAATATACAGAAGTTTCTATTTATTAGCAGTTTAGGAGAATTTTAAAATACGAGTAGATATTCTGTACACTTTATTTACAAAAGAAGAAAATATTCACAATTGTACAAATTTGTATTGGCCATGCAACACTACACATTCAATATGAACATATCAAAGATTGTCATTGCAATGGCCTGATATCACGAAGATACAAGAAGAGATGATGAAAAGGAAGAAAATTATAATAAATAAAAATGAAGATGGTGTAAGTACCTGGAAGCCTTAATCACTTAACTTATCACTGAGGTTATCATATGAAGCCATCTTGCTTTGCATAGAAGTGTGAGACAAAAATTCCAAGAACTCTCAATAACATGAAATGGGATGTGTGTGTTTGGAGGCATCATGTTTACTCTTCTACATTCATAGAATTACAGAAGGAAAAAAATCCACAATCGATTGGGAAGAGAATGAAGTTAGAAATCTTGTTGATCCTAATCTAAATTTGTATAAAAGCGTTTATATCAAGTAAATGAGGGGTGTCCTTGGTTGAATACCTTCACAGATAAATGCCACATGCACCTCACAGGCACAGAAGAGAAAAGCTTTTAATTATTAAGAACATAAACCCCATATTCACAAATAAAATCAAGAATGCAAGAATAAAAGCACCATATGATAAACTTCCAAAACAGGACGGATGGAAGGAGGCAATAACAAAGTAATAAACAATGATACACGTACTGAGTAAAAATGAGCAATATCAGATTCGTTATTTTCCATAAGAATAAAACAAGGGGGAATGCAGAGA
>NW_020871072.1:920429-925429 GCF_003789085.1 Penaeus vannamei
GCGGCCCCGGGCTCTTCCAGGGGACACAGGATGAGCGGCTCGTTCTCGCCGGCCTCCTGCAGCGCCACCATCGTCTCATTGCCCGCCGCCTCCTGCAGGGTCACCACGGCCTTGGCCTCCCCCAGCGACACGTGGGCGGGGGTCACGGGCGCCGCCGGGAGCCCCTCCAGCGCGGAGAGCGAGATGCCCGGGCGGCGGCGACTCGCTTCCTCCACGACCACATTGTTCATCACATACTGCGGGGAAAGAGGGGAGGGCGATGATGATGATGATGATGATGATGATGATGATGATGATGATGATGATGATGATGATATAATGATAATAATAATAGTAATGATAATAATAATAGCAATAATAAAAATAATAATATAAAAAAACATAATCATAATGATAACAAAAATAATATAATAGTAAGATAAAAAAAATAACATTAATGATGATAACAATAATAGTAATAACAAAAGTAATAGTAACAATACACTGTTGCTACTACTACTATTGATAGTAACAATCGCAATTCTGATTAAACAATAATGAAAATAATAACAGTAATAACAACAGTACTACTACTACTACTACTTTTACTGTTACTGTTACTACTAATAATAAACATAACGATAACAGTAACAATTACATCGATATAATAGCAAAACAACAATATCAATAACAATAATAATAGTAATAACAATAATACTGGCATTAATAATAATAATAATACGGGAATCAATAATGATCATAATGATGATGGTAACAATATCAGCAATACTGACAATAGCAACAACAACAACAATAATAATAGTAAAAAAATATAATAGTCATCATCATAATAACAACAATAACAAAAAAAACAATAATAATAATAATGATGATGATGATGATAATGATGATAATAATAATATCAATGATAATAATAACAATAATATCAACAACAATAATAATAACTAGATGCACTCAGAGATCGCATACCTCCGCCAAGGCAATGGGGTCACTGATGCAATAAAAAATATTCAGGATCATAGCCATCTAAATTGGGCTAGACACACCTCTGGTACAAAAAATAAATAAATAAATAAAATCTGTTCATAACCAATGAACAAACTAACCAACACTATCAAAAATAACTTCCATGGCAGAGGTAATGATGATAGTAATGATGATGATAATATCAATTACAATAATAATAGTATCCATGATGATAATAACAGTATTAATAACAACAACAACAACGACACCTTCACCATCAACAACTAAATTAATACCAATATTAAAAACTATATAACAATAACAACACTTAGAGAGCGCGTGAGGTAAGGCCAAGGGAACAGGGCCACAGATGCAATATAAATATTCACACGAAGAATTACATTAAAATCACCTCTTTCTCAAGTACACTGGTGACGTGTTTCCCTATCTCGCAATGCTAATGAACCGTTAAAAAAAAAAAACCTGGATCCTGATCATACTCCTGATCACCAACAAAATTCAATGGCATGTAAGTACAGCTAACATACCTAAAAATCTGTTCATAACTTTTTGAGCTATCCTGCTAACCAACAAACAAACCAACAGACAAACTAACCAACGTTATTATCTCCTTGGCGGAGGTAATAACATTAATAATAATTATCATAACAGATATAACAAGAGCTATAGCAATAATCATACGAAAACAAAAGGAAATGTAATATCATTATTATTCTTAATAATAATAACAATTATAATAACAGTTCATTATAATGCTTTCGACTACTGCGTTAAAAAATAAATACAGAAATACGACAAAAACGTGTTTCCTATCATTCCGAATATGAGCAATTTTGGATATATATTTGGATAAATATATACACATATATACACATATAGATATACTTACACACACACACACACTAAATATATATATATATATATATATATATATATATATATATATATATATATATATATAGAGAGAGAGAGAGGAGAGAGAGAGAGAGAGAGAAGAGAGAGAAGAGAGAGATACTGTATATGTATATTATATATATGGATATCTATATCTATATATATACACCTAACTCATCTATACTTTACTAACTCATCTATCTAGCTGTCTATCTATCTATATATCTATATCTAATCTATATCTATATTTATATAATATATATATATATATATATATATTATATATATATATATATATATATATATATATATATATACATAATAATCTATAATTACTAACTCATCTATCTAGTCTGACTGCTAGCTAGCCATGTGTGTGAGTTGTGTGTGTTTGTTTGTGCGTGTGCGTGCGTACGTGTGTATGTGTGGGTGGCCGTGTGTGTGTGGTCGTGTATGTGTGTGTGTGTGTGTGTGTGTGTGTGTGTGTGTGTGTGTGTGTGTGTGTGTGTGTGTGTGTGTGTGTGTGTGGTGTGTGTGTGTGTGTGTGTGTGTGTGTGTGTGTGTGTGTGTGTGTGTGTGTGTGTGTGTGTGTGTGTGTGAGTGTGTGTGCGCGTGTGTGTGTGTGCGCGTATGTGTGTGTGTGCTGTGTGTGTGTGTGTGTGCGCTGTGTGTGTGTGTGCGTGTGCGTGTGCGTGCGTGTGCGTGTATGTGTATGTGTATGTGTATGTGTATGTGTATGTGTATGTGTATGTGTGTGTGTATGTGTGTGTGTGTGTGTGTGTGTGTGTGTGTGTGTGTGTGTGTGTGTGTGTGTGTGAGTGTGTGTTTATGTGTGTGCCTTTTAAATTACCTCGATGTCAGAACAAGATGACTCTTTCCAATCTTTCGTCTTAAAAAACTCACAAAATTAATAACACACCTGTTCTAAACAATAAAAAAAGACACTGCAACGCAGACAATTAACCTCTCTCTCCAATAACCTTTGTCTCCCTTCTATTACCCCTTTGGACTTGCCCTCACCTCCTATAAACCCTTCAAAGCCGGATGGAAAGCGATACGAAATAGCTCTCCATTGGCTGCCTTTCGTCGCCCTTTCGCGCTCGTGCCATTCCGCGCTGGCCCGTGTAGGCTCGATCGCCCTCCATGGCCGTGCCAGCGCCGGGCCTCACAGCTAAAAGTGAGTCTATACGTCACGGGATGACCTAATGGCCGAATTGCGGGTTCGGACACTCGTCATGTACGCATCCTGGTGGTTGGTAATTAGCCCCATGCTCGGAGAGAGTCACAGGAAGGTTAAAATTAACGAATTTAGGCTTACTTACGGAAAGATACGGCAACAAAGAAAGCAAATGGCGTAGAACTAGCCTTTTTGAGGGGGAGTAACACCTGAGAGTTTAACCATTCTAACAGATGGTTCAATAAAATAAAAATTTAATATCAGATCACACGAAAAGTAACCAAAAAAATCTAAGAACTGCCATAGATATCAGCAATATACACTTAAGATTAAATAAAATCAACATTTTGACAGTAACATAGTCGCTCAACTGATTGTTTACATCGAGTCGGACGCTGAGAAGAAGAAAAGATTTTGAAAACGTCAAGAGGCTGCGTTCTCTCTTTGCAAATTCCCTGAGCTGATGTAGAGATATGACGCTGAGCGAAATTAAGGGGACTGAAGAAAATTGTGTGCAAGGTAGACTTCGCGCAAGTGAATGTGCGCAAAAAAGTCTCTCGTGTTTGAAAAGGTTCATGTTTGTGCCCGTTGGTTGACTTGTGAGAACTCGTTCGTTTTTGTTTATTAGTTTGTCTCTCCAGCGATATAGGAGTTATTTCTACTTATCTTGTTTATTGCGTTATTTTCCGAGAAGGATGGTGTTTCATGGCAATTAATTGTCATCACTATATACATTTTCACAATAGTCATTAATCCGTCACTCTCAAATTCCATCAAGTTATACGTACTATGTATTTAGAATATTAATGCACGGATATGTATTATAATATGATGGCTATCATTATTCTGAAAAAAAATATTGTCTAATCAACAGCCAAGCATGAGGATATTAAATTGAATGTTTTGCAATATATATTCTACCAAGGGTTCTTTCAGTGGATACATATACAGGCTTTTTCAAATGATGCAGAATATCATCTCAAAAATATTTAACACATGTACTAGCATAAGACTTATTTTTGTGCATGAATTTACTTTTGAGTGCTCAAAATGTAAATATATTGTTTAACTGCTTTGTTTGAATTACATTTAACTCTAGCTTGAATACATAGATGAGAATGAATACATGTCTTATGTTGATATCAACTAATAGTTGTTGGTAGAGGTTGAAGACCGCGACGCGCGTAGATAGAGGAAAATGGACACCGCCATCTTATAGAGCGGGAAAAATAGAAGGGATAGCGTATAGTTTAAGATGCACCGGCCTTATAGTCACCGCTAAATGAGGAAAATATAACGCGCGGGCGCCTTTCAAATTCAAAGTCGATGAGCTTGTTTACCTTGCTAGGAAAAAACACGACACTGACCCACGAACGCATTTTTGCGTTCGCGAACTAGTCCGGTATCATTACGGCGCTTGTCAAAACGATATTTGGCTTAATTATCTGTGTCTGGTACGCATTTATTACCTTTAAAGTCTATTTAGTAATTTATTATACTTCAATTGCATATTTTTATATTTATCTATACCCTCATATCGAATCCTGCGCATCGAGTGTTTCACACTTTCTTGCGCCAGCCACAGGTTGACAGCTCACCAACCCGCTCATTTCGAGATTGAAAGCGGTGAGAATGTTGCGTTTCAGTGTTGTTGATTCTGGGTTCTTTTTTAAGACCTTTACAGTGGCATCGAAGAATAATTCGACTTCAGTAACCATCCAGTTTTATATCTAGCCCATCAGAGCTCAAAGGACGAAAAAGGTGATTTAAATTGAAGCAATACCAACAGTACAAAGAAACGAAAAGTTTCACGTTTCCGGAATAAAGGTATTGGTTTATTATTTTACGGTGTGAATGCAGCTCTCTTGCCGTACATTCCGTGGTGGAGAGAATGTGTCCCGGGGGTGTTGGGGCTTGCCCCCCATCAACCCTCCCCTCGGGC
>NW_020871072.1:935429-972929 GCF_003789085.1 Penaeus vannamei
GTATGTACGTATTTGTATACAAGTTTTAAGTTATCTTGGACTCATTTACACTAATTTATACAAAGCTGTACTCTTTGTAAGATGATTTTTCCTTGAACCAAATCTTCCTTTTCCCCTTCAGGTCACCATTGAAGCCAAGTCCAAACAGGATCAACACGCAGCCCCTTAGTCCTCAGAGGCTGCACAGGAACAAAAGCAACACAGGACCAGCCTTCGCACATCCCAACACGTCAAAGTTAGTTCTTGTACTTTAGATGTAGCTCTTGACTCCTTGCACCCATTCCCCCTTATGCCTAACCCACTAGAGCCAGTATATTTTGAAGCTGAATATAATAGTTTCCGGGGCAGCTTCAAAAATGGCACAATCCAGCATCACAACGGCGGGATGCCCCCCCCCCCCCCCTCCCTCCTCTCTCTCTCTCTCTCTCTCTCTCTCTCTCTCTCTCTCTCTCTCTCTCTCTCTCTCTCTCTCTCTCTCTCTCTCTCTCCCTCTCTCTCTCTCTCTCTCTCTTTCTCTCTCTTCCCTCTCCCTCTTCCCCTCTCCCTCTTCCCCTCCCCTCTTCCTCTTCCCTCACTCCCTCTCCCTCTTCCCCTCTCTTCCTTCTCCCGCCCCGTCTCCCTCTCCCTCTTCCCTCTCTCCCTCTCCCTCTTTCCCCTCTCTCCCCTCTCCCTTTCCCCTCTCTCCCTCTCCCCTCTCTCCCTCTCCTCTTCCCCTCTCTCCCTCTCCCTCTTCCCTCTCTCCCTCTTCCCTCTTCCCCTCTCTCCCTCTCTCCCTCTTTCCCCTCTCTTCCCTCTCCCTCTCCCCTCCCTCTCCCTCTCTCCCCTCTCTCCCTCTCCCTCTCCCTCTTCCCTTCTCTCCCTCTTCCCCTCTCTCCCTCTCCCTCTTTCCCCTCTCTCCCTCTCTCCCTCTTCCCTCTTCCCCCTCTCCCTCTTCCCCTCTCTCCCTCTTCCCCTCCTCTCCCCTCCCTCCCTCTCCTCTTCCCTCTCTCCTCTCCCTCTCCCCTCTCTCCCTCCCCTCTTCCCTCTCTCCCTCTCCTCTCTCTCCTCTCTCTCTCTCTCTCTCTCTCTCTCTCTCTCTCTCTCTCTCTCTCTCTCTCTCTCTCTCTCTCTCTCTTCTCTCTCTCTCTCTCTCTTCTCTCTCTCTCTCTCTCCTCCCTCTCCCTCCCTCCCTCCCTCCCTCCTCCTCCTCCTCTCCTCTCCCTCTCCTCTCCTCTCCCCTCTCTCCCTCTCCCTCTCTCCTCTCCCTTCTCCCTCTTCCTCTTCTCTCTCTTCTCTCTCTCTCTTCCTCTCTCTCTCTCTCTCTCTCTCTCTCTCTCTCTCTCTCTCTCTCTCTCTCTCTCTCTCTCTTCCCTCCCTCCCTCCCTCCTCCCTCCCTCCCTCTCTCCTCTCTCTCTCTCTCTCTCTCTCTCTCTCTCTCTCTCTCTCTCTCTCTCTCTCTCTCTCTCTCTCTCTCTCTCTCCCTCCTCTCCCTCCCTCCCTCCCTCCCTCCTCCCTCCCTCTCTCTCTCTCTCCTCTCTCTCCCTCCCTCCCCCTCTCCTCTCCTCTCCCCCTCCTCTCTCTCTCCCTCTCTCTCTCCCTCTCTCTCCCTCGCTCTCCTCCCCTCTCCCTCACTCTCTCCCTCCCTCCCGTCTCCCTCTCCCTCACTCTCTCCCTCTCTCTCTCTCCCCTTCTCTCTCCCCTCTTCCTCCCTCTCTCTCTCCCTCTCTTCCTCCCTCTTCCTCCTCTCTCCTCCCTCTCTCTCTCCCCTCTCTCCTCCCTCTCTCTCTCCCCCTCTCTTCCTCATTCTCTCCCTCCCTCTCTCTCTCCCTATAAAGGTACAATACATGCAATACCTACTTCCCACGTGTGGTCCTCCACCACATGGTGTAGGGCCTGCCCACGCTATCACCCAAACCACGCTCTTCTAAATATAGAGGCCACGCCGTCAGCCAAGGGGTATATAAGGTCATCCAAGCTGACTCTCATGCTCACTCACTCACTCACTCTTGCTCACACCTTGACCTGGGGTGACCGCGCCACCGCAGCCGCTGCCTCTCCGAGGCCCAGCCTGGCATACCCTCAAGCACGGAGCGCTGGCATGCCGTAGTTTTCATATCGTGTGATCTATTTAATAAAGACTGAAGCCATTCAGTATTTCCCTGATGCCACCTGTAATTCAAATACACTATAAAATAGAGGTGTTAGTACCTCTTATAGTCTGGTGGCAGACGGTGGTTGTTTCGACCTTTGGGCTTGAAACCGGACGCAGAACTTCGAAGAACATAGGACCACTCACCTATAAAAACATCGCGATATGAATAACAAGGATATAAAACCATGTGAGTACATGTATGGGTCAAATCTTTTCTTTTTTCCTTTTCTCTTCCCCCATATATGTGTTAAGCAAACCGTTCCACGATGGTTTTGCTGGTGGAAAGTGCTAATAGTGAAAACTTAACAGCATAATGGCTACACTCTCACAGTCTGTCAATCACAGGACCTGAGGTCACTTCCTCAGGATGTGTCAGGTCCAGGTCACAATCATGAATATCATTGTTTAAATAATTTATTTTCTTTATAATTAACTTTATTTATATTGTTTCAACTACAACAATAAAATTCAACTCAAGTTGTCGTGATTTTCTCTCAAGCTGAGAATTTTTTTTTTTGTAATTCGCGATCAGTTGCGAATGTTGTGTATTCCTTCTCTTCTTATACGAATTTTGTTAATTGATTATTGAATTTCACTCATTGTTGGAATCTTTGGTTTATTTTATTCTTTTACTGATTTCAGCATTTACACTTACAAACGTGCATATCATTTACTTCTTTGTAGTAAACACTTAACCCACACACCCCACCCCCGGCTGATCTCACTTCCCTTTCATCTGGTCGTGGAGGGCAGGGACCTGTAATTAGGCCATCAACGCTATTTCAGTGACAATTCTTCGGTGCAGAAAATTAAAGCTTGATTGCAAATATTTCTAAATTCATTTTAATGAATTAAGCGTGAAAATATTGAGTCGATGTGACCTGTATTAACGTCTGATTATAAAGGGACTAGGGATTAAGCTGGAATTAATTCGCTTAGTAAAAACAACCTTCTCACTTTCTTTACTGCTGGCATGTCCGGAAAATTCTGACAATCGTGTGATTCATAGTTGATATCTGCGTGCGCCATTCACAGATTGTAGAGTAAGACTAACAATAAAATTCGAGTCTCATATAGTCACTTCATTCGTTCAGATAATTTGGGTATAGGGGACCCTCTGTCGATGAAAACTAGCTCTTACATGCGTAAGCGAGATATTATTTCCTGAGTGTATCAGATTTTGTTGCCTCCGTAAGTATGATTAAATAATCGGGGATAACACATAACATTTCTGAACTGGGATGCTTGCATTGCGGAAGCTTGCAAAAGAAATTTCATGTCACCATTCATTTGCGTACATTAAGTCGCATTTCATTTAATGTTGAATTCTTGGGGTAATTGAACAATTGTTGTGTTAACATAGTAATGATTATAACATTTGCTAAAATGAACGTTTGTGATCCATCTTCGTGTGAGCTCGCTTTCTCTTCACACTCATAATTACATACACACACACTCATTCATGCAAACAAACACTATGCATGATTGCAGGTTATCTCTTTTACCCGCAATGTTGCTGTGATGAGTTAAACATACACGCAATCATTTCACACACTCTTCCACACAGTTTAACAGAACACTGTTAAGTCAAATCTTCATGTATAGGATTTGTTGTGTCATGGTCCAAGGCTATTCTTTTGCCTTGTGAAGTTGCTGATCGTGATTAGTGGAAATGATGCACAATACATATTTTTTTCTTATCTATGAAATGACATCGGTTCAAGTTATCCTTGCGGATGCCGATGTTATTTCCCTTATCTATTTTCATATCTATCTGAGATGGTTAGTAGCCCAAGCAAGTTCGTGAGAACTGCTACTCTCCTCTCCCTCATTTACTTTTCTTCCTGAAAAATACAAAGTAAAAAAAAAAAAAAAAAAAAAAAAAAAAAAAAAAAAAAGGCGAAAATAAGTGAAATAACCACATTAAACACTGCATATTACTATAAAAATAATGGCTTACAGCGCTTAAATAACATCTCTCCCTCTCTTTTTTTCTTTTTCTCTTACTATCTTGGCCCTTACGTGCATGAACTGGTTCATGTATATGATGGACGTGTATATCCGACGTGGCATCAAAGGAGATCAGGCATATACAAAGAAGGCTCCTCTTAGCATGAACCACTTTCATCAGAAATAAAAGTTCTGTTTTTAAGTGGTAGAATTTTTGATGTTACAAGGTGATGTTTGAAAGTTATTATTTGATGCATTTACTGGTAAATGAATACAGTTCAAGTTTAACCCATACAACTGTTTTGTTTTTATGAATTTTGTTTACACATAGATGGCCCCACAAGCACTGTCACCAAGGAAATCAGTTAGTAGACTGATGTGACTTCACTTGATTCCCCCATTCTCTGAATTTTCTGGACAAGTGTTTATTATTATTGCTATTATGATTTGTATGATATTGTTAACAGTACTATTAGCAATTGAAAAAAAAGAAAACTAAAAACCAAGGACAAGAGAAAACAGGCACAAGATAGGACTAGTAATGGATTCCTCGGTGACTTGACTTTGGTGGAGTCATGTAACATTAACAACAAAGGGAAGGGCAAGAAAACACACGAATATGCCGAAGGCCTTTTCTGACGAAGCAATAGTGAAAAGGCCTTCGGCATATTCATGTGTTTTCTTGCCCTTCCCTTCGTTGTTCCTGTTGCAATCTGTACATCATGAATTCCACACTTGTGGAGCCATCTATGTGTAAACACAATTAATAAATGAGAATCACAGTAGAAATAGCATGTATTTTTGCCTTTGTTATGAAAGGGTTAATATTTGAAAGTTTTCATATATGGATAAACTAACTCATTTATTTGTCTTCTTTCCTGATCTCATGTAGTATTGTAATTCTGTCTTTTAGGAAAAGCTACAATTCAGGAAATTATTATTATTGTTCTTTTCAGGGTATCTCATCCACGAAATGGGTCTCCATTGTCCCAGAGAGACAAGATTTCAAGTGTACACTCTCCACAGCTTTCAATGCATACGGACTCTCTTGAGCAAGCAATGGAAGGGTTTCATACACAGTCTGAGGATATGGGGTTGGTATAGTCTGTATTTCCATCTACCTTAGACTATCTATCAAATCAGCTGTTTATTAAAGATATGGACTTGTAATATGGAAATATTTCAGAGGTATTAAAACTTTTTATTGTAAACAGATTAAATAAAAATTAGATGGCTTTAGTGCTCTTTAATTATTTGTGTAGTGTTTTACCTCAGAAGATATGAGGATTACAAGTTTGTCATTTTTCCTTTGTCTTTTGTCATCTGTTGTGTCATATACATTAGTCTGTTTATAAAGAGAGTAAATTCAACCAACAAAATCCTCTTATTCTTACCACAGCAAGTCAGAAGGGGTATCCCAGGAGCGCAGTCCCGGCCACAAGAGTCAGTCTATTCGACAGACGCAGTCAGTCCATGGTAAAGGGTACAGGCAGTTGAAAAGTGATAGAGTAACAGTTTATAAATATATATCTGCCAAAAGAAGATGGATAGATAGATGGATAGATAGAGTGATAGGGAGCAAGGCAGGTAGGTAGGCAGAGAGATTAGTAAGTAGGTGTGTTGACTGATTGGTTAATGTAATGATAGATATATATATATATTTATATATTTTTGTGTGTGTGGGTGTAAGTTCATGTACACATGTATGCACACTTGAGTATGTGTGTGGGTGTGATTCGGAAATATTTGCATAATGTAAGTTTTAGATGGTTAGATACATCATATAATTGAGTGTGTTTTCAAGTATTACCTATTATTTTTGATGAATTGAGTGTGTTTTCAAGTATTACCTATTTTGAAATGAAGCTGACTAGAAGAAATAAATTGGATTATATGAAAATCATGACATTCAAAACAAAACACCTAATGTCATAAAGTTTAAATGTCCTTCCATCATCTTTGGAAACAGAGTTTGATCAGGATATGAGCAGTATTGTCTTCCCTCCAGACCTGCCAACCAGCACACAACGCATGTCATCTGATGTCCACAGTAAAGGTGAGTCCATGAGGTTATTGTAAGTCAGAGCTTGCCATATCACATTAACTTACATTTATTATTTTTTTCTTCTTTCTTTCCTTCTTGTCTTCTTCACTTCTCATTGTGTCTGCTGTATGCTGATGTGCTTTTTTTCCAATTTGTTTACTGTGAAAAAATGCAATTTGTTTATTTAACAATTAAATATTTTTATTGCCATTTTTCTTCTTTTTTCACTTTGAGTGACTGTGTTTCCTCTCTTTCCCTTTTTCTTTTCTTTTTTCATTCTTACTTTCTCTGTTTTTTTTTTTTTTCTATCTTTTTTATTGCACAACTATATTAATTCTGGTTGATTGATTACCATGGAATAAACCTCTTCTTTTATCATTAACAGTTAACAATGAAAGCAAGTTTGACATATTCAAGTGCCCAAGAATTTAAAGTAGCTGTAGTGGGTAAAGTGAGATCTTGTGTGCGGGTATAGAAAATGATTTTGGTGAGGGCACATAATGTCTTCAATATTATAAAATCTTTTTGTACATTTTTTTTAGCATCTACATTTGTGAATTTTTATGGATGTCTTCACAAGTGATGTCATAAATATTCCCCTAAATGATGTAATGTATAATTAATTTCATCAATGTCATGAATTCCCTTCCACTGTATGTCATAAATTTCCTTTTAGCTAATGTCATTATGTTGTAGAGGAAACCCTATTACTGCTATACCTAGGATGTATACAGTTTATTATTATATTTTATCAGTTGTGATACCTTCTCTTCCAGTTGATTACATGTACTTTGAGGACATAAATTCACCACCATTTTTCCTAACATTCCAAATTCTACTTGGTTTTCCAGATTCCCTCCCACACACACTTGTTATCCCTGTATTGTATCTAATTATTAATTTAATTAAAATTTACCCGCTACCCTAATTGTGAATTATTTAAAATTTGCAATATCTCTCTTCACAGTTGACACTTGGCTTATGGGTAGAGGTAGGAGCCCTTGAGTATTATATTTGACTCGTATTTCTGTACCTGTACTGTTGAAGTGTTTGGTCCAAGACATTTTGTAGTTAAGTTTTTTTTTTTTCTTTTCTTTTCTTTTTTTTGGTTATTGAATCAGTTGAGTTGATAGAGGGATATAACAAATATAATTTATAGATGGCTTTATAGTAAGATTGTAGTTTTCTTTTGTATGTGTTTGATAAGTATGATGTATGTACTGCAAGGAAAACCCATATTTCTATACTGAATCATCAGGTAGTTTTAAGAAGTATATATGTTTACCCATCATATTCTAGGCCCAGAGAGTCGAGCAAGCGGTGACTGTTCCCTCTCATACTCGGCAACCCGTGAAGATCTAGGTCTTCCACCCATATCCCCCTCGCTGTCCGTTGCCAGCAATGATCATAGGAATGCAGACATGCCACGCATTTCCCCAGTGCCTTCCTTTGGTAACAGTGATCATCGTAAGTTGTTCCTCGAAATGGAGTTTGGTTAAATGTGGATGTTGTTTGTATGTGTTCAGTCTTTTTTACACTTTATATCTTTGGAAACTACATATGTACACTAGAGGTAGTTGCAAGCACCTCATTCGATTGTCTTCCATGTAAAGATGCTTAAAAAAAATAGGTTCTGTAAATTGTTCATAAGTGTGTTAAAGCCAAAATTTCTTATGAACTATATAGATATGAAAGAAAATGCAGCATAAATAATGTATTTTTTATTTATTTTTGAGTATTGATTTTTATTTTAGTTGTCGTTCTGCATCTCCCACTAGGTACTGCAACTCTGACTCAAGAGAAAACTGCTAAACGCAAGTTGTCAATGATAGAAGAGGTTGAGGAAGGTGCGACAAAGGAGAATAATAAGAGAGCACGTAAATTCGTGCCCAGGAGTGTAACAACTGGTAAAATCCCAATGAGTATTTTGTTTTTAGTATTTAGAGATCTTTTATGTAGACCTTTGTTCATTTTCATAGATATGATATTCCAGATCAAGGGAATGACTTGAAACTTGTTATAGGTTTCAAAATAATTTTCATTTTGTTGAGTCCAAGTTGCTTGTGAGGATTTTTAATTAGTATATATACACTTGAGACAAATATGTATCACTTTTTTTTTTTCCCTCCACCTCAGAGTGTTTAGGAGAGTATACAGACACGTCCCTCAAGGAGATGGAGTCAGACAGCCAGCCGGGAGTTCTGTACAGAGTCTCTTGCATCATCAAGTCATTGTACATCTATCCTGATAAAGACTTGTGTCAGAAGTGTGGCAATGGTATGTTCCTATCTTTTTTACATAGAGATTAGTTTTGAAATGGAAAATTGCTGAAATTTCCTTATAGTTTAATAACTTTACCAGTCTTTCAATGGGCATGTCACATGTCTAGGATTGCTGCATGCTAATCAGTCAGAATTACCATTTACTACAGGTAGATTGTGCCTTCATGATTGGGTGTGGGGGCTGTGTGAGAAGTGTGGGACTGTACACTCAGCTTCGACACTGCGCAACATGTTCTCAGAGAGAGACTTATCTTCGTTGACTGCCCTCTCATGCATCCAGTGCATAGATAATGCAAAGAAGAATATGAAAGGAGGGACAGAAGAGAAGCTCCCCAGCAAGGCCTCCACTAGCACAATAGAAGAACAGGACAATCCCCAACAAGGCATGTCAACCTCACCATTGCCCCTGAAGCCAGCTTCACATGCCTCAAGAAGCAGCACACCAGCCTCAACTTCAAAGATTCACCCTGAAAGTGTCATGGACCAAGAAGCTGCGTCAAGTACAGCCGGTGAGAAAGATAGGGAAAGGGCCCTAGCTAGTGAGGACATGGCTGTGGATCCACCTGCAACTGTCACTCCCATTTTAAGGCTCAAAATTGGCCTTGCTGATCCTCAAGATGGGAAGGAAATAGATGTGCTACTAAATGGAGATAATGCAAAATGTTTCTTTGGTAAGATGCTTGTTTCTTTCATGCTGTTTCACTCATTTTCTTTCACCATTCCTTTCTTTGTTATGGAGTCTGAGATGAAGTTTAGAGTACTGTGACCTTTTGTCCGTAGAAATCGTAGATATAAAGTGAAAGGAAATTTTTCTTTTTGCATTCCATCAAAACATTAACATAGACTAAAAATAATTCATCCCCCTCTATTGCAAAATACTTTATTAATGCAGTTGCCAGATCAAAGTAGAAACTCACTCAATTATTTCAAATTCCAGGTGTGGAGCCAACATTCAGATGGGTTGTGAGAAAACCAGAGAGGAAAACAGCAGAGTTAATATGTTCCCTTTTAAGGGAGAAAAAGCCCTTGTATTTTGGTGTAGAGAAACTTGGTAAAAGGAAAGGGTCCAAAATTTACACGATATCCAATACTGTAATAAGACTCCAAGATTAGGATGAGAATAAAAGACAAAAAATTGTAGATAGTGCAGAAATTTTTCTATAGTGTTCTTATTTAATGATCTAAACTCAAGGGGCTATCCCACAAATGAGAAACACCAAAATACATGCTGAATGTGCAACTTTTTGGATGTGGTGCATATACATTGGTTATATATATATATATATATGTATATAATACTTTTTTTTTTTTTTAGACATTGTTTACATGTATATACTACTATTTTTCTCTATTAAATTATTAATTTGTCCTTGTAAGATGTATTTCATAGAAAGTGTTAATATAGCTGTTTGGAAATCAAGTGATTACAATAGTAAAGTCCAAATGTTCAAAGACAGATGATGAGGTCTTACAATTAATTGTATATACAGTCACTTGTAGGAATTTTCAATGAAGTTGTCTAGTCAGAAACTGTATATGCAAACCATATACCCATTTGTTTCTGAATATATATAATTAGATAGATACCAGTGTACCTGATATCTTGAAAATAATCACCATCATGTCCTTTGTATTTTGATACTGTAATTATTGTCAACACATACTAATCTTAATGAAAACAGCCAAGAACAAATTGTACCTTGATACAAACAGTGAACTCCCATTTCAAATGTCGATCTCTCTCTTTTTTATTTTTGAAATTGCAGCAGATTTATGTCTTGACTGAACATTTGAGAATAAAATGATGTTCATTTGTAAATGCAGTGCATTACTTTGTTCATTGTTTATACTTTTCCAGGAAAAAGTGTTACTCATCAAATAACTACACACTCAGATATAAAAGGCAACTTCAAATAACTTTTATTTTAAACCATCAGAGATCTGGTTTTGGATATATGTTCTAATTTTAGGTGTCTGCATGTGGTAGTCCAATTTGATTGAACCACTTTCAAAGAATGTTAAAGTATTACCTTCTCATAACCTTTCAAAAATTTTGCATCTAAATGTTTAATATAAAGAAGTAGTTTCTTAAGTATTTTTATATGTTCACCTTCCTTTATCTATGCCAGTCAAAGGAAATTATTTTCTTTGTTTCTGCCCATACTCAGACAAAAAATAATTATATACATATATTTTTCATATCTTTTGTATTTTACAATCTTGGAAGGGCAGGGCAGAGAAATTAATATTTAAATCTGGTGGGGCATTTTAACCTAATAAGACCCTCCCAAAACCTAGCTCCTTGTCGTCGTGGGAGGGCTTTGGAGACAGGGACTGAGACCCAAGGTAGAGGATTACCTCTACCATCTTCCTCTCACCCTCGTCCTTCTACTGCCTCTTCCTCTGCAAATCTGAGTACTCTATTTGGCCCAGCCAAATGGGATTGATTCTTTGTGATACCCCCCACAGCTCCCTATTCAGAGAATACCCTTCTCTTTCAGCATTGCTTCCAGAAAAAGTAGGCAAGGTTACCTTTCGAAGTTGCTCTGATTGTTCACGCCTTGTCACGGTTACATCTGAAGCCCAAGTTCGGGCACTATCTACTCTAACTGAGCTTACTGGCAAACCCATTCCGGCTGAACCTCCCCCAACTCTTAACACTTGTACTGGAACTGTTTCTATTCCCCCAAATGCTTGTCTTATGTATAACAAGTGCTGGTCAGACTGAAATTGAACTACTTTCTTGCCTTGGTATTATGATGCAGTAGCAGTACAGTGTTACACTGTGCTTCCCAGAGGCCAACGTAAATCCCACATCAATATTGCCAAGATTAGCTTCCACAGAGAAGACCTCCCCCATGAGGTTTATATTGGTGGATTGTCCTATCATGGCTGACAATATCGACCCCTTCCTCGTCAATGTCAGAAATGTTGGCATTTTGGCCAACCAGCCAAACATTGTGGCTCCACAGCCCGCTGCCCTCTATGTGCCAAACCTGGTTATGGCCGTTCAAATTGCCTTGCTTAGTCACATACATGTGCCAATTGTGTGGAAATCTATACCTAATTCCTCTAGAAACCCTGAAGAATCAAAACCTAAAGATGACCCAAGGGAACAAATTCGTCCTCTCCACTCCCCAACCCCTCTGTTCTTACTCCTGCTGCAACATTTAAAGTATTTGCAGATTCATTCTCTCTTCCTTCCCAAGTTCCTACCCCCTTCCTCCTACACCCCCAACATTATCCCACCTCTCTACCACTTCCACTTAATACTACAGAATCCTCTCTATCAACCTTTCAGATCCCTCCTCTCGAGACATTTTTGCTGATGCTTCACCATCTTCCGCAGTCTCCCTTTCTCAACCCCTGGATTCTTCTCCTACTTTCTACAGCCACCTCTTTCCTTGCAATGTCCTAACCTTCCAGTCTACACTGCAATTCCTCAGTAGCTCTACCCCCTTATATTTCCAACCCCTTCCCGAAATACCATCTTCATCCTAAACCCCCCCCCCACACACATACAAAAAAAATCCCTAACCACTATCCCTCCCACTCCCTCCTGAATACACACGTGAATCTCTTACCACAATACCCTTCCCCAGACCCCACCATCCCTATTGAACCCTCAGACACTATTCCCTCACCTACTCCTGATCCTTTATCTCAACCCTCAGATACTTAATCCCTTATTACTAAGGCAATCATATCTAACGTTATCACCTATTATCCCTATGCCTTCCCCAGTCACAGATACAATGCAATTCATTTAATTGCTCTACCTCCTTAACCTTTCCCATTTATTAATCACTGCTCTACTTCATTTACTTCCCTCCTTTCCCTTTTCATTACCATACTTTCCTATAACACCCTCTAATCTTTGATATTTAACACCTTCCACTCTCCCTGAATTCTTCTCTTTCTCTTCGACAGCTATCTCTATTCTTCCTTGAACATTTTTCCTATACCTTCTTCCCCAGTGACAGATACACTATAATTGATAGAGTACATGAAACTTACCGTAGGTCAGTTGAAATGTACTTGTAATTTTACGAAGCAAATCACTTCCTGCTGGAAGGGAGCTTTCGCATGAGATATGCCCACTACCCCGCGCGGTCAGATTTTAAAGTGTACGACCCCCCACAGGACACTACAGTCTAAATCACCAAGTAACTGCCTTCTACATGACAGCATGGAAGCGGCGGGCATGTGAAAGCTCCCTTCCAGCAGAAGTGATTTGCTTCGTCAAATTACAAGCACATTTCAACTGACCTACGATGTCATGTACTCTATCAATTTTGCATCAGCAAATCACATTTCTGCTGGAGCGCGCTTCCCCATGAGGTTTTAAAGCCATGTGGGGGTCGTACCTTATCTTTATGTTTGCATTAATTTGTGAAACTCAAAAAACTATGACAACCAATTTCCAGATAAGGCAAATGAAACTCTTTACCCTGTAAACTGCCATGTACTGAGAAATACCGTACTTCCTTACAACACAATAGTAAATTATAATAATGAATTACATTGTAATCTCTTGCATAATTTTGTAAATTAATAGCACCCCTCATACAAAAGCAATTAAGGAATATATAAAATGCAATGCTTGAAAGAGAAATAAAACTCAAGAAGTTGGGGGCGTATGGGTGGTGGTGAATGAAAGGGGACTTGCTTGAGGGGTTTATTGAGAGATAAAGGTGTGACCCGCGCCCTGAGTGCCACGGGCGGAGAGTGCCCTCCTGCCATCCGACTGCTCTGCTAGGTCTTGGTCTGCCTCTGGTGCTCTCTCCCTCTCTGCCTGACGAGACGTCCTTATATCCAGCGACGCCTTGTCCTGCTGGCGGAGGTGCCTGCTACCATATTCTTTGGGTGTCCATTCTTCCGAGCGTGACGAAGGGCTGGATCGCCGGAATTGAAAGTACCTGGGCTGGGCCAGTAAAGTACGGAGGCAGGACGTAAGGCAGCTAGGTGCAAAGCAACATCCATCCGGTTTCCATATTGCTGACATACTGCTCGGCCATGCAAACGGCTCGTCCTCGAGCCGTCTGCAACGTCTTATGCACTGATGGCGCGTCTGGTGGCAAGCTCCCAATATGCTTCTACAAATGGTTGCTGGTGCTCCATGGTCCCTTAGATCGTCGCGTGTCAGAGTAGCAGCGTAGCGGAGGTTCACAGTGAGGTGCAACATTCAGTATGACTGTCACATCGTCTTCAGGGGCTGAAACAAAGTGTACCAGGCAAGTAAACGGGCTAAGGAGGGCGATGGTAATTTTACTTGTCAGTACCTTACTAAGATGCCAGAAAATGAAAGTAATAAGAACATTTGTTATGAGAACGCAACATGTAATGAAAATTACTCAGGATCTGTTAGGAGTTCAAAAGAGTACCATTACATTGTAGAGAGAAAGTTAGTGAGCAAGAATTCCATATCTTCGGCTAAATAGGCAAGTGAATATGCTTCAGACACATGTAGGCAGCTTGGCCTGAACTTAAAAGTAAACGTGAGCGTCTCTGCGCTGTAAAAAGAAGACAAGCGCGGCAGTGGCGCGCAATTCTTCGTAGCAGATTTAACGGCGTCTGGGCGCGATTTCTTCGTAGTAACATAGCAGCTTAAAACTAAATTGCGGTGATAATATGTAGGCCTAAATAAAACATGGTGTCTGCAGTGCATTACCTCTATCCAACAGATTTCGACTCCATCCAGTTAGTTACATATTCACCAATACCTTAAAACGAAAGAAGCCCGTGAGCACAGACGTGAGTGAGAAACTTCGCTATCCTTGCTCATGTATGAGTAGGTAGGTAACTTCTATGGATGCTAGTAAGCTCCTCGTTTCATATTCCTTTTAGTGGGTCGTGTACGAGTGGTAGAGCGGCCGTCTTGCATTCACGTGCATTGGCGGCGAGGGATCGAATCCCGTTCGGAGAGGTTATAATGTTCATGACAAAAATGCGGTAATGCATTATTCCATCTTTCAATTATTAACAATGAGAAACTTTGTAATATAGAATTAGTTAAGAAAAGGCAACTTGTATGTAAGGTGTGGGTGGGTTTAGGGAGGGCGAATAGTTAAACTGGCACTGAAAAGGTACACTTACTCTTTAAAGTAGCGAGAGAGTATCAGTGTTGTAGGGTCGAAGTGTGATTTCATGGCTTGTGCTGACGAAGGTTAGGGAAGACTTGGCGAGAGTGGGTTGGGAATTCATCTTCAGCGACTTCGTCGGTAGCGTAGCACAGGCATGAGTTGTCAGCATGACATAGTGTGGCAGACATGGTGTGGGTGGCGTGGATCTTGGTAGCGATGACTGGCGTTAAGGTGAGGAGACACTTCGGCAGGAGCTTCTTTCAGGAACGTTCGGCGTTGTGAAGTTCTTCCACCATTAAGCCACCAGTTGTCAAGAAGTTGGGGCCATATGGGTGGTGGTGAATGAAAGGGGACTTGCTTGAGGAGTTTATTGAGAGGTAAAGGTGTAACCCCCGAGAGTGACCCACGCCCTGAGTGCCAAGGGCAGAGAGTGCCCTCCTGCCATCCGACTGCTCTCTGTTAGGTCTTGGCCTGCCGCTGGTGCTCTCTCCCTCTCTGCCTGACGAGACGTCCTTATATCCAGCGAGTCCTTGTCCTGCTGGCGGAGGTGCCTGGTACCATATTCTTTGGGTGTCCATTCTTCCGGGCGTGACGAAGGGCTAGATCGCCGGAAGTGAAAGAACTTGGGCTGGGCCAGTAAGGTATGGAGACAGGACGTAAGGCAGCTGGGTGCAAGGCAACACCCATCCAGTTTCCATATTGCTGAAAAAAACACCTCTCTTTGTAAAGTTCCATCAATATAGAAATTTCACCTCACATCACCTGAATGTTTTAAAGTGCCTAAGAAATTCAAACATATGAAACACTTACTCCAGTACCACATCTTGGAACTTCAAATTTCTTTATCATAATACCTAGCAAAGGTGGCTTCCCTTGACCATCCTGCCTTTGCCATTATATGTGCAATAGGGACTGCTATGGCATTAGTTTTAGACGCTGCCGCCGAGCATACACTGCCTGCTGAGTATGTATTAGTGTCAATACCCGACATTAATAACATTATCCTAATCGACCGTGCAACTGTATCCTTTGAAACTCATTTATGTGGTTTGATATAACATAAGAAGTCTATCTTGACATTCCCCTGACTGGCACCTTAACTCCTCAGTCTTATTAATATATACACAACCGTTTGTCTGTGACATAAGCTTTAAAATTAAGAAACGTAACATTATATTTTGGTCTACATAGCTTAATGTTGCCTCCTAACCGAACACAAATATGTTGTTCAATCTTCATGTTCTTAATAACTAACTAATAAATGTAAAGTTTGTACTCTAGCCGCTTGTGGGAGAACCATCAACATTACTAGTTTAAAGGTAAGACTTTTTAGAGAGATGCTGTGAAGAGGTTCCAACTCCTTAAGTTTCTGTAGTATTGGTGAAACATCCCAGGTCCCTGAATCCGTGGTTTTTGACTCCCTCAAGCTCAATACACCCCTCATAAATCTATTGACTAGAGGATGATCTGCTCTGCAACCTTCCACAATTCCCAGCACAGAAAGGGCTCCCCGGGCTGTGTTAGTGCAGTCGTATCCAAAACCTGTGTGGAAAATTTCATCCAAAAATTTACAAAATCTTCTATATTGGGATTAAAGGGATCAATTTCTCCCCGACCACAAAAGTTCGTCCATCACTGAATATGCAGCCTGTACTGTCTCGCTGTCCCAGATTTCCAGGTGATGATATCGACGCCGATACTCATCGGTCTCAGAGCTGTTTCCTAACAAAAGACATGCCGATAATTTGGTGTGACACATGATCGGGTGTTCCTCCATTGTTGACGGATGTGTCAGCACGTTCCTCCGCCTCGTAATGATTCACAGATTGGCGACGAGCATCTTCAAAAGCATCCCCATCCATGGCTGTGATGTCCACAGGGGCACTACAAACCACCCTTTATCTTCTTCCACTTTCAGTTTCTGCAGGCACCTGGCAATGAGTCCAAAAGGGGGTAATAAATAAGCTTAAATTCTGCCCAACTGATCGAAAAAACGTCAAAATGTTCTGCTTCCGGGTCCGGTTCCCATGAGCAAAACCGTTCCATCTGTTTGTTCAATCGAGATGCAAATAAGTCAATAAAAGGAGTCCCAAAGATTTTTACACAAATCCCTGAAAATATTTTCGTTTAATTTCCATTCATGTCTGTTATTAAACTTCCTTGATGCATCGTCTGCCCTTGTATTATCCTTGCCCGGGACGTGAGAACAAGTAATCCACAATCCAGTTTTCAAACACCAATCCCTTATTTCAGCGGAAATGTCATTACACATAATAGATTTAGTGTCTCCCATCTCACTTAAATTATTTACTACAGTGGTGTTATCACAAAAAAAAAAAAAAAAATAAAAAAAAAATAAAAAAAAAAAAAAAATAATAATAATAATGTGCTTGTTATTGAGGTGAGACCTAAATGAGCACTAGGCAAACATAATAGCTTTGAGTTCAAGGGCATTTATATGTAACTTCCTTTCGTCCCCAGACCACCTACCATTAATCAGCTGATTATTCAAACATGAACCCCAACTTAAAATTGATGCATCCGTATACACACTGATCTCACTACCTGATCTGAAATAAAATAAAATAAAAATAAAAATAATAAATAAATAAAATAAAATAGAAAAAAATAAAAAATAAAAAAAATGTCTCGAAGCTTCACAGTCTGGACCCACCACAGTAAGTCCTTTCTCATTTCATCTGTAACTATCATCCAACTCTCAAAGTTCCCCTTTTCTTTCTCTAACGCCACAATTTTTGCTGACTCGAACTTCCTATCATGGAGTTTCCCCCATTCTACAGCCGGGATCGCTGCAACCAGGAGACCAATTACCCTGGCTACCTCTCATATTTTTTGATCATGAAAGTTGCACAACTTTGAATTATTTTCTCATATCTTCTTTCTGGAAGAGACATTAATTTTCACAAATAAGATGCAAATAAGTCATTACTTAAATATTCAATAGACTGTGGGTTCTAAAACATTTCCTCTCATTAATACAAAACCCTTATTTCCTCAATAATTTTACAGTTTCAGCAATACACTCAATATTCTGGCACGGAATCTCTGCAAATAAGCGTGTCATCAATAAACCTATTAACGGAGTAGCCTCTCCCCCTTGAGGTAGCAAAAATGAGTTTCATTAATTTAGTAAATAAACGAGGACCTTCTGAAACACCATTTGGTAGGCAGGTGAATTGGTAAATCTGACCTTTCCATTTGAAACAAAAAATTCTGTTGTATTTCTGCAATTTTCACCGAATATGCATGCCTGTGATCTACAGAAGTCATGCAATCCCCTTTATTAATAATTTTAATTGCCTGCTCAAAGTTTTCCATTTTTAACATGTGTGTAAGGAATGTGTTTATTCAAATTCTCCAGATGAGAACCATCCTAAATTCTCCATTCTTCTTCTTTCTCAAAAATATTGGTGAGATAACTTGACCATCCAATCTCTGAGTTTGTTTGATAACCTTCAGTGTTCACAATTTACAAATTTCCTGATCAATAAATTGTGACTCTTCTTTACTTAAAATTATATTCATCAATACCCTCAGAGAATAAATGATGAATACTATTAACATCAATGTCCAGGTAGCAATTTTGAACAATATCCAAAATAACTGGTCACTTGTAATCTTGCGCCATTCCTGAACATAATTGGAAAGTCTACTTGCAGCAAAACCTAGATTTACCTGAGTTATTGTCGGGGATTGCTGGGACATTGACTTCGGGGGAGTTTTTTTGCATCAACTTCCCGCCTGGCAAACACCTGTCTCTGTTCCCCTTCGAAGCCAGACTTCCGATAACTAAGGGTAAAATCTGGGTGAATCCTCGGAAAAGGGTTTTCCCCGTGAAACCTCTTGCTCTGGCTCCAAATCTTCCAGCACCAAATTTCCAGGAATTGAAGGGTTTCTTCTGAGAAAACTTGTTCCCGAGTTTTACAGACAATTTGTTTCGCCGATTGAGAGAGATCATCCCCGAATGGAAGTTTTGTCATAGGCACTTTCTCTGAGCATAGGTGAGCATATTTCTGATAAATTTCTCGCTTGATGATAAATCTTCTGGTCATATTCCTGTAATTGGCGTTGCCTAATAAAGCTAAAGCTCCATTAATCATGCCACTTCTTGTGCCACAGCCGATTCTGATCCTCTTGAGCAAGCTTGCCGAGCACTGTAAGATTTGGTAATAATCGTTGCAGCCTTAAAAATATTCTTTCCGACCTCTCTTAAGAAAATCAGATTTCTTCGCTTCCGACTTGAGGGCCTCTAAAATCTGAGAATTACATTCCACCGGAGCCAAAGCATGACAATTTCTGGGTCTCTTTGTAATTTTGTTTTCTAAAATGTCCTTATACCCGTCCTCTCTCATACCATTATCAAACAAGTGATTAGCCTTGCCGACAACGTGTTGCTCAATGTCCTCCGCAATCTGGTCTATTGGGCCAAAAGTTTTAGCATTCTGTAGCAAAACACTGCCAACGGGATCATCAGGAATTTCACCATCTTCATCTTCACTCTTGTGAGAAGAAAAACAAGAGAAATCTTCCCTTGAAACAACAATCAATCACCCTGTGTGGTACGAGACTACTGCTCTCGTGAGGCGTACTGACGCGCATCATTGTCCCGAGCCGAGAAGACTAGTTCTCTTTCTTTGTCCTTTCTTCCTCCTTTTCCTTCATCTTAGCCATATCTGCACGTAACTCACAAATAGCGCACATCACAGATCAAGGAGGATGAACAACCCGTTGTTGCTCGGCACCAGTAACCGAGACCGAAGCACTGCCCGAACCGGCCACAGACTGTACCTTACTAGCCTCATTATCCCGTTGGGAAGAGGAACTTCTGGACTGATCCTTCCTACAGGAGATTTCCTTATGTGAGTCATCTACTTTGGATGAGGTGCCCTTGGAGCCTGAACATCGATGAAAACTGGAGTCCGAACTTGCGTCCCTTATGGCTGATCAGACCGTTGAACCGAACCGTAGTTAAGAATTCGTTCCACAACAGTTCAACAAACCCGTAAGGGCACCAACCCGCTCCTATGAAGGATAACGGTAAAAAAAAAACTCTAAATGACTTGCGTAACAGGTAACGGCACAAAACAGGCAGCGGAATATACGACTTGGATAGGAAGAAACAGGGGCGCAGTCAACAACGTCCGACCAGCGTGAATGCAATCGCACTACTGACCGCGCAGGCCATATCGCATGGGGAAGCGGCCTCCAGCAGAAATGCGATTTGCTGAAGTAAAATTCACTCAATCGCCCTACCCTCCCCTTTATACTAATCTCTGCTCTAGTTCACTTCCTTCCCTAATCCCCCTTTACTATCCTAAAAAACTATCCATCGTAATCTTTAACTATCCTTTGCTCTTTTCGACGTAATACTTTACCATAGTGCTGCATGACCCTTGATGTCTAGCGCATTTATTTTCAAACATTAAAAAATAATAATAATTAGACACTCCACCGGTAAAAGACTGAACGGAAGGATGTGGTTTGTCAACTGTGGGAAGAAATTCTTGTTAGAGCACTGCTATAGGGCAATTCGGTAATGGTAAAAAGGTAGTCAGGTCCGAGCTCATTTATTTCCATGAAACTTCATTGGCTTCTACTATAGTTCATGGATCTAATCACAGAAAAGAAAAAACAAGCAGCTCATCCTGAACTTGAGTATTCTCATGCAAGTCGCTTTTTTATTCTGATCACCTGACTTTTTATTTGTGCTTACAGACATTTGGATTTCATAAACCTCTATGCAGTATTTGTATTACTTTTTATTGAAATTTATAACCTTCCACACTACTTTATTTTTTCTCAAAAGAGACTCAAGGAATCGATAGTACTCCAGAATTGGGGGTGATGTGCCAACATTTTCCTTCCTAAAATTGGACAATGTAGAGCTTTCAGCATGTAATATTGACGCTGAAATTCTTGGAATTTCACATCATATTGGAATATCATGATAGATTGTCAAAATCATGTACTTGTGAAATTTATCATAATTTGTGATAGATGGTTCATCGCATCTTATCACTTGTGTCATATCATATTGGAATATCATGATAGATTGTCAAAATCATGTACTTGTGAAATTTATCATAATTTCTTGCAAAAAGTCATGAATTAAGGAAAAGTAGTCCTGAAAAGTTTTTAAAATGTGTTCATGTTTTTCATTTTGCTATACATGAGGAACCTCTCAGTTCAGAATTTTACCTTGAAATGCATATTTTCTGGTTAGCCATTTTTCTGCCAGTCACAGGATTAAGTAATATACTTAGTCTCTTGTCCTTCTCAAGTCATCTCATTCCTCCCTTTGTAATTAAAGGGAACCCCTTCTCATTTATTTTGTAAATGTCAATCTTTTCTTTTTCCCTTTTTGATCAATGTAAGCAGTAACTATCAAGATATTGAAAGCCAGGGATTAATAATGTTAAGGTTCATTTTGGGGTCTCCATCACTTAAAAGTGTGGTAGGAAAAATTGAAAAAATACAACTATAGTCAACTTACTACAGAAAGTTATTTTAGAAGATAGGGAGGCTTCTGTTCAGCATCTTTTTTGTGATTTGTTATGTAAAAGATTTTAGTTTGGTAAAGACATGGTAATATTTTAATGCCATTCAAACTTTCAGATTCACATGTCATTCCAGTATCCTCCCAATCGTTTGCTTTTTGTTGTGGGAGAACTTAGGAGACTGAGACTGGGGCCCTTTGTATGGGCTCGTGCCTACCTTGGGCCTCAGCGCTCGCCTCAACTAATTTTGCATGGTCTTTTCTTCTCCCACTTTCCTCGTCTGTATTTTCTGTCCCATTCCCAAGGTGTTAGAGCCATGCTGAAAAAGCCATGCTGGCTTGGTGTCAGACTTGGACAGCCTCAAAGAGCCATGGTATTCCTAGCCCTTACCCCCTATGGGACCTAGGGGTAGACTTGTTTTTTCCCCCATTTTATTCAGGTTCACCATGGCCAATAATAAAGATTCTTTACCCTTAATAGAGACATTAAGGCTTGGCCATTCATCAACTAAAGAACTACCTCTGCCTCTGCTGTCTATAATTTTTTCTTCTACTCCCTGATTCAGAACTCCTTCCCCATTAATTGGCCAACAAATGGATATTCTAGAGCAGTTCTATCATCCCTACCAAGATTCTTGGAAATTTTTAAAATCAGTAGAGAAGAAGCATTTCATATGCATCATCCACATTAGAGAACTAGCTGAAGCAATGAATCATCTTTTCTTTCTCAGCTTGTATTATAGTTCTACAAAAAGTAGGCAATATGATTTGTTAAAAGTAACCAATTAGTGTGACTGTATGTGCAGGTTTTCAGGTTAGGAAACTGTCAAGATATATTTTACATAATTTCAACCAGGTATTCACATCCAAAGAAAAACTTTTTCTCAGTCCAAGGGAGAAAAGTATTAGGATGATATTAAAGACAAAATATAACAAGATTTTTTTTAATGAAATATACTTCGTACAGACCATACTTATATTTTACAATTCTATTTGCAAATACTTTTAACACTGAATATATATTGTATTACCAAGTGTAAAGCACAAGAACCTTTTCTTTTTCTTTTCTCTTTTACAAATCTTTTGGCAAGAATCAATTATAAAAAATGTTTTCATATTTCTGCAAGCTAATTTTAAATATACCAAAAATCAATGTATATATCCTGATATATACTCTAGCAATTAGTTCATATAGCCTAAGTGGACTTTCTTGTTTTTATTATAAAATATATAAATAAAAAATACAGTAGTTTTGAAAAGATCTGACCATTAACATTTGCTTTTTTTTTCATTAAATCAAAAGATTCCATAATATTCATATACGCTTAAAAAAAAAAAAAAAAAAAAAAAAAAAAAAAAATAATAATAATCATAATAATAATAATGCAAAATGGCTACAATATTGGTCTTTAATTACATATTAAAAAGAAAACTTAATACCTAAGTAACATATTGACAAGGGAATGTGAGCAATTAACAACAATGTACTATGACTGTATTACTGATATAATGCGGATTGACAAAGAAAAATTATATATATGATTTTCATATTACAAGAAAAAAAGAAAGAAAAAAAATATATAAAAAATATCAGAAAAACATTTTTGATGATATATCCTGCAAAAACATAAAAAATTAAAAATACATGTTTATTTTTGCTTTTTTTGGAATTCTTTCATATCTTCTTCAAAATCTATGGATAAAGAAGTAGGAGATATGGAAATCACATTTAATGTTTATTTAAAAAATGAGAACGTGTGAACATGACTATACTTGGTACTGGAAAGGTGACTTGTGAGAAATCTCGTGAACTGTGAATGAGTAATGATGATTTTTTCCTTTTTCTTATGAAACTATAAATGTGTGATGAGATGAGAAATGAGGTACGCTATATATATATTGACTTGTAACTTATTCAACATTTGTGCTTATACAATTTGGCTTTATATGAAATGACTTCAATCATGAATCACTATAAAAATCAAGAAAATACAAATATATTAAATAACAGCTCACTGCAATGCATACATACAAATACCTGATGCCAAGAATAAATAACAATCAAATCTTTCATAATATACATGAAAAAAATAATAAAAAATAAAAATAAATGAATAAAAAAACAATAAAAATAAAACTTGCTAACACTTCTCAAACAAAACATCTACCCATCAATATCTGAAATGAACACACTTTCAATCATCCATTAAACCAACTACAAAATATAAAAGTTACGAAAAAAATATGTAGCAAATAAGTTATAAAATCCATTCAAACATCAGCATCCACCATCATTTTAAGTTTAAATGTGAACTGCACATCTAACGTGCATCATCTCTTCACCACTGCTTATACTGTAGGTAAGGCTTTAGGGTGTGAGGCAGGAGAACATCCTGTCTTGTGGTGACGTCTCCAAGGGACTTTCTAATCGACATTCTTGAGAGGTGAAGCAGGGAAGGCACCAGTGGAGGAGCCATAAAGAACACTACACTTCCGGAGGCATGCCTGTGAAAATTGAGAGGTTGTTGAAGATTCGAGTAATCCATCCCTATTGAACATGTCTTGGAGTTTCCTTTACATTATCAGTAAATGTTAATACTATGCTTGGAGATGAGACTGTTTTTGCTTTGTTTTGCATTGTTGCAGAACTTATACACTAAAACAGAATGTATAACAAATCAAAAGCTTTAAAGAATATAGTCTATTAAATTATATGTATTTCTATCCAAATGTAATCAACATTGTTAATGGATTGGAAATGAAAAATAATTAAAAAATCAATGAAAAACAAGTTCCCAAGAACATGTAATAACCTACCCTACAGCTACAGCTCCACCAACAGGGGAATATGTACAATTGAGCATAGAATCGCCGTCCATAGCCGATCCCATACATTCTGGCTCATCCTCTTCCATCATCAGATTCCAAAATCGTAGGAACCTATAATGATAACAGGACTATTTTAGTATTCAACACCAATACAAATTAGAAAAAGTCTGCCTTTTCCCCATAGACTAAATGTATACAACAATATCGTTTGTATAGGATGCTGGTATATACATTCATATGTACATATATATATGTATACATATATACATATAGACATATATATACATATATTATATATATATATATATATATATATTATATATATATATATATATATATATATATATATATATAATATATATATATATATATATATACAATGAACCCTTGCTATAACGCGGTTCACCTTTCGCGTTCTCGCTGTTTCACGGATTTGCATTGTGCATTGTGTTCTGCATTCTGATTGGCTAAACAATCTCTCCGCTTCTTCTCTACCTGTGTGTCAATAACGTTACGATTTAATATGTACATGTACGTAAAACAGCTTGCTAAATTTAAGTTTGCAAATTTTCTCTAAAACCCATGAAGCCTTCAGTTCATATTGATGATTAAAATTATTATTTTACAGTACAGTAGTTATTTGTAAAAAACGATTATACAGTACTTTTATTTGTTAAACAAATGCTTGGGCCTGTAAAAATGTTTTGTTCTTTGGTTTCAATGTATTTTAGAGTATTTCGTTGTATAATAATTGTAAAAAAAATAAAGGTTACTACTTCATGGATTTCGCCTATCACAGGTTCTTTTTGGAACGTAACCCCTGCGAAAAACGAGGGTTCACTGTATACATATACATAAATATATATACATATACATATACATATACATAGAGAGAGAGAGAGAGAGAGAGAGAGAGAGAGAGAGAGAGAGAGAGAGAGAGAGAGAGAGAGAGAGAGAGAGAGAGAGAGAGAGAGAGAGAGAGAGTATATATATATATATATATATAATTATATATATATATATATATATATATATATATATATATATATATATAGAGGAGAGAGAGAGAGAGAGAGAGAGAGAGGAGAGAAGAGAGAGAGAGAGAGAGAGAGAGAGAGAGAGAGAGAGAGAGAGAGAGAGAGAGAGACAGAGAGAGAGAGAGAGAGAGAGAGAGAGAGAGAGAGACAGAGAGAGAGAGAGAGAGATGAGAGAGAGAGAGAGAGAGAGAGAGAGAGAGAGAGAGAGAGAGAGAGAGAGATAGAGAGAGAAGAGAGAGAGAGAGAGAGAGAGAGAGAGAGAGAGAGAGAGAGAGAGAGAGAGAGAGAGAGAGAGAAGAGAGAGAGAGAGAGAGAGAGAGAGAGGACCAGTACTTTTACTAATAACTCACCCATCACTACAAATTGTAGCAACATGGCATCCATTTGGTGAGAAAGACACTCCTCTTACAACTGAGTTGTTCTCTCCAGACATATAAATTATTCCAGGAGGTGGATTCATGTGGTTAAGAACTCGAAGTTGTTCACCTGCAAGTAATGTTCCACATAAATAAAATGACAAAAATGTATTCACTAAAACTGCAACCTCACATGAAATACAAAAATTACATTCTATCTTGGAACAAGATCCCCCTAAAATTGATCAATCCTAAAAATAAATTTGATATATCTTAACTTCCATCTGAATCTAGTGTTACAAATCTAATCTCAACATAATCACAACCATTTCACTATTTCCAAACTAACCCGTAATGGTGTCCCAAACAATGACTCGCGTATCACCCGATGCTGTGGCTAGCATGGCTCCGTCAGGAGAGAAGGAACATGAAAGAACATTATTGTAATGTCCGGAAAGCCTCTTGGCTAAGTTATATGAGTCCATGTTCCATAGTAGCACCTGCAGGATAAAAGTAGATATTGATGATTATGGTAACATTTCACACCCTTGTATAGACCATCAGAAATGTCTGATCTCTGTGTATGTCCATGCACTACTAAGAAATAGAAAGATTTCTTGCCAATAAAATTTTATTTCCAATTGCAACTTAGAAAAGAAATGGCAATCAAGTCTGTGCTTTCCAGCTCTCATCCTACCTTCTGTTTGTCACCAGTTGAGCAGAGGAACTTGGCATCAGGGGACCAACACAAGCTCCTGACTGACCCAGTGTGTTCTCGCAGAGTCTTGAACATGTTTCCATCGTCAGACATGTCCCACACCTGTGCAGAGCAGAGACAAACCCTCAATGAAATTCTTGATCTTCATCACAAATGAAATTGACATTAAGAAACTGAGTGTTAGGTCATGTACAAATAACAAGATTATTTAAGTGTAATGAAATTGGAATGACACTTGATCATTTCCATTTCCTTCATTTTACAGCCATATGTGCTTGCAAAATTTTGCCTGACAAATTGTTATTTAGATACTGTGAAATACCTAGTAATAAAGGCATTTATTTGTAATCTTGTTACTCAACATAATCTTACTCTGACATCAATTTTAGATTTTAGATGATGACTTTGGCATGCTATGATGATAACTTTAAATTGATGGTCAACATTAAAATGATGACTGGTTTTTCACTACATTACTAGTTTTTCTTAGAGTCTACTTTACTTTTACATTTCACTGAAAATTCCAATCAAGGTAGATTTGAATCTATATCAATTTACTTTGTCAAACAGAAAGAAAGATAATAATAATAATAAAAAAAGTACCATCTACACAAAAAAGGATCTAAAGTTGTGATTTTTAAACCAATCTATTTTGTTAATGGAATATGATTCTGAAAGGGAAAACAAGCAATTTTACAATCCCAAACATACAGTACACAGCCATGGTTACGGTTTCGAAACATGGGCACAAGAGTTACTTGGCCGGGCAGTCGTCACAGTTCCGCGCGGAACCTGTTGGGGGAACGCCAGTCAGTGGAGGAGCAGGGTTAGACAGCAGCCACCTCATACCTTGGTTGCATAATATCATGCAGTAAACAACTGAGATAAATATTCATATGTCTTATTTAGACATGTGAAACAATGCATTGTACAACATGAATTTGTGATGAAAAAAATATTAATGTCTTTATCAAACATATGAAGTGACTGCTTTTTCAATTACAGTGTAGTTCCTGCATTTAGCATTCACCAAGGATATTCAAAATCACCTTCTACTGATGCTTCCAATGTTATAACGTTTGTTAAGTGAAATTTTTACTTTTGTGGTGATGAAAAAATTTCCGTAAATCTATATTTCTTTCTCTGCCCTTGAATTGTGTTGGGCATGCATTGATGCCTTGTACCTGTACTATTTTTCTTTAAATAATTACAAAGATCACTCTTCTTTTTACCTTCTCATTTTTTAAACTTTGATTTCAAAATTTTCCCCTTGTTAAGTGCAACAAAAAAAGTTAGTGCATGAATTAATTTGCAAACTTCTTTTATTCTTGGGGGAGAACAGACAACAGACGTAACACTCAAGCTCACTCTTTAACAGAACTCCTTCAAATTTGTAAATACACACCTTGATGGTTGAGTCCTTCGATCCTGAAACAAGCCTGAGGGAACCGTCAGGGGCGAAGGCCAGGGCTGTGACGGGCTGAACATGGTCTGTGAGCTCCAGCAACAGCTTGCCTAAAAATGAAGTTACAGATATCATAAAACATTCTAAATACACTTAGTCATACCAACTATTTGTCAAATCATTCAGATTTCTTTAAACCCTTATATTTATCAGAGGAAAATATTATTCACTAGCATATACTATAAAAATATACCTGATGCTTGTACCTTCTGATGACCTTTATTGATTATAGCTAAAAACTGTCTGCTTTGCAAGGTGCTCTCTCTACCATTGTTAAACTGAACTAAGGGAATACTCATGACCTCAGTGCAACCTCTCTCTCTCTCTCTCTCTCTCTCTCTCTCTCTCTCTCTCTCACACACCACACACACACACACACACACACACACAACACACACACACACACACACACAACACACACAACACACACACACACACACACACACCAACCTGTATAAGGGTCCCAGATCCTGATGCGGCCATTACTATGTCCTGTAGCAAGGATGAGGTCTTTGGAGAAGTCAAACCTGGTCCAGTATTCCCGTTTGATGGGCACCAAGTCCTGCTCTGGCGTCCCCGTGCCAAAGGCCAAACTTGTTACAGGGAAACCAGCGTCAATGCTAATCTTCTCTGTGAAGAGCTCATAGCCTTCAGCATCTTGGCTATCATCAGACTGCCTGCAATGTGAGAATTCTGATCTTAGTATGAAAAAATTTACAGCAGATTTAACACAGTATAAGAGAATTCTGACTTTTGTCACGGCTGCATTCTCCATCCGTTTGAACATAGCTGTTAATATAAGTTGGTGATACTTGAATATGAAAACATTTAATCACCATTAGTGTGTGTATGGCTTTGGTAAATGCAACACTTCCACTTCCGTAAATATGGCTCTAAATATAACATTTTACTTATCCTTAACCTTGACACAAAATACATTAACACATATTTACCTACACTCATGCACAGGTACAAACACAGGCACAAACAAATATATACACTACAGATGTATCTATAATAAGATACAAATGTTGATGCAGACACAGACACATCAATATACCCACATAGAAACACAGATGCAGACACTAACATGTGAGAGGATTCATGCACAGCAAATTGTAAATACGGCAATGATGGACTGAAAAAGCAAACACAAATGAAGAAGCAATATGGCTGGAAGGCCTTCTGCATATTTGTCTGCTTGTTCTTCCCTTTGTTGTTAGACACAAAACACACATTCCCCCACAAAGACACAAATAAAGATACAGACAGACAGACATACACAATGACAAACAAGAATATCAAGATAAAAATGCAATAATAATAACAGAAGTACCAATGACAATGATGATTATAATAATAATAATATAGATTGTGACAACAGCATAAACACCTCTCCCCTCCCTCCTTAAAGCAGTACATAAACAGTACTAAAACATTTCATAAATAAAAACAAACTTCCATTCACAACACCATGAGAAACAAGTACAAACACTAGTAGGACAGTGTACAGTAGGAGAGATAAAGTGGTATGTGTGAAAAAAAAAAAAAAAAAAATGCCTTGAGGTTCTCAACTAACCTTGGCTTTAAACCAATTTTGCTTCCTTCTTTTTGCAACAGCAGAAGGTTGTCATTTAGTTCTTTATGCAAGTTTTTGTTTTTCACTTCTCAATTATGCCATAAACTAAACAAAACAAAATGGTAACATGGTTCCTAATGCTTCTCTGTCTATTATATAATTTTCAACTTATGTGAGAATAAGTGCAAGAAACAAAAAGTATAATACTATTTCTAGGGTTTCTGAGTTCCTTTCATTTCTTATGAAATTAATGTAGAATTGAGTAAAATATGGTTTGTAGTGATTAATTCTTTGTATACTAACAAACAACAATATTTGATAACTAAATTACTAGTAGTGATGAAAATAAACAGTAATTAATAACTACTGCTAATACTACTACTAACAGTAATAATAATAGTAACAAAAAGATAGCAATGGTAAAAATAATAACATAGCATAATTTAATTAAAAACAAAAATCATAATAAAATCAGTCATAATAATGATAATAACAGTGTAATAATAGTAGTAATAATAATTATAAAAAACACTACTTACTTCTCAAACCACACCAGAGTTAAGCTTTTTGGCACAGTCATGCAAAACAAGGTATTACACATTAATTACAGGCAGTTAATGGCTTAATGTACACTGATTAAGCAATGAACAATTAATTCAAAAAAATTCCTACCTTATCATTGCAAATATCTCTTTAAAAGTATATCATCCCTCCCTAATTTTATTTCACCATAAGGAGAAGGAGAAGGAGAAGGAGAGGGAGAGGGAGAGGGGGGAAAGGGAGAGAGGTGGAGAGGGACAAGGATAGGAACAAGGATAGGGAGGGGAGGAGGAGGGAGGGAGAGAGAAGACTTTGGCTCCCTTTCAAGTCACGTGATGTGGTATACAAGAGACCACACGCCTCTAGTTTATAGCATTTCTGTACACAAAGAAACAGAATAAGAGAAGAGAGAAAGAATTGGGGAGGGAGGATGGAGAGGAGAGGGAGAGGGAGGGAGGGGGGGGAGAGGAGGAGAAGGGAGAGAGGGAGGGAGGGGGAAGGGGGAGGAGGAGGGGAGAGAGAGGAGAGAGAGAGAGAGAGAGAGAGAGAGAGAGAGAGAGAGAGAGAAGAGAGAGAGAGAGAGAGAGAGAGAGAGAGAGAGAGAGAGAGAGATGATCTACCATACACATTTACGTTTGGCTGGTCTCCAGATGCACTTGACTTACAAATTGCGCGTGCATTACATATGAGCGCGCGCGCGCACGCACGACACACACACACACACACACACACACACACACACACACACACACACACACACACACACACACACACACACACACACAATGTATATATAAAAAAAATATATATATATATATAAATATATATATATATAATATATATATATACATATATATATCATATACAAAATATATATAACACATATATATATATTTATATTTACAATATATATACATATACATTTAATTATTTTATACATACATACATACATGCACACGCACACACAAATATATAAATATATATAAGCATGCATAATATATACGCATATATGTATGAATATGTACATACAGGAAAAGAATAGAAAAAAGGCACATTTCGGGGATATTTCCACGCGGCCTCGAGATTCCGCCGCGACTGTGCTTTCTTGGGAACTTTTTATTGTATTTTTTTTTCTTTAACCACAAATCTATATTGGGCGAGTCGCTCTGTATCTTATCTCCCACGAAGTCTCGTTCATAATCGCGGATTTTGGATCTTTTTCAGAAGTCCACGAGGCGACGCTGATAAATCGCCGAATTGAAGGAGAAAAAAAAAAAGAAAAAGAAGAAAAAACGTAATCTCTGGCTTTAAAAGTCAAGGCCAGGCAGGTTCCTAAAAATTCTTATACATAAATAAATATATAAACTTTGCTGATCATGTAACTCTCCCATTACCTAAGCTCTAAAAATGAATTAACAGACAAATTTATTAAATAAATCAATAATCAATTACTTAATAAGTAAATTAATAAACAAGTAAATATGCAAGTAAATAGGCAAACAAATGATATAGAAAACGAATACTAAAAAAATAATAATAAATAAATAAATAAATAAAGGTAACAAAATCAAGACTGAGAACGTCACTGAACGCGTCTCTGTCACAGCCACGTTGTCAACCCGCCCGAACAGGACATAAAATTCCTTCCATAAAATCTTTAGATCCACAGATAAGAGATGCGGGGGAGAGGGGGGGGAGGGGGGGCGGTTATCACAGCTCTCCTTATCATCAGGTGACAATTAAAACCCGCTGGCTGGTGACTGTACCGTGAAAAGAGAAGAAAAAAGAAACGAAGAGAAAAACTGAAGTCTGGTGCCAAGGAAACGAACGACGCTTGACTACGATGGCCTTGTGTGCAATCACGTGCTTCTATATATAATTGATAGGCAATTCCTACTTGTGTGCAATAATCTCCTTGATTCTTATTTATATTAACATACATACTCGATCATTTTATTATCTCATATTATTCTAGCTAAACGAATTTTTATGCGATAAATGTTTATTTCTGTGAATTTTTATGCGATGTTTTGACTTCTGTTATACCTGCCATGTTATATTTTAATCTCATTTCAATCCATTAATTAATTTTCTTATGAAGTAGATTTTCATCTCACTTCAAAAAATCAATTCGGATTTTCTACATATCACACTTTAATCTCATTTCCATTCATCACTTCAGTTCTTTAGACAATCCTTTACATATTTTAAATCTTCATGCATATATTTCCAGATCTCCTCAAAAGGTCCGCTTCTCATCACGCCAAAATGCCTTCCACACTTCAGCTCAGCATTCACTTCTCTTCTCAGCATGCACTTCTCTCCTCAGCTCAGCTTCTCTCCTCAGCTCAGCATACACTTCTCTCCTCAGCTCAGCATACACTTCCTCCTCAGCTCAGCATACACTTCTCTCCTCAGCTCAGCATGCATTCCTCCTCAGCTCAGCATGCATTTCTCTCCTCAGGTCAGCATCACTTCTCTCCTCAGGTCAGCATGCTCTCTCAGCTCAGCATACACTTCTCTCCTCAGCTCAGCGTGCATTTCTCTCCTCAGCTCAGCATACACTTCTCTCCTCAGCTCAGCATACACTTCTCTCCTCAGCTCAGCATTCACTTCTCTCCTCAGCTCAGCATACACTTCTCTCCTCAGCTCAGCATACACTTCTCTCCTCAGCTCAGCATGCACTTCTCTCCTCAGCTCAGCATTCACTTCTCTCCTCAGCTCAGCCTTCTCTCCTCAGCTCAGCTCTCCTCAGCTCAGCATACACTTCTCCTCAGCTCAGCATACACTTCTCTCCTCAGCTCAGCATTCACTTCTCTCCTCAGCTCAGCATACACTTCTCTCCTCAGCTCAGCATTCACTTCTCTCCTCATCAGGCTCAGCTTGCACTTCTCTCCCTCAGCTCAGCATTCACTTCTCTCCTCAGCTCAGCATACACTTCTCTCCTCAGCTCAGCTCAGCTCAGCACTTCTCTCCTCAGCTCAGCCTCTCAGTCCTCAGCTCAGCATACACTTCTCTCCTCAGCTCAGCATGCATTTCTCTCCTCCAGGCAAAGGGCAGGCGAGGTGAGAGCTTCCTGTAGTGTTCATCATCCGTTCAGCGCCAAATGTGATTCCCTTCTCTCCTCCGACTCGACCGTTATCAATCATCTGTTTATGCCTCCTTGGTTTATGCATGGTCGGGTGACTAAGCATCATCTGGCTTTTGTGAATGGTCGGTTTACCATGCTTTTTTTTTTTTTTTTTTTTTTTGGGGGGGGGGTGCTAGTTTACTTTAAGGGAAGAATTGCGTGAAAGAGAGAGCGGGGAGGGGGTAGGGGGAGGTAAGAAGGGAGATGGGATAGGCTAATGAGGAAATGAAGAAAAGTAAAAGACGAGAAGAGAAGAGAAGAAGAGAAGAGAGAGAGAGAGAGAGAGAGAGAGAGAGAGAGAGAGAGAGAGAGAGAGAGAGAGAGAGAGAGAGAGAGAGAGAGAGAGAGAGGAGAGAGAGAGAGAGAGAGGAGAGAGAGAGAGAGAGAGAGAGAGAGAGAGAGAGAGAGAGAGAGAGAAAGAGAGAGAAGAGAGAGGAGAGAGAGAGAGAGAGAGAGAGAGAGAGAGAGAGAGAGAGAACGCACGCCAAACACCACACACACACACACACACACACACACACACACCACACACACACACACACACACACACACACACACACACACACACAACCAAAGGGCAAATCTAACAAGCTTAAAGCAAAATCCAAGCAATTGCCGAGCAGCACCTCCAAGCAGGCAGGAACAGAAAACGGAAAAGCGTTTAATCGAAACTTTAAACAATCATTCCAATCTATACAATCAAAAATTACGATATGCTTGCATGCAATAGAACCATTTTCTTATAATAGAAAATTACGTGTAATTGGATGGATAGAAATCATGCAAAATCATGCAAATGCAGTGCACATATACAGAGAAAATGATCAATAGTAAATAAAAAATATATATATCAAAACATCAAAAAGAAAAAAAGAAAGAAAAAATAAAAATAAAAACAGATCTACAAGCGAGCCAAAATCTTGCTTGAAAAAAAACTTACTGCTGGCACCTCTGTCTGAACCTTGGAATGAAAGCAAACAAAAAAAGAATCTGGTTAGCGTCATTCTCTTTTCATTCTTCTTCTAAAGTATTACATTTAAATAATCATAACTCAACACCTAATAATATTATGTTAATAAAAATATCCTAATAGCAAGGCTGGATATGACATCGCCATTTTTACCTTTATATTCATGAATTAAATACTTTTATCAGAGATATACTTATCCAGAACATATCTTTACAAAAATATATATATATACTTTCAAAAGTATGAAAAATTATACGTGGATGGTATTGAAATTCACATTTCATCTCAATAATAATAATAATAATAATAATAATAATAATAATAATAATAATAAAAAATAATATAAAAAAACAATAATAATGCTCATGGAAAGATAAAACCTGCATTTCATTTCTAGTCAAAGACAAATAAAACGAATAATACTGTTCTTTTTTCATTCATTTGCGCTTTAATAAACTGACTCCAAACCCGTGAACCCTATAAGACAACCATCCATTTACAGCTCTTTGGATTAAGCAAATACCACGACACTCCCGGTTCACTCTCGGCTCTTACAGCACTATTTCACGTGATTCGGGGACATTGCGTAAGATTTTGCCCCTTTTTTATGGTCGCGATAAGTTTGCCTGCCAACAGCTCCCTCTAAGATAAAGGAGAGGAAGAGGAGGGGAAAGAGGAAAAGGAGTGAACGAAAGGAAGGAAAAGGAGAGGAAAGGGAAGGGGGCATGGGAAGGGGTGAAGAAAAAGAAGAGAGATGAAGAGGAGAGAGGAGGAAGAGGAGATGAAGGAGAGAGGAGAGGAGGAGGAGATGAGAAGAGGAGGAGGAAGATAAAAAGAGAAGAGGAGGGGAGAAAGACACGGGAAGAAACCATTTTTTTGTTCAATAATTGTTCACAAACATTACAATTTAAAGACAAACGACATAGTTTCGACGTGCCAAGTAAGAATGCAGAATGCGACTTACCGTTCACGCTCGCCTAGTCTTACATAACAAGGTCATATTGAAGTGGATATAGGAATGCGACTGGAGAGAGAGTGTGGGAGAGGAGTTTGAGTTTAAGATATAAAGAATTAGAGTTAGAGAGAGAGAGAGAGAGAGAGAGAGAGAGAGAGAGAGAGAGAGAGAGAGAGAGAGAGAGAGAGAGAGAGAGAGAGAGAGAGAGAGAGAGAGAGAGAGAGAGAGAGAGAGAGAGAGAGAGGAGAGAGAGAGAGAGAGAGAGAGAGAGAGGAGAGAGAGAGAGAGAGAGAGAGAGAGAGAGAGAGAGAGAGAGAGAGAGAGAGAGAAAGATTACTTCCATTAAACGATCATCAACGCTTCCTCCCTTTCTTAAGAAAAAAAAAGTAATAACTCATTAGAATATCCCCTTTAACCTTTTTTTCAACCCTTCCCCCCTCAAAAAAAAAAAAAAAAAAAAAAAAAAAAAAAAAAAAATCAATCCCCCCCGTTTTACCTCCCCCTCCTCCTTCCTTGCTACCTCCTACAGACACTTACAGGCAGTTCTTGTATCGGTTCCACGGCAGGATGACGACCTTCCTAAAGCCACATGACCAGGCGAAGCGGGATTCGTCGGGGGCGTAGGCGCAGCTCCACGACTCGCCTCCAGGGGCGTAGTCGTTCCCGTCCCGCCCAGTAATAAGCTCTCCGATTACGCGGGCTTCACCTGTGGGAATGACAAGCGGGAAATGAGGAATGCTGACAGGGATACGGGTGATAAAATTATGGACAGGGATAAGGGTGATAAAATGAGGAATAACAGGGTTAAGGGACAAAATGAGTCAATGATAGGGATAGGGGTGATAAAATGTGGGATAACAGGGATAGGGCTGATAAAATGCCATATAATGATTGGGATAGGGATGATAAAATGAGGAATAACAAGGATAAGGATGATTAAATGAATAATCATTACACGGGATAATGATGATATGAGGAATAGCAAAGATAAGGATAAAATGAGTAATAATGATAGGGAGAAGGAAGATTAAATTCGTAAAGACAAGGATAATCATGGTAAAATGGTAATAATATAAAAATCTGTGGGACAATGCTTAAAATACCTTATCAATTCTAAGGAAATGATACCCCGAATGATAACAAGATCATATTATATATATATATATATATATATATATATATATATATATATATACATTTCGGTAGGAATAACGAGAATTCCAATAACGGTTATAATAAAGAAAAAGACAAATACAGAACGATCGCGCTCCAAAGACAACGGATAATAAAAAAAGATAATAGTAAGGTCTAGGGCAACAATGTTAACAACAGTAATTGCTACACGACATTACAGGAACAACGACCGACATTAAGGCCCTACAACCATGCACCCAGCAATCAAGTCTTTCAATAACAAGCTATAAAAGGCAGGAAAATCACACGCAGACACAGGATTACAAGCGATAATGTATACCCTGTGCGTGACAAGCAAATTAGGTACACAAACAAAAAAGCTTGACGGGCCTGATCGCGTGTCCAACCAGTGGCAAGACTTGACAAGACAAACAGGTAACGAGACAGACAAGGCCCTCAGGTGACAAGACAGACAAGACACAATTGAAAAGAATACCTACTTAACAAGACAGCCAGGCGACCAAATTGAAAGAACACCTACTTAACAAGACAGCCAGGCGACCAAAAGTAACCACAGAAAAACGACGCCAAAGGCAATAAGACAAAAAACAAGACACTCAAAACCAACAAGACACACACACACACACACACACACACACACACACACACACACACACACACACGCACACACATATATACATACACACACAAAAAAAAAAGAAAAAAAGAAAGAAAAAAAAAAAAAAAGCTTCCCTAGACAACCACGCCACACCAAAAGCAACAGCGACACCGAGTCTCATTCAGAGATCCACACTGGAAACGGTTCTGGACTGCGCGTCGCCCTGGCTACGTGCTGCGCCTCACGTCCGCACTCCGGTCCGCGAGACAAGGCATGTCTGGGGCTCGCGGGGAAGGAAACTCGATTGGAGGGGGAGAGGGGGAGGGAGGGTAAGGGGAGAGGGAGGGTAAGGGGGAAGTAGGAGAGAGAGGGGGAGAGGAGGGAAGGGAGAGAGAGGGGAGAGAGGGGGAAGGGAGAGAGAGGGGAAGGGAGGGGAGAGAGGGGGGAGGGAGGGAGAGAGAGGGGGGAGAGGGAAGGGAGGAGAGGAGGGGGGGTTGGGGAGGAGGAGAGGGGGGAAGGGGAGGGAAGAGGAGGGGGAGGAGGAGAGAGGCGGGGAGGGAGAGAGAGGGGGAGGGGGGAGGGGAGGAGAGAGGGGGGGGGAGGGGAGGAGAGAGGGGGGAAGGGGAAGGAGAGAGGGGGGAAGGGGGAGGAGAGGAGGGGGAGGGGAGAGGGCGAGGGGAGAGAGGGAGGAGGGGGGAGAGAGAGGAGAGAGAGAGAGAGAGAGAGAGAGAGAGAGAGAGAAGAGAGAGAGAGAGAGAGAGAGAGAGAGAGGCGATCTTCCTAAGCTCAATAACGGTAAGAGGGGGTAATGTTTCCTAGCACTTTGGTTTACTCATCTCTTTAGCGACCTCAACCCACCCCCTCGCTTCTACTCCCCTTCCCACTGTCTGTCTCCTCTCTCTCTCTCTCTCTCTCTCTCTCTCTCTCTCTCTCTCTCTCTCTCTCTCTCTCTCTCTCTCTCTCTCTCTCTCTCTCTCTCTCTGTTCTATTTAATCTTATCTTTCTCCGGATATTACTTTCAAGGACAAGTCACCGACATCCTGACAAGACTCAAAAAGCGCACGCTCGTACATATACATACATACATGAAGAACGCTCCTCACAAAGAAAACAAATCACACACTGGCGTCGGCGCATTCCTCATCGGCTGTCCTTGGTTTT
>NW_020871072.1:977929-985429 GCF_003789085.1 Penaeus vannamei
AAGAAAATGACCCAACGACACTTGTCCTCTTCGACCCCCTCAGAACCCCCCCGGAGCTGCCATAAACTTCAAAACGGCATCCCAACGACAACACTTATCTGTCTCACTCTCCCTGATACGAGTCCAATGCACAAGCTCCATTCTATCTCGTTCCCCAGAATAGCTTCCACTTCAATATTTGTACGAGGGAAAAAAGGCACACGCATGTCCACACACAAGACCTGTTGCCATGCACAGCGCCTGGCAGAGAAAGAAGCTACGTTTTGCCTTGTATCACACTTCTGTCACATCCTGACCGTCTGCAAGGCATGACCAAAGCCACTGACCGAGGAAGATGCATTCCTGGAGTGAAATTTGTCCAGGGAAGATACGATATTGCGAAATCTGAATTTAATATTCTCGACATTTAATATTCGACCACTTCGCCATTTTAACCATCGCCTTCGAGAAAAAATGCATTTGCTTTATTGTTTACTGCGGTAGGTCAGGATTTTATTTTTTTCTTCAAATCAATATATACATGAACATTAAAACAAGTACATGGCGTGAATAAGGTCTAAAAAAGTAAGTGCTTGAATAGACAAAACGAGTTCAGGTGTTGTATCACAAGAGGATTCGATAGCCTACTATTTAGCAAAGCGTTAGTGAGCAATAAATTGATAAACACAACACATACATATACGTATACATCTCACAAAACTTAATGCCAGAATAAACTTCTTAAAAACACAAACAAAACATTTTTTTTTTTTACATTTTTACACGTACACGACAGATAATTGTAAACACGCCATCTTTTTGTATTTCAGGGTCGAGTGGCCAATCCATTGAAGAAACAGACTGAAACACAATGAAAAAATCCCGGCTTAGGCTTAGGCTTAAGTAAGGTATTTATATTCCCTGAAGAGAAATCGGCAGAAGACCGGGTGAGAGTTCCTTCTGGCGTCACGTGACCGGGGTCGGGCGAGTCTCGTGATGGGAATCAGGGGGATGCCGTAAAAAGTAGTGATATTATTATTACTATTATTACCGTTATGACTATTAATATCATTATTAATAATAGTAATAACAACAACAGCAACATGCAATAATAATAATAAATAATAATAAAATAATAAATAATAATAACAATAATAATAATAACGCCTATAACAATACTAGAATAAAATAATAATGATGATCACGACGAGGATAGTTGTAGCGGCACTACTACTACTACTACTATGATAATAATAATTTAAATAATAATAATAATAATAATGATGATGATGATGAAAATAATGGTGATGATGATAATAATGATAGCAATAATACTGATGATGATAGTTTATAAACTCCCACCCCAGCCACTACCAATAACAAGAACAAACCCACCATCGCAAAAGGCCAGGACTCGTGTTGTGGAAACCAAGAACACAAAAAATACCCATCCAGCAGGTCCAGTCCTCCAACAGAACCCAGAACCCTACCTCCAGCCTAAACATGAGGTAAATCCAGGGACCCCTTTTATTCAGCTCTTCTGTCGCCTACACACGGGCTTCTAAAACACCTTCTAGCCACTAATAATGCTTGTTGAGGTGATTCTTCCCTTCTCTGAACTACCTGCTTGCTCGTAAACAGCGTTAACATCTACAGTAAGCACAAAATCTAAAAAGCCAAGCCTCTGCAATCGTTCTATTTTTAACCGCGGTCACTACTGGCGCCACTCCCGAGACAACGCTGGCTGGAGACTCTTATCTTCCCCCAGACCCTCCTCAAAGCGCTTTAAAGGTTTTGGGAGGAAATGCTAAATGGAGACAAGATCGGCGACAACCCAAACAGTACAGGGGCAATATTCTGGGCCAAGGGCCGAAGGGAGTCAAGGGACCTGTTGGTTCGCTAAAGGGAGGTCGACCAGCCTGTTGTTGTGTGTACGAGGAGAGGGGAAGGGGGGAGGTGGAAGTGGAGGGAGAGGGAGAGAGAAGGGGGTGGGTCCAGATGACTACGCTGGGCGTTCATCACATTCCCAGCACTACAGAGCTAGGGAGAGACAGATAGATAGATGAATATATATATATATATATATATATATATATATATATATATATATATATAGAGAGAGAGAGAGAGAGAGAGAGAGAGAGAGAGAGAGAGAGATGGAAGGGATGCCAGAGAGGCAAATTAATTGACAGAAAAAAACCCTCACACTCGTACAAAACCCTCGCCAGCAAGTAGCAACCTTGTATGTATTTTTACCTGTTTTGCTAAATTAACTGTTTTCTGAGTCTGAGGCAAGAATGCTTGGGGGCGGAGTGACAGTTGAATAATTGATACTAGTCACCGTATCGCGTGTGATGTGTGTGTGTGTGTGTGGTGTGTGTGTGTGTGTGTGTGTGTGTGGTGTGTGTGTGTGTTGTGTGTGTGAATGAGTGAGTCAGTTCTGTGAGTGTGAGTGTGAGTGTGAGTGAGTGTATGTGTGTATTTGTGTTTGAATGTGTTTGCGCGTAAGTGCCTGCGTATGTACAGACATATCGAAATGCAGAAACATACGTCAACGTCTTATCAATCACGAGAAGACGTTTGATAAGGTAAAACAAAAGAAAAGATACGAAGAAAGTGGATCTTTATCGGGCGCAGGAAAACGAAGAAAACGAACGAAGAAGAAGCCCGATGTGGAAAATGCTGTGATTTGTCCTCCTTGTCTCAAGAGTTTTCGAGAGAGATCTGGAAGGCTTAAGAGGAAGGGCGAGTAGGTATTGATAAGAGAGTCAAAGGAAAAGTTACGGATGTTACTGGAAAGAGTTACTAGAAGTTACTAGAATGAGATACTAGAAGTTATGAATATTACTGGAAAAAGTTACTAGACGTTACTAGAAGTTATGAATATTACTGGCAAAAGTTACTTGACGTTACTAGAAGTTATGAATATTACTGGAAAGAATTGCTAGAAATTACTAAACCGAGATACTAGAAGCTATTGCAAAGTTATTAGAACGAGATACTATAAGATTTACTAGAAGTTACAAGAAAGTTACAAGAGTTGCTAGAAGGAGATATCTCGAAAGAGTAAATATAAATAGACTGATTTAATGTCGATATACAAGGGACTGAAGCATAGTTTTCATCAGAGATAACGGTTTAATAACATGAAAATAGAAAATAGGAAGGGCAGTTTTACTTTTGGACGCCTTTTACACGAAGGGAATGAGAGACAGCGAAGAGAAAATTAGAAACTATAATTACCAATGAAAATCACAAAACAACAGTAACAGTAATAATAATAGTTGTTGTACTAGTAGACATAGAATTAGAAATAGAAACAATAGTAATGGTAGTAATAGTAATAGAAATAGTAACAGCAGCAGTAGCAGTATGATTATTATAATTATTATTAGTAGTAATATTAGTAGTAGTAGGTATAGTAGTGGTGGTGGTAATAGTAGTAGTAGTGGTAGTAGTAGTAGTGGTAGTGGTAGTAGTAGTGGTGGTGGTAGTAGTAGTAGTAGTGGTAGTAGTGGTGGTGGTGGTGGTAATAGTAGTAGTAGTAGTAGTAGTAGTAGTGGTAGTGGTAGTGGTAGTAGTAGTAGTAGTGGCAGTAGTAGTAGTAGTAGTAGTAGTAGTGGTAGTAGTAGTAGTAGTAGTAGTAGTAGTAGTAGTAGTAGTAGTAGTAGTAGTGGTAGTAGTAGTAGTAGTAGTAGTAGTAGTAGTAGTAGTAGTAGTAATAGTAGTAGTAGTGGTAGTAGTAGTAGTAGTAGTGGTAATAGTAGTATCGGTAGTAGTAGTAGTAGTAGTAGTAGTAGTAGTAGTAGTAGAAGAAATTGTGTAAAAATAGTAATAGAAGTAGTAATGGTCTGGCAAGGGAAGCTGAAGGCCCCCTGGGCTGACGGTGCCACAAACAAGGGTTTTCGGAAAAACTGGAAAGAACAAGTGTTAATATGATAACTGCTAAACAGTTCCGTTTCTTGGGCTACGTTTCTGCAAGGAGAAAACTCAGGAAAAATGTGTTCAGAGGGAAAATTCTAGAGAAATGAGTATATAAGCTAGAGAGAGGGAGAGGGAGAGGGAGGGGAGGGAGAAGAAGAGAGCATTTTATTGGAGGGATAAGAACGTGAATGAGTGAAGTCTGGACGAACACAGTTGCTGCGGATGGCCGAAAATAGAAACAATTGGAAATCCCTAAAAGCCAATATGAGTGAGTGAGTGAGTGAGTGAGTGAGTGAGTGAGAGAGAGAGAGAGAGAGAGAGAGAGAGAGAGAGAGAGAGAGAGAGAGAGAGAGAGAGAGAGAGAGAGAGAGAGAGAGAGAGAGAGAGAGAGGAGAGGAAGGGAGGAAGGGAGGAAGAAGGAAGGAAGGAAGGAAGGAAGGAAGGAAGGAAGGAAGGAAGGAAGGAAGGAAGGAAGGAAGGAAGGGAAGGAGGAGGGGAGGGAGGGAGGAGGAGGGAGGAGGGAGGAGGAGGGAGGAGGAGGAAGGGGGTGAGGAGAGGAGAGGAGAGGAGAGGAGTGAAGAGAAGAGAAGAGAAAAGAAGATTCATATACAGACATTTAGGTAAACAAACCAAGATTAGCAACTGTAGATCTCGGTCGGTTCAAACCAACCAACCTACATCTTTCAAATACGAAAACTCGTACTATTTATGACCTCATGCCAAAGAGAATTTCGTAATATTCACAACATGAGAACCGAGCTTTTGCCATAGGATCCCAACCTCTCATTGGTGGCTCTGAGACAATACCCGCGTCCCTATTGGTCCATGGGGTAAACATTGTGCACATGGACATCTGTAACGAGAAAGGCGATTGGTGGATGCAACATCACGCCACTCGCTCTGCTCCGCCATTGGTCAAATTACGAACGCTGGTCTCGCCTCCTGAGGACCAAAAGCCATTTTTATTTTCTCCTTGTTCTTGTTGCTTATACTCTTTCCTCGAAGAAGAAGGATCATTTAGTTTGTTTTGAGAAAGGCATGTTTTGTCTCAGGGTAGTTGCAAGTATATTCACTTTCCTTCATGGCACAGGGAGAGCTGGGAGAAGGAGAGGAAGATGATGAGAGGGATTGGGAGAAGAAAAAGAAAAAGTGGAAGATTTGGAGGAGGAGGAGGAGGAGGAGCAGAAAGAAGGATGAAGATGAAGATGAAGATGAAGATGAATGAGGAGGGAGGGAGGAAGAAAGAAAGAGAAGCAAAAAACAATGGGAAACAAATGAGAGTAATTGACCGGCTAATTAAAAAGAGAGGCAGTCAGCGAGAAAAACGACAAACAAAATCCCTAAGGCATCTTGTCATAAGGGAGCAGAGGAGGAGGAGGAGGAGAAGGAGAAGAAGAAGAAGAAGAAGGGGAAAGGGAAGGTGAAGGAGGTAGAGCAGCTAAAGGAGATGGAGAAAAAAAAAACGAGAGATGGCGAAAGAGGGAGGAGGAGGAAGAGAGAAAGAGAAAGAAGTCGTAGGACGTTTGCCAAATCTGATCAAGTTGCATTACCTTCTGACCTTTCCTTGCTACAGCGTTCGACGTAAGAGGCGATGGTGCTTTAAAAATATTAAACAATAAAAAAATACTTGAGTATGAAAATTATAAAGTACATACATAAGGAACGTAATAATAATTATAATTGTGATTAAGAACGCAAGGGGCGATGTACAAATTCAACCAGAGACAAACACAAAAAATGAGAAACATGAGACAAAAGGGAAACAGGAAAATAAGGATAATTTTGATTATTCTTTATTGGTAGCGAACTGTGCACAGAATAAGACCAGAAACATGCGTAGAAAAATAAACGTAATTAATATTCCAGTCACTCAGGAATTCCTACTATTCTTGTCTTTATTATCATTTATTACATTTTTTTCGACTTTTATTTGCAGTTCGAATAATAACAATCATGGCTCCATATGAATAATAACGATGATACTGTATGAAAATAAACATAAAAGATTTTTTATTATTACAAAGATTGTAATAATCAAAAACATAAACATGATAACAATGACCAAAAACAATAAGTCAATGACTGCAGTACTAACATTAAACAAGGAAAAAACAATTAAAATCAGCGTTTTTTTAGTTTCTGTTCTTGGTCTGTTCAAGGACACCTGGATGCCACGAACAAGCATGTACAGGTGAAAGATAACACGGGAAGGAAGGAGAGGGAGAGGTGGGAAGAGAAGGGAGGGAAGGGAAATATGGAAAGAGGGAGAGAAGGGAGGGAACGAGAGAGCGAGAGAGAGAGAGAGAGAGAGAGATTTGATTTTGATTTGATAACATTTATTTACAGAACAGAATACATGCCCTGCGAAAAGCCCAGGGTAAGATACAATGGATCTGTCCAAACTGGCCGTGCTTCTATTTGTGAAAAGGGCTATCATTTAAAATGAGCATCATATACATGCCTGAAGGGCTGTGTCACTGTCACTGCATTATTAAAATATCATCTGGTTGATAAAAACAAAAACAAAAAACCCTTTTATATCACTAATCATGGCGAAGACAAGGCCAGCGTCTAAGAAAGTTAATATAATCAATAAGTGCTAATCTGTGGACAGTACTACGTGATCGACAGGATGCAGTTTTCGTGCAACAAAGTAATGGGTAAGATTATGCGACTTGGGCGCCTTGCACACTAGCAATGGTGATATGCAACTGGCTTTGCCTCCAAAACTGCATCCTGTACATACTGTATAGTGGACTGATAACCCAATGCGTTGCTTAGTCAGTGTAATCTGCTGTCTCCGGGACAATCCATTATAGACCCTTTACAGTTTGTCTGTATCTGATGTCCCAGCAATACTCTCAAAATGCCAGATAGTACCATGTCCAGTGGAACCCATGACCATAATCTCGAAAACAGCTGATAACAGTTTTTTTTTCATTTGATTAGGAGTTACCAGTACTGCATGGGAAAGTGCTAATTTAGCTGACTGGCCAACCCTGTCACAGCATGAGATTCCTATATGAGAGGGTATCTAATATAGTGACACTGAATACCCTGTTCTGATAGTCTAGAAATTTGGTGAGGATATTTCTAGTTACCATGTTTTCTGCAAGATAGATAGATAGATAGAGAGAGAGAGAGAGAGAGAGAGAGAGAGAGAGAGAGAGAGAGAGAGAGAGAGAAGAGAGAGAGAGAGAGAGAGAGAGAGAGAGAGAGAGAGAGAGCAAATTGCGACTGAAAAAACAACAACGAAGGTGCTACATTTCACTCCTTATACGATACAACAAACATCATAAGATAATCACGCACACATACTTTGAGGGATTCAAAACATGACAACAAAAATAAGACTTGGCAACCCCCCTTCTTTCAACCCAATGGCAGGAGTGAAATCCTCATATGACAGGCATCTGGCACCATGACAGCGATGCCAGCGAAAGGGACTCGGTGAACTCGTAGTAAGCATGCTGTCCCTTGCCAATAAAAAGCATAGGCTGATGCTATTACTTATTTTAATTCTGCTACTTCTGTCACTACTAATACTACCACCACCACTACTACTATTTCTACTACTGCTGCTACTACTCCTACTAC
>NW_020871072.1:986931-1024431 GCF_003789085.1 Penaeus vannamei
CACCAAATAACTTTGAAATAAAAAAGCAACTACAACAACTCAAACCGGAAAAGAAAACAAAAATAACCAAAACCGGGAACCAATGAACAGACAACCATCCCAGATTATCAGATCACAATCAGAAGAAGAAAATAACTAACTCAACCACAAAGCCTAACCTTAGGTCAAAAAACGCCTGCAAAACCAAAAGAACAAACTCCAACAAGACCTAGATCTGGAAAAACAAACAAAAACCAAGGAAATACATCTCCTAAAAGATGTAAAAAAATTCAAGTGAAGAAAACAAAACTATAACAAACTCAGAACAAAGAGAAGTTACTGAATCCCCAACCACATGGTCATTACCTACCCCAATACAGTACAAAGAAAAAAAAAACAAAAAAGAAGATGAAAATGATAACTTTTCATGGATAAAAGTAACCAAAAGTATTTTCAAAATAATAACAAATCTAATAAACAACTTCAACTCGAGAAACCCTTAATGCAAATATAATTGACATCATAAACGAAATTAGCTTAGTGCTAAAAGACATTATAGCATATTGAAATGTACAAACTAATTCTTTGGAATGCAAGATCAATACTAAATAAAAAACAGAACTAAATTATCTAACATATAAAGAAAACCCAGGAATATTAGCTATTAATGAAACATGGCTAAAAGAAAAAGATACCCTCAACATCAACAACTATACAGTCATAAGAAAAGACAGAAACAATCAAATAGGAGGAGGTCTTGCTGTATGCATTAAAAAGGATATTCAGCATAAAAAAATAAACTTAAATGACAGATACAAAGATAAAATAGAAGTACTAGGAATTAAAACAAGTTATAAAAGAAACTGGCTAAACATACTATTAATATATAATCCATGTAATGTAATAGAAGCAGAAGAACTAGAATATTATTCAGATCAGATAAGACATCCAAAATTAATAATAGAGACTTCAACGCGCATCACCCTCTCTGGAATGAAAATACAAACCAAAGACAAACAAATACAACAGGAACAAATATAACAAAATGGCTAAGTCAAAATAATGTATTACTACTAACTCCAAGAAACCTCATAACCAGAATTGATCCAAAAACTGCAAAAGAATCCACATTAGATCTCGTATTTGGCTCACCCGCCCTAAGTCATCTACAAATAAAATCTGCATCCCACCAAATAAGTGACCATCTGCCAATAATAATAATGGACAACACATACATTGAAAACCATTTACTCAAAGAAAAAAAATGGTACTACACAAAAGAAAGATGGAAAGACTACCAGAAAGAATTAAATGAAACAAATTTAGAAGAAATATCAACCATAGAAGAAATAACAGAGCAGATAAAAAATACAGCTCTAAAATATTTAAAATTAGAAACAAGACAAATAATAGATAAACCAAATAAACCATGGTGGAACAAAGATTGTCATGAAACTATAAAAAGAAAGGAATAAAGCTTTTAACAGATGGAGGAAAAAACCAACTATAGCAAACCAAATAGAATACAAAAAGCTATCAGCAAAAGCAAAAACAATAACTCAAACAAAAAAGAAATCATGGAACGATTTTTGTGAAACATTAAACTTCAAAAACCCACCAAAAAAGATTTGGAACTTTTTCAAAAAATTGACAGGAAAAACAATTACAACGGAATATCCAATAATAGATAATGATTTGCCACTAACAAATATCAACCAAAAACTAGAAAAATTCAAAGAAGAATATATGGAAACAGAGAATAATGAATACACACTGGTCCAGGGGTGAATACCCAGCATCACAAAAAAACGTGATAGTAAATCCAATAGTTAAACCAGGAAAAAACCCAAATGATGCAAAATCCTACAGATTCATATGTAGAATATCTTGTATCGGAAAGTTATTTGAAAGTATAATAACAAAAAGAATAACTTGGTTTCTGGAACATTATAACAAACTAGACAAAGATTTAAATGGATTCAGGCCAAACAGAAATACAATAGATGCATTACAAATACTAGATAATCATATAAACAAAGCATTCGTGGAAAAACAATATACCATAATAGCCTGTATAGATTTGGAAAAGGCTTTTGACACAGTCAACCACGAAGCACTAATAATAAAAATGGCAAAACTAGGAATAACAGGTAACCCATTAAAATGGATAAATGAGCTTTTAGAAAATAGAACATTCCAAATAAAGATTGGAAATAGAACTTCAAAGAAAGGAACAACTAAATGTGGGGTACCTCAAGGGTCTCCAATAAGCCCAGTACTATTCAACATAATGATAAACGATTTGAAACTAACAGGCATCGAAAAAATAATATACGCCGATGATATTACATTAATAATAAGTAAAAAAAAATTTAATTGAAGCAGCAAACAAACTAGAAACAGAACTACAAAAATTAAAAGAATGGGCAAATACTTGGGACTTAAAAATAAATTTCTAAAAAGTAAACTCCTCTGTTTTACAAACAAGAAAATAAATCATTTACCAACAATTAAAATGGACAATATAGAAATAAAATATGTACAAAGCCACAAAATATTAGGCCTAACTTTAGATGCACCAAAACTAAAGTGGAAAAACCATATAAATAATATAAAAGTAGAAACATTATACAGAATAAATCTCATGAAAAAGCTAGCATCATTCAACTGGGGAGCCAACAGAGAAACCCTGATAAAATTCTACAAAATATACATAAAACCGAAAATAGAATACGGAAACAATATACGGTGCAGCAAAGAAGGAGAAATTAAAAAAATAGAAATCCTCCAAAATCAAGTATTAAGACTCGCTACAGGATGCCTTAATTCAACCCCAATAATAGCCCTTCAAGCTCTAACAAATTTACCTACAATGAAAGACCGAAAAAAAGAACTGGAATATATACATCTAACCAAGATCCTAAACAAACCCAATAGAATGCCAATAAAACAGCAAACAATAAACTACATAAAAGAATATAACCCCCAGAGAGACAAGAGATCTCTATTCCACAGAGTCACAGAAACTAATAAGATTCTGAATATTGAACTAAAAATAAATGAAGTACCAACCACTTCACCAGTACCCCATGGTTTGATATCTCAAATTATATTCAAATAAATTTTGCTGAAGAACTTACAAAAAACACCCCTCAAGTAGTTATTCAAAAATATTATCAAGAAATGATAAACATAAACTACAAAGATTATACCAAAATATTCACCGATGGATCAAAAATAAAGGAACCAGAATCAACCTCAGCAGCAATATTTATTCAAGACAAAGAAATAACAATCTGGAAACTACCAGCTAATATAGAAAATAACCCACGCAGAACTCTATGCAATAAAGCAAGGACTAAATTATATTATAAACAATAATCTAAACAAAACGGTAATACTAACAGATTCCCAATCATCACTACAACTTCTACAAAACGTAAACCTCTAAATTATATACAAATCATATATGATATACAAAAACAAATGCATACAATTGAAATTAAAAAACAAACAATAAAAATCCAATGGATTCCATCACACAAAAACATTAAGGGAAACGAAATAGCAGACTTAGCAGCAAAGAAAGGTCATGAACTAAACAACACCATGAAAGTTTCTCAAGACCCAAATTATACAATAAAAGAAATAAAATCAAAAAATTTCAAACAATGGGAATCGAATCTCAAAAGATTACTAAACTCAAAGAATTATCTCATAAAAGACAACAACATAAAACCTTGGGTCAGAGCTAAAAACAGAAAAATGGATACATGTATCGCAAAATTATTAACCAAACATACAAGACTAAAACAACATTTATATAGAATAAAAATGGAAAACGACCCATACTGCAGATGGTGCAGAAACCAAGAGGAAACAATAGAACATATGATAATACAATGCCCAAGATTCAACTCCCATAGAATAAAACTAAAACAAGCACTTATTCAAGCAAATATTCATGACTTTAACATCAACCTTTTGTTAACAGGGACAGATCATCCATTACCACTGAAGTATTACATACTGAGACACACCAAGATCTTCCTACAAATAACCAAGCTAATCAACCTAATATAAGAAACTTCAAGAACAAAAGAAGAGGATCCAGGGGATATAGGCAACATAGTCTAAACCCTATAACAAGAAAGAAGAAGTAGTCTTGTGCTGCATACTTTTAGATTATTCTTGTTTTATGAAGATTTGGGCCAGCCACACTGTAAGTCAACTATTTATACTGTTAATAATGTATTGTTCAGATGTTAGAGCATATGTTAATAACAAAGTTGTGTCTTTTATGTGATATATAACTTGAAATTATGTGATATAAGTAAGTGCCATTCCTATTGTACTCTTATATTTTTACCAAGCTTTATTTCAGTTATTTACCAAAGAATAATGTTTTGTTTCCTTTTCATTTAATGAAAGTATCTATTCTTTAGTTATTGATCTTTTATAAAGTGTCTTAATTAATTCAGGAAATGTCATAAGATAGTATAAGGAATAAGAAGTCATTTGTTTGTTTAATGTTTATATATATGCTAGTCTTGCAGTATTTTTATAATTTTCTATTGATTTGTTCTTAATATTTCTATCTCATATTGTATTAATATTATTTGATATTTGTATGATTCATTTACTTTATTTGTGTACAACTTTTTATTTCCAAAACTGTGAAGATTTATTTTCTTACAGCTTTTCACCTCACATCACGTGCACACTCACGCGTACGTGTATGTTGTCATCTTGCAAGTTGGATACACTGCTCATACCTACCAGCTTGTGATCATGACAATAAAGGTTTAACTGACTGCTAGTGTTTTACTGGAGGCAGTACAGTGAAAAGAGTTGCTAGCCCTTCTTCTAAGGCTAAAGTGAAAAGAGTTGCTAGCCCTTCTTCTAAGGCTAAAGTGAAAAGAGTTGCTAGCCCTTCTTCTAAGGCTACAGTGCAAAGAGTAGCTAGCCATCTTCCAAGCCTATTGTGAAAATAGTTGCCAGCCATCTTCTATGCCTAGAGTGAGAAGAGTGAGATATCTAACAAGCTGAGTGAAAAGAGTCAGCCTTCTGTTGAGTGAAGAGTTATACAACTATCAACAAAGGAAAGTCTCTCAGCATCTTGCCGAATAACTTCAGGAGAATTGTTCAGCATGTCGACTACAAGCAACGCAGACGTTCACATTAAAATGGAAGCGGAGGAGGATCCACAGCAGGAACCCCACCCACAGTTAGACCCAGATGAAACAAGACCATCTGGAGCAAGAATAAGGACCCTTACAGAAAAAGGAGAAGAACTGTACATTTCCACAACAACCAAATATTTGGATCAGCTCTCTCAATTGCAGTGTACAGTTGAAGACCTAATGTTAAGGTATTACAAAGGCGGTGCAGCCGCAGAAAGTGATAGTGAATATAAGAAAGCTCTTGAAAAGAAAGGAAAGATTATATGAAGTACAAAGCAAAAAGTGATGTGATCATACGTGATATAAAGAAAGAGTTAGAATATCTTGATAAAAGATATGCAGTTGAAGAAGTTAAGTCTGAGTGCTCGGAGAAATTAAGTGCTAAATCAGTTGCAGAAAGTGTCTCAGCTATGTTGTTAAGTAAAAGAATACAAGCTGAAGCCACAAAAGTTAAGCTTGAAAGTGCATTGAAAGAAGCAGAAATAAAGAAAAGAAAAGCAAAGTTACAGTGTGAGGAGGCAGAAATTGAAGCAGAATTAGAATTATGTGTGTCTCGTCGCAATGCTCAGTTGGCTGAAGTTGAGTACAGAGTAGTGTGTGAGAAAGTAGTGATAAGTTGTCATCTATTTCAGGTAGAATACCTGGTGTACAGTTACAACAGAAAGTTCTTTCACAAGAACTCCTGCAACAAGAGACAGCAGATTCTTTAAGTCGTGTCAAGCAGTACGTGGAAGATCAGAACAAGGTACCAGAATTTGATCTCAACCCTTCTTTGGAACAAGCTATGCCTGTCATACAACCTCTTCGTAGTCAGCCCAGTGATGCCAAGGCTAATCCTGTGAGTAACAGTTGTTGTGGAGAATTGTCGCGTTTCCTTTTGAAGAAGGAACTTTCCCTGGCACGTTTCAGTCCATTTGATGATCGCCTCTTACTTACTTTTCCAAATCTGCATGTTACGTCTTTGGAAGAAGTTGACCTTTTACCGGGGCCCTGAGTCGTCCAAATTTGCGCAGAGTATAAGGACTTCCAATATACATGATCCAAGTAAGTGCATCAAGTTGATATGGAAGAGGCTTGAAGATAGATATGGCAGTCCTGAGATTATTGAAGCATCTATCAAGAAGAAACTAGAAAAGTTTCCTAAGGTTACGTTCAGAGATCCCAAGAAACTGTATGATCTGCATGATCTTCTTTGCGAAGTACAGTCGCTTAAAGAAAATCCACTTTACGAGAAACTGTTTGGACACTTTGACACATCTGCAGGAATAAACCCTGTGATAAGCAAGTTACCTCCTTCAGTACAAGGAAAATGGCGAGACAAAGCATCCAACTACAAGAAAACACAAGGTGTGTTATTCCCACCCTTTCTTTATTTTGTAGACTTCATTTCTGACGTTGCACAATCCATAATGATCCAGGATTTAATTTTGAGCCAGAAGTAAAATCTCATATAGACAAGACTTCAAAGCTAGATAAATTTAAAGTAACTACAAAGAAGACTGTAGTGCCTGATGAAGAAGCCCTTAAATGTATAATACATGGGACCAACCATTCTCTACATGAATGTAAAAGCTTTAAAAGTCTTTAGAAGAACGCAAGAAACTTCTGAAAGAAAATAGAATATGTTTTAAGTGTTGCATCTCGAAGAACCACTTAAGTAGAGATTGTCCAGAGGACATAACCTGTAAAGACTGTGGAAGTAAATACCATTGCACTGCTATGCATTTGAAGAAATTTCAGTCTGTTCCTGAGACAAGTACTAAGGCTCATGGCAGGGAGAAGCCGGAGCAGAGTGTTGTTAAAGAGTCAGTACGTGAACAAGCTTTAGATGTGACCAACAAGAGTACTGGTGTATGTGAGGAATTTCCTGGAAAGTCTTGTGCTAAAATTTTGCCAGTTTACGTTTTTCATGTGAGTAACCCGAAGAAGCGTATGAAGTCATATGTTATATTAGATGATCAGAGTAACAAATCTTTAGCTAAAGGAGAGCTTTTAGATTTCTTTGATGTTCGCTCTGTGGCAGAGGAATACATCATAACTAGTTGCTCTGGCCGTTCAGTTATGACAGGAAGGAAAGCTGGTGGACTATGCATACAAGCTGTTGATGGTAGTCTACAGATGAGCCTTCCTACAGTCATCGAATGTGATGAACTTCCTAATAATAGGACTGAGATTCCAACTCCCAACATTGCTCGACTTCATCCACACCTCAAAGACATTGGTTCAGAAATTTCACCTCTTGATGATCAGGCTCAGATTCAATTATTGATTGGTAGAGATCTACCCGAAGCTCACCATGTACTAGATCAAGTAACAGGTCCACCAGGTACACCCTTTGCCCAGAAGATGAAGTTAGGCTGGGTAATTATAGGTGAAGTCTGCCTGGGGAAGCATCACGCAACAAAGAATGTGAATGTAAGGAAAATATATGTAAATCCTGATGGTCGTCCATCAGTCTTGAAGCCTTGTCCAAGTTGTATATGTGTACAAGAGGACACAGGATATCACAGCGGTTTTACACCATGGAAGGAAAATTATATTGGTTCTACAGTGTTTCACCGAACCAAAAATGATGATGAACCTGGAAAATCCACAGAAGACAAAATGTTCTTGAAGTTAATGGAGAAAGAATTTGTCAAAGAACCAGCAGGTAACTGGAGTGCACCTTTACCTTTTAAGCCCTTAAAGAAAAGATTACCGAACAATAAATCCATGGCTGTGAGACGTGCCAATAGCCTAGCCAAGAGTCTTCAGTTCAATTCTGTCAAAAAAGAATTGTATGTCTTTTCGGATGCTTCCAAAGAGTCAATTGCTGCTGTCTCATATTTGAAAACTGTACACGAAGATGGCAGTTCAGAAATTGGATTTGTGATGGGTAAAGCTAAAATTGCACCCTTGCATGGGCATACTATACCTCGTCTAGAATTGTGTGCTGCAGTACTTGCAGTAGAACTTAGTGAAGTGGTACTTGAGAACCTTGATGAAGAAATTGATATAGTGAAATTTTACACTGACAGTAAAGTAGTTCTTGGCTACATCCACAACCAAACAAGACGATTTTATGTGTATGTTGAGAATAGAGTGAACCGTATTCACAGGTCAACTAAGCCAGAACAATGGAATTATGTTCCTACATCTGTGAATCCAGCTGATCGAGCAACTCGCTCTATGGTGAATGATTTCTCGTGTGACGACATATGGCTGAAAGGACCTGAAACATTCTTGAGTAGGCGTCATGATCTTGCTCAAGAAACTCCACAGCTAGTTCAACCAGAAGATGATAAGGAAGTAAGGCCAGATGCTCTGGTAAAGGCAGCTAAAACCTGTGTGATTGACAATTTATCAATTGGGTGTCACAGATTTGAAAGGTTCTCTGAGTGGTATCGCCTAGTAAATACTGTTGCTTTATTGCAGAGATGTGCATGTGCCAAATCATTTAAAGGTAGAGCTGATAGAAGTGTAGAGTCTTTCAGAAAAGCTGAAATATTTGTGATCAAAGCAGTTCAAAAGGAAACTTACAAAGAAGAAATTAGACTTCTGAAGCAAAAATGCATCTTCCAAAATCTAGCTTGATTATGGCTCTCAACCCGTACTTAGATGAAGATGGTGTGTTAAGGTTGCGGAAGATTGCAACAATCAAGTCTTGGAAGTTACCAGAAACATCCAATCATTTTGCCTGGTAAAAGTCATACACTTATAGTACGTCACTATCACCAAAGTGTTCGACACCAAGGACGTCATCTTACAGAAGGAGCTGTTAGATCTGGTGGATATTGGATTACAGGCGTGAAACGGTTGATCTCATCAATCTTACACTCCTGTGTCCAGTGTAGAAAGTTACGAGGTAAAGAAGAAGTCCAGTTGATGAGTGATCTACCAGCAGATCGCTTAGAACATACTCCACCTTTACCAATGTTGGAGTTGATGCTTTTGGACCTTGGACTATAACGACACGCAGAACTCGTGGTGGATCAGCAAATTCTAAACGGTGGGCTATTTTGTTCACTTGTCTTACAACAAGAGCAATACACATTGAGTTGGTAGAAGAAATGTCCTCTTCAGCTTTTATTAATGCACTTAAAAGATTTGAAGCTCTCAGAGGTAAAGTTAAACTGTATAGATCTGACCGAGGAACCAACTTTGGGTGCAACTGATAGCCTCAAGATAGATGCAGTAAATGTGGAAGAAAAGAAGATAGTAGACCATCTGTACCAAACAGGCACTAAATGGATCTTCAACGCTCCCCATTCATCGCACATGGGAGGTGTATGGGAACGCCTCATTCGAATCTGCCGGAAGATCTTAGAGTCAATGCTAGCTGAAACTCCTTATAAACTTTGACGCATGAAGTGTTATCAACCTTCATGGCAGAAGTATGTGCCATAGTGAACAATCGACCAATAGTAAACGTATCAACTGATCCAGAAAACCCTTTCATCTTGTCACCTGCCACCATTCTTACTCAGAAAGTTGGAATAGACCATGTAGAAGATTCAGTAGGAGAAATTGATACAAAAGACCTTTTGAAAACAGAATGGAAACGTGTTTCTGCCCTCTCAGAATATTTTGGAATCGTTGGAAAAAAAAAATATCTGCACACACTCCAAGAACGTAGAAAATGGTGTTGTGCAAAACCTAGTCTCACTGAAGGTGATGTTGTGTTATTGAAAGACAGAAGTGTTTGTCGTACACAATGGCCATATGGAATTGTTGTAAGAGCTATCCAAAGTGAAGATGGCAAAGTAAGGAAAGTGGAGTTAAAGGTTATGAGAGATGGAAAGCCAGTTGTGTACACAAGACCAATTTCAGAGTTAATTCTTTTGGTTTCTGGTGCTAAGTAGCTATTTTTTATTTGAACAAGTCACATTTCAGTTCCTATTTGTCATTTAATCAGTATTAGAGTAGTGATATCAAATTTGTTGATATCAGGCAGGGAGTGTAAAGGAATCAAGGATTCCTTGTCTGATATTATATATATAAAGTTTAGATCAAGAATTTATTTGATTAATTTAACATGAGAATGATTATTTAATTTCATTTAGTTTGTAATGTTGGCTACAGTGACGTTAGAGTTGTACGAACGCCCTACAAAAACGCATTGTTGTGAATCCGCGGAGCCCCTCTAGAGAGCCACGTGAGACGTCTTGTGCTGCGTACTTTTAAATTATTCTTGTTTTATGAAGATTTGGGCCAGCCACACTGTAAGTCAACTATTTATACTGTTAATAATGTATTGTTCAGATGTTAGAGCATATGTTAATAACAAAGTTGTGTCTTTTATGTGATATATAACTTGAAATTATGTGATATAAGTAAGTGCCATTCCTATTGTACTCTTATATTTTTACCAAGCTTTATTTCAGTTATTTACCAAAGAATAATGTTTTGTTTCCTTTTCATTTAATGAAAGTATCTAGTCTTTAGTTATTGATCTTTTATAAAGTGTCTTAATTAATTCAGGAAATGTCATAAGATAGTATAAGGAATAAGAAGTCATTTGTTTGTTTAATGTTTATGTATATGCTAGTCTTGCAGTATTTTTATAATTTTCTATTGATTTGTTCTTAATATTTCTATCTCATATTGTATTAATATTATTTGATATTTGTATGATTCATTTACTTTATTTGTGTACAACTTTTTATTTCCAAAACTGAGATTTATTTTCTTACAGCTTTTCACCTCACATCACGTGCACACTCACGCGTACGTGTATGTTGTCATCTTGCAAGTTGGATACACTGCTCATGCCTACCAGCTTGTGATCATGACAATAAAGGTTTAACTGACTGCTAGTGTTTTACTGGAGGCAGTACAATTCCCCTGACAACTGAAATAGCATAACATTTTTTGTTTGGGCTTCTTTGAGTACTGGGTTAGGAATTGTTTTCCTTACTGGCTGAAGTTCTTTCCGACTTTGTTCCGATGTTGTTTGGAAGGTAGGTTTGTTTTGTTTCACAGTCAAACACTTTCCTTAGTTTACGTTTACCGGGATAGATGTTTCCTTTTTGGCGGTTCAAACGAAAAGTCCCGTAGATTAACTGTGTAGTTCAATGCAGACTAACTGTGCATCTGGTAACACACATCTGGGTATGTAACTCACACGTGCCCACGCTCGAATACATAGCTCGCCCATAAACTGCCTCAGTTCGCGTCTACACTATCATTTTCCAGGTACTCGCCCTTATATTCCAGGACCCCAGGTGGCCACTCATTGTAAACGGGCCTGAAGGGTATAACGATGGCGAGTTTCTAATCTTTTAGTAGTTTTCCCTCACTGAAATTAAATAAAGGAGTACATAGCTCTTCGGCACATTCCAAAAGAACCCAGTTAGAAATCTCACCTGGTTCCTCTATTTCAGTCTAGTCTAATCCTAGTAGTAGCTCTGTAATTTCATTATATTTAAGGGTAATATTTTCGATGTTGTATACGTTGGTACGGGGTTTTGCCATTTCAAAGTATGGGTTCTGAACAAAGATTGAATTTTTTAAGGATAGCAATGCTATTTTCTTTGATGGTACTAATTTTGACCTCTATTTTTAGCTTTACTATTTATATAGTTAAAGATTGACCTGCATTTATTGATGTACAAAAGAAAAGGGTAAACAATACAGTTAATACAACAAGCAGAATCAACCAAATATATCACTGAGAAATAATAATAAAATACATTATCCAACAAAAGAAAAATTAAAGTACAAATCAAAAGTAGAATAAAATATATTCCATAAGACCACATCCTTTTCATTGTCTAATTTCGCCTCCCTCATGGTTTAGGTATACTCATTTCTTCCTACTTTATGTCTTTCATACACTGCCTGAGATCTATGTCTTCGGAATCTTTTCCAAAGAATTTGCATGTTTCTCTCATTTTCACGCATTTATCATTAAACCATTTCTTGCTTCAGTTTTGAATCTTGATATAAACTATTCTACTTTTTTCGTAGACCGCAAAATTTTGGATATTGCACATCAAAGTTCAAATCGCTAAGGAGCGTTTCCCAGTTTATGTCATCAAAGAATCTTTAAGGCTTCTATAATCACCTCTTTATGCTTCTACTGAAATCCGTCTGCTAAACGAAAACAAAAGACCGACGGACAATGACGTCACTACAGATTTTTTTCTTCTGAAGGCCGTATTTTTGCTATCTTGTATGACTACAGATGTTTTGATGCAAAAAAAGTGTTAAAAACAATAATGAGATATTTTCCCATGTTCAGATGAATTAAGCACGAAAATTGCTGAAACCATCCTGTTATGAACTGATATGGTGTGGCAGATCGAACGTCATCGCGGCGGAAATTTCATCCGAATGTCACTTCAGCAGGCCTTCTGGCTGGGCATCATCAAATGCAGAGCCACATTCCCATTGAATCCCTTTAAACCTCAAGCCCTACAACACACTCACTGTGAATAGCCGTATGCTTTTAGATAAATCAAGTTTACAGGTTCTATTTCGCATTCTTAACTTATACATCTAATACATTTTCTATGAAGAGACGCGACTGCATGTTATGTTGTTGAATGTTACGGGTCACGTAACTGGCTTGAGTTTATTGTATTTAGTGTAATGCAGTGCAATAAACAAGAAAGTAACGCAGGGAATCTTTTAATCACGACTTTGATCATACCCACTGCAACTGCAATCTAATATCCATCTGTTTATAATAGTGTATGGTCCAATATTATTATTTATATCTGTTTTCTTTATCATCTGATGTTTAGAGAACGGCAGAAATGTTGCTACGGAAAAACTGACAGCCCTTGGTCGACATAATCTTAAATAACGGAGACAAGACCAATTCGTTAAGGCGTTTGTGGAGCCGCAATTGCCCACATGTTTGTAAGATTGGTGTTTAGATAGGAATATGTAGCATATTTATTTAAATAAGGCGATGATGGTGGGGTGGTTCAGACCTGCGGCGTTGGGGGGGTGGGTCGTACGTTAGCATTTAATGAAATCCTACTCATGATTAGTATTGCGCATAACTAACATCAGAGCCAAGGCTGTGGACTTCACTATGCCACTTAGGACCATATAAGAGTGCTTGGGTAAGGCTCTACACCACCCGTAGGAAAAACACATCCGGTGTAGGCTTCGAAGCCGTGACCCTCTGATTACGAGTGTCAAACTGTCGACTAGCGTGTGCTAGGTCAGTAGCAAAGCACATGGGGTTTAATATTCATTTTGGTAAATTTTCAATAAGGATGAAAAATTATTATTTTAATGGTCATATTTTTAATGAACAGTCATCAAAACAGCCTTGTGGATGAGAAGAGTGGGCGATTATGTTTATGCATGATTCTCAAGTGAAATTGCTCGTAGTTGGAGTCAAGCCAAAGGCCTGTATTTTTTACTCAGCTTGAGGGAATTAAGTATAGCTACTTTTATTAATACCTCCATGCACTTAATGAATGAATGAGAGATATTTTAATTGATATGTAGGATACCAGGCCAGCCTATTTTTAGAACAGCACATGTTCATGTTTATATTTTGTAAAATATCCAACATTGTTAAAGTTTCAATGGCTTTCCAGGCATTTTCGACTTCATAAAGTCTTGTTGGCCTGTTATCCTACACATTAAGTAAATATCTTTCATTCCTTCATTGAGTGCATGGAGGTGTTAATAAAAGTAGGTATACTTAATTCCTTCAAGCTGAGTAAAAAAAAAATACAGGTCTTTAGCTTGACTCCCACTGCGAGCATTTCCACTTGAGAATCACTCATGAAGTCAACTCAACCAGGTGATGGATATTGTCGGGGTTTAAGCGAAGGGCTTCCCATAATTCATTTACACTCGTGAACATTTCTCTCCTACATCTGACTTGGTGTCCCAACCACGGTTTGCTAAAATGGACCCACATCTTCTCAAAGGGAGTGAGGTCTGGTGATTTTGCAGACCAGTTAATGAGTGTAACCCCAGGGTGTCCCACAAGCCAGTCCCGCACAGTCCGTTTTGTGTGGATAGGACTATTATCATGGGCCAAACATATATGAAATCTGTCTCCTGTGCATTCCGCCCTCAGAGACGAGAGTAGCACATTTTCTAAGATGTCAACATATCCCTCAGCCCGGAGACGGCCCTTTGTCTCTGCCAGTTGCCAGCGCAGCCCCACGCCATCCAACCCCAGAGACCAAGACAACAGTCATGTAATAACAACTGCCTGGTTATCGTCCTTGAATAGGAAAGACTTTGGTCACTTGCTATGGGTGAGAGGGGAGGGGGAGAGGGAAGAAGAAAAGGAGGGAGAGAGGGAAGGAGGACGGGAGGGAGAGAAGCAGAGACATACAAAGAGAAAGATAGTGTGTGAATGAGAGAGAGAGAGAGAGAGAGAGAAGGAAGGGGAAGACAAGAGAATAGAATAAAAGAGAGAAAAAAGATGGGAAGAGAGAAAACAAGAGAAAGACAAAGGAGAGAAGAAATGAAAAAAGGTGAGAACAAGACAAAGCGGAGAAGAGAAGAGACTCATATCACCAAACACCCTAAGAAAAAGGTAAACGATTTGTCACCTACCAAACATTTGACAAACAACCTCCTCCACACACAGGAACACACACACAAACGTTTTTGTGTGGTCCTACTGATAATGGTTTGTATCAGAGCTCGATCAAAGACCCGGGATTTGTATGAACCATTTTCGGAGCAGTGGCATATGAGGTTTCCACGCCTGCTAACCACGATGCTCTATCTATGGATGGCTTTTCTTAAAGATTTATACATTTCATTTGTCCATCGGTCACAATCGCGACACGACTTTAGACCGCACTGTACACTGTGGTTATTATTATGTTTACCCCGTCAATTGCCCTCCGTTCCACTATTTTTAACTGCTTTGTAATAATTCGTTTCCGTGTTGATATTGCTACCCTCCCTCCATTTCCATTTGCCCTGTTACATCGCCAATGGAGGGATCTGGTTTATTCGTTTCAAGTATAGTCTTTGGTTCTAACAATTTCGAAGATAAACCATTTACATGTGTATTAGCTAGTTCTGCATAATCTTTCGCTATTCCTTTTGGCTCCAAGGTTAATGTTTGTCTGCTTCTACATTTTAGTTCCGATACTATATTTGCCTTGGAGACCTCTCGCCCTCTAAATAAACAGTTTTTTTTTTCGTCAGTCCTTTGTTCATATATGATCTTCCATTTTTTTTCCGCATATTAGATCATATTTTCTCATCCAGATTTTCTTATATTCTCCATGGATGTACAGGACTTTGGCTTTCTTTATTGCATCAGTCACCATTTGCTTATTCATGAATGCTACTTTTAAAGAGTTTTCTTTCCCTTCTCGAACAATCCCTGCCTCCTGCGAGCTATGACATTCTGTCTGCTCCGCGGACTTTGAAAATGTTTACAATCAATTTCTTGTCCTCGTTGTATCGTTCATTTCTGTCTTCTATAACTTTTTCTTCGTGTCCCAATATGACTACGTCCTTGTTTACATCAGCCATATTAGCGATATTCTTTGCTTGTTGCTCAAGGTGTGTCTTAAAATATTTTTTTCTTTACCGTCTTAATATCTTAATGTCCTTTTTCTTTTTTTTTCATCTCATTTGCTGTTTCGTTCACCTTTGACACATCGTCATATGTAGCTGTCATCTTTTTTGCCTCTTCCGTTATTTGAGCCTGGCTCCCTGACTAATTGCTTTCAATCTGCTTGAACTGCTTCCTGTACTTAATCAACTTTTCCGTGCTCATTATTTGCTTCGATTCGACTATCGTTGCCAATCTTGGTTTCTACTTCTATCTTTTCCTCGAGTTCATTGATTTTCATGAGAGACTTTTCTATCTTCTCTCCCTAAATGATTGTGTTCCTGCGCATGATCTACCATTAAACCCAGCTATATCTATATCATATTACTATATTCTACATATTTATATCTTACATGTTTGTCACATATGTATCTTCACACATACATACACATATGCATATACGCCTGCCCATTGCTTCCCCAGCTTATTTCTCTCTTCTTGCCACACTAGACATCCTAATGACGTGTTGTCTATCCCCTTCCGCAAGAGCTATGTAGCGATGTAACGCTTGCTTATTCGTCACCGGTTGTCACATGCTAACAACGTGACTTATCGCGATCCTTAGACTACTGTAGGAGACGACTTGGAGACTCCCTGCGTGGGGCCAAGGAGCAACACCTCGCTTTGAGGAGCAGCCACACTCCAACATTACTATTCAATAAAGGAGTCAAGACATCTTGGTTCTCTGCTTTAAACCCTAAGCTCGCCATCTACCGAACTCTTGTAGAGCCCAGGGGTCGGATTCTCAAACGTGTTAAGGCGCCGCGTCATATCTCTTTAAGGCGCCTTAACTAACGGCCGAACGATCTTACAACCCAGTTATAGAACAAGGAAATTGCCATAATGGTGCTAGTCAAGGCACCTTAGGTTAAAGGGTTTATGTGAAGTAATTATCGTGCATTGTTTTTTCCTTGAATATTGGTCAGTAATGTATGCTTAGCCTATTCATGGAAAAAAAATCGGACACCTGTCAGTTTATTTTGCTCACTATGTCTGTCTATCTGTGTATCTCTCATTTTATGTGTGTGTGTGTGTGGATAGGGAGATTGTGTGTGTCCCTCTCTTTTCCTTTACCTTTCCATTCACTTTTCCTGGTTTATTAAAATAATCTGCATTTGACACATTTTGTTTTCTTTCTTTTCCATCCCTGGCATTTCTCTCTCTCTCTCTCTCTCTCTCTCTCTCTCTCTCTCTCTCTCTCTCTCCTTCTCTTTTTCACATGCTATCTCTATCATAGCATGTGATATTCATCTTTTTCCTTTTATCATTATAATTACTACTACAACTTCAACTGTTTTTATCATCAATGGTTATCATAAATTGCCCAGAGAAGATAAAATACATAATAACAAAATTATGAAGAGGTGAATCTTGATGTAATCAGTACATGAATATATGCATCAAATCATTTATAAATAATTAATAAAATAAGCGCTGGGTAAGCCTGACAGACAGGCCGCCTATCATCAGTCACATCAATATAACATGATTAGGAACATGCTATTTTCTGCTTTCTCAAGAACTCTATCATCAGCTGATGTCTGATCCAATATGGATTGATACACAGAGGTAAGGTAGGTACACCCCAAAAAGCACAACACAAATAAATACCGATGCCCCTCCACTCGCGAAGGAATGTAGGCTTGTGCAACGGGTGCAGACAAGAAATTGCTCAGCCTACGGCAATTTTGTACAATATAGAAGCGGGATCACACGTACGACCATAAAAAAATATTTAGAAAATCACCATTCATTCAATGTCTTCGAGTCTCGACGCCACTCCATGTCTGGCTGGTTTGGCACAACTTCGATTTCATCCACAGCGTCGGGCTCGTGCATGTACGGTCCAACAACCATCAATCCTTGATATTCCTCTTCTTCCAACTCTTCGAAGACGTAGGCACCCTCTGAAGAACTTCTACCAATGTCCTCGTCGGAATAATCCGATGAAACACTGCCGCTGTAGTCTTGTAGTGAGTCCGCCACATACACTAAATGCAGAGAATGCTGTGATCGTGTTCTGGAATTGACGTCACACATCCGGGTTCCGAGATTTTCGTGGGAAAATATAACTTGACTTCGGAAAATCGAAATAAATCAATAAATTCTCAATTTGGGATATTATTTTCCGATTTCCTTTTTTACTGATGTTAGAGAGATAGTTTGCGAGCTATTTTTCCCTATTTAAAATTTTGTTTGATACTCCACATAAGCCCTTTAAGGCAGGGGAGAGCAGCCTTTGGCGTTTTACGGCGGGCGGGAAATCGACACTCTTCGCTCTTATACAAGGGAAATACAGCAGGACGGATAAGGCCTGCAGCGCGCCTGAATTAATGGCTCTTTTGAGAATCTGGCCCCAGCATGCGGACTCTTATATAGTACTTGCTTCAAGTTTACGTTTTCTTCACGAATTTTCAGGCTTTCTGCTACCATGTTTTCTACCTTGACTTCAAGAGCCTCAGTTCTAACTGCTACTCCCTCTAACTTCATTTTCTTGGTCTAATCTTAGTTGTTCCTCATTAAACAAACACAAAACTGAGCTGTTCTCACGGCAGTAGTCTCAAGGCACGAAAGTCATGGTTTACAGACAAGACCACCCATTGCTTGATCTCCGTAATTAACATGCAAGAGTTGTACTGCAGTGTGTGCGTGCGTGAGCCCGTGCGTGTGCTTGTGTGCGCCTCACGTTATCCTTATACTTAGGATAAGACATTTACGCTCACTGGGGCAACCCAAAGGCCTCGGGTATATAAGTACTATATAAATACCTCAGTCTATGTCACGCTTCTCTGACTATCGCAACACATTTTCTCAATACATTCTACGGCCGTAAGCCTTGCTCTCCTCCCGCTCCTTATAAGGTGCGAATACCTTACCAACTTCTCGATTACATCTGTATAAAGAGGGTCGAGTGCGAGCGACAAGCAGACAGCCTACACCACCCTGGCCGGACTGAATCTCTGCCCACCACTTGCATCTCTCTTCAAGCCAATAAACCTAGTGAAACTTTATCAAGACGTCCGCTCATCCTTCATCGCTTCCAAGTTCACAATTTCCTGCCTGATGCAGCCTGACAACACTTTGCCGCAAATTCGGCTTCGTCTACAGCGTGTGTGTGTGTGAGTGTGAGTGTGAGTGTGAGTGTGAGTGTGAGTGTGAGTGTGAGTGTGAGTGAGAGTGAGTGAGTGTGTGTGTGTGTGTGTGTGTGTGTGTGTGTGTGTGTGTGTGTGTGTGTGTGTGTGTGTGTGTGTGCGTGCGCACGTGTGTGTATGTGCGCGCACTGTGTATGTGCGCGCACGTGTGTGTGTATGTGCGCGCACGTGTGTGTATGTGCGTGCATGTGTGTGTATGTGCGCGCGCGTGTGTGTGCCTGTGTGTATGTGCGCGCACGTGTGTGTGTATGAGCGTGTGCGTGTGTCAATGTGTGTGCGAGTGTCAATATGTATGTGTATGTGCGTGTGCGTGTGTCAATGTGTGTGCGAGAGTCAATATGTGTGTGTGTGTGGGATTTGGATTTAGATTTGGTTTAGGTTTGTGTGTGTGTGTGTGTGTGTGTGTGTGTGTGTGTGTGTGTGTGTGTGTGTGTGTGTGTGTGTGTGTGTGTGTGTGTGTGTGTGTGTGTGTGTATGTGTGTGTGTGTTTGTGCACGTGTATATGTGAGTGTATTTATGTGTCTATATACATGTCATTATATAAGTGGGGGCATTCAAATATATACTTGGTACATTAGCATGGAAACTTATCATTAAGGTATTAAATACAAAGGAAATATTCACTTATAAAATGTTTTTAATAATCAACATAAATAATATTTCAGTTTAGCTATACAATTCTATTTATGATAATCAAATCACATTTCTTGAAAGAATATGATACATCTATCCAAAAAATAAGAACCTGGATTATATCACAAAAACTGTAATAGACTATGATTCATTATACTAATACCAGCCAATAACTCTATAAATGACATCACATCTTAATATAGGACATTTAGATATAGTATATATTCCATCAATTGAAGAATAATTCTATAAAAGAACAATTTACAGTATAGTGTGCAATACACATCAATGAAAACACAGAATACTGAATAGTCTGATACCTAATGAAAAAAATCTGTTTACAAAAATAAGCTACCACAACCTTGGTTCCCAGGTCAAGTGTTAGCACCTCAACCAGTCTGCTCAGCTGATCCATTTATAAACTTATCTATTCCCAAAGTGAAGTAATGTTAAAACTGTTCCAGTGCCTTCGCAGATAATAATCACATAATAAACATGAATCCTTGCCTGTAGCATAATCAGTATACAGAGTACTCCTTTTTGTAATTGTTCTCCAAATAAATAAGCCCTTAAAACACATGTACTTCAACATATAAAATCAACATTAATGATAATAACATTACAAGATTCTACTGCCAACATCATCCTGTATATATCTTGATCCTTTCTCAGATTATCCTTTGCGATCCCCAAATATGCGCAGCAGCTCAAGGAAGAGATTAAGGATGTCTAGGTACAGGTTGATAGTTGCAAGTATGTATTCTTCTGGGGACAATTTCTCCATCATCATCTGTCAAATAGAGCATATTATCATATCTTGTATGACAGGAACTGAGGGAATGAGTAAGTGTGGTGAATGAATAAAGACTCTGCCTTTCATATTATGATAAATACACAAGAAAAAAAGAGAAATAAAAAAGTAAGACATCTATTTAAAAAATATAGAAAGATTGAAAAATCTATCTTGTCATTGTCTTGTACCTTCAATCAAGGTAATAAAAATAATCATCTTTTCCTCGAACTTCCATTATGCTAATAATCTTGTAAACCCTCACAAATACTCGTAAAAAATATTAATCCTCATCTTACCTGAGTGTCATATACAATGAAGAGACAGAAGATGAGAGCTCCAAAGCCAGACAATACCAGTTCCAGGCCTGTGCTTCCAAGAAACATGTTCATGAACCCTACGCCAATCAAGATAATCAGAGTGATCATCAACCTGTTGATAGAAATGTCATTATTAACCAGAGAGAGAAGTAATGCTTACGCCATATAAATCACTACCAGGTTAGGGGTCAATGAATATAAAAAAAACTATATTTCTGCAAATCAAGGAAAACGGTCAACTGATGAGATCGGTGGCTAGATCCTTCTACATTTGTATACACAATAAATAAACAGAAAACAACAGTGGATATGACAAGTATGGACATGTCATCCCCATCAGCATTGGGCTTATTCCATTTATACATAGATGGCTCTACAAGTACTTAATCACCAAGGAGTCTATTTTTTGTCCTACCCATCTCACTTGTTAAGCTTTTCTTTTGATTTTTGAAAGATACTGTTTTCTTTGTTTTCATTGTTATCAGTATTTCAATAACATTATGATAATCATATTGTCAATGATAATAATAACAATAACAGTACAAATATGAATAACCTTAAGAGGAAAAAAAAAAAAAACTCAAGGAATGGGGAATCCAGGGCCTATTAATTGACTACAGTCTAAAATGTATGTACCTGCAGCCATTTTTTATGAGCAAGAGGGATGTGCTTTTTAGCCTTTAATTTTCATTTGCCATAAACCCCCAGCCAAATTATCATGGCAATGAGATTAACAGAACTCAAACATAAAAAATATCTCCAAGAAAGACACTTTTCATTACTTGCTTATGCATGATTTGACAAGAACTAAGCTTAATCAATTTGTTGCATCTGAATTAAATGAATAACAATATAAATCTTACATGTTCCTTCATTTGAATTTTTTAACATTTTTATTTGAGTATCTTTAAAAATCTATCTTTAATAAATCAACATATTACAATAGAAAATATTAATATCTTTCAAGCATAAGTACTTATCTATTCAATATCAATTCCAGTGCAATTCAATGACCTGTTCTTTTATATTTGTTCACTATTATCCCAGGTCAGTTCCAATTCACTGTTTTTTGTAATACATTTGAATTCACATCATTATAAACATCAGCCCTACACTACAAAACTGAACTTGAAAAGTGATTTTAGACCTGTATCTTCTTATGCATACTTTCTTGTTAGAGTTAACATACCTCATCCAGAATTGGACCCAAACTTGTACCTTTTAGCTAAAGGTATATTCATATTCATAATCAAGTTCCTTTACAACCACAACTATTCATGTTGTTTGAGAAATTATATATCCCAAAGATTTCTCATACATGCCTCTGACTGAAAATGACTGCATTATGGGCCAAGAAAATAAAATTTCAAAAATGGTATCTAAGCTTACCCAGCACCCATTTTGGTGAAATCCCTCTTTGTTTGGAAGGTGTAAGCAGTGAGTCCAAAGGTGATGGCCAGAGTCAGGACAAATACTTTCACTACTGATTCGGCTTCATACATGCTCACAGCTACTCCCACAGTTATGGATTCAATAATAGTAAATGCTCCAAGAAGCAAGAAGTTGACAGGTACATGATGTCTGAAATATCAAAACTTTGTGAGTACATGCTGGGTATAACAAAAGTATTCTTATTAATCATTTAACCTCATATTATTCACATGATTATCAGATCATTTTTGAAACCCTGCCAACCTACCACCTAAGTTTGTCCTGCGAAAGACAAAAACTTATTATAAAACAGGTACCTTTTCACATGAAGTGCTATCAGCACTCCCAGAGCTAAAGGAAGACACATGATGAGAAGCCATGGATTGGCATGGATGGTATCCTTCAGAACAGGTGTGTAGGCACATGTTGCAGCAACAACGGTGGTGACCAACAACTGGACAGAGAGTAGGCCATAGACCTTCCTTAAGAAGCCTGAAAGGAGTTTTGAAATTGTCAAGACATTATCCTTCTTGTGGAGACAGAGGGAAAAGGAGGGGGAGGAATCTTTGAATGGATGAACAAGTGAATATGTAGCGTTCGCTAATTAATATTAGTACCTGGCTCAAAGAGATGTAAAGCTGATTGATACGTTCGGGAACGAGTGTATTGTGAAGGGATGCTGTGTTAAAAGAATTGTGGAAAGGAGCGACAGTAGTGTATGTATGTGTGTGTGTGTGTGAAGTGTCGTTGTGCAAATGAGCCAAAGGGAGTGTAAGCGTGGTTGAAATCCCGAGGAGAGGCGTGTATAGATGCTTTATCTATACTTTAGGGTTTTAGATTGTTTAGACAATGACATAAAACAGACATAAAACAGTAAACACAAGCACTATAAAAAATAAAAAATAAAATAGAGAACCACCTTTTCTCACGTATACATGACCTTAATTACTTAGCTCTCTATTGCCGAGACCATATTTCCTGTGCACCAAAACCTCTCGAGTCCAGCCCTGGAACCTGGGACTCTGGAACTCTACCATGAGCTCGTGCGCAGGGCCGGGAACTTTCCCTTGTCACCTCGGCCCGCGAAATAATATTGGTTCTCTTGTGGTTGTGTAAGATTATTTTTTCCAAAATCATTAAAATAGCTTTTCCATATTCATTAAAAATATTCAAAGTTCCATTTATAAAATAGATAAAAAGTTTCATGAAAATAAGAGAGAATAAAATGATAAATACGAACCATGATGTAAAATGTATGATAAAAAAAAATAAATGTTTTATAAAATATTCATAAAATGTTCAATAGAAAGTTCCATGGTATTTCATAGAAATAATTAAAGATCATAAAATGTTTCTTTCAGTAATGATTTTTCTTGGTGGTCAGTTTTTTCTCGGCATAGGGCTCATTTTAAACACATCATAAAAAATGTTTATTAAAATAACACAAACACAGTAAAAAATAAAACGGTAAAACAAAAGAAAAAACAATGGAGCCGCGCAGGTGAGTCCCTCCAGGTGTGCTTCCCGTTTTCTGTGGGCCGCAGCCTCCTCACCGCGACGGGCATCTTCACCCCCAGGGGATAAAAACAGGGTTTGTGGGTGAGCCAGGAGACGGAAAAAGACAGGACTTCCGCCGTGGAGCGAGGGTGGATATGACCCTTCATCTCAAAAAAGACGGGGGCGAAAGAGACATGTAGGGGACCGCTGGGGACGGATACAGGCGGTCTACTACAAATGAACCCCATCATAAATGCACAAACTGCCACAGAGACTGCCAAAAAAATTTCTAACCAGGTGGCTTTGCCCCCAGACACCATTCTGATTTCTGTTTAAATATTACTATGCATATGTGAAAATAATGATCATGTAATTATCAATGCTCACTTTTCCTAATTTATCTATTCCATGCATTTTTCTATCATTATTATACTTCTTTAACATATCACAATTTACACAAATTTTAACAATAGCCTTCAGCCCATGCATATTTTACAACTGGGATATTTGACAGTGCTGGGAGATTCCGTTCCTTGACAAACACAAGCAAGAAATATTTACTTTTCAATGTTGTGTCAATTCCGGGTTATTTATAAAACCATATAGTGGCTATGCCAATGAAATAAACATTAGTAGCTAACAATCACAGTTTGATATTTGAGCCCATCAAGTGCCCACAGGAGTCTAGGGGACAGAGCCTCCTGACTAGAAACTGCACTGAGTTAACTGTATAAATCCCACGGGGGCTAGGAGGTTAGGTTGAATTATTGGTTAGGAATTATTGTACAAAGACAACAGGAGTTTGGATGCTATAAATTCCCATAGATTTTACTGGAAGATTGGTTGGATGCCAGTAAATTTTTCTGAAAATTGGCACATCTGCCTGCAGTCTCTCCAAGACAGTAAATAAGTCTGTACAGTTTTAAAAGCCGTTTATGTGTATTTTGTGGTAGTTTTCTCAAGTTTTGTTCTATATCATTTCTATTTCAGCCTGTTTTACCCTATAATTTCTTTGATATATTTCATGTCCTCCCTTGCTATCAGACCTATCAGATCAAGACTGTCTACTGTGATTGCAATGGAAATTATTCATTGTCATCACGAGTGAATAAATCTGATGTTAAATATTATCTGAGAAGGACTAACAGTCAACCAAAAAATTAACCGAGGAAAATGTTTGTGAGGGCCAGGCCTATAAGCCACACACCTAGGAGTTGCCACTCAAATAAGCCTAGTGCCCAGATTTTAAGTGCTTGTGAAAATGATTTATTTTCTATCTATACCCACCCATTCCACTATATTTGGGCATCTTGTACATTTATGTAGTATCATAAAAACAAAATATACTTGTTATGAATTATTTTGGATTTTTTGTTATAACAAGTTTTTGCACATGCGTGTTTTCCTAATTGGGATTTTTGACAATCCCTTAACTATTCTTTGACAGTCACCAGTATGTTTCATGCTGAGTGTGACCTTGGCTATAGTTCTTTTTTTAGCCAATATAGTGGACATTCAGTGAAATACTGACACGGTGTGTTAAGTGTGAACCTGTCAATTTTGCAAAGTGTGGAAATAAGAGCAGCATTGATTAAAACACCAAACAATTCAGTTGTCATCAAACATACATTGTAGAAAAAAAAAAAAAAAAAAACTGGAAAAACGTAGGAGTAATTTTGCAATCTTAACCCATTCGTCCCGGGTGTCACATATATGAGACACAGGGGAAAAATAAACAGTGTCGGGCTGCCCGCCAGTGCGATGCTGTCTTGGAGCTGCGCTCCGCGGCAGAAGCGGCGCGCGGCCGGGCGGGCAGACAGACTCCGGGGAAGCTCCGCCCGCCGATTTTGTAGCTGCCCGGATTTTTTTAATTTTGGCTACAAAATGTACCCGGCCCGGGTGGGTTAATTTTCAAAGGTACTTGGTTTAGTAAAGGTAAATTAGACACTGAGGTCAATTGACTATTCTGCAATCTATATCTATGCGAGTGATTTCAATATCAAAGTATCCAAGATGATCTTGACCTCTTTGACAAAGCTATTTGTGACTGGGCATGTTTTATATATGGTGCTGACTGCCTGGAGTTTTGAAAATAGTAAATTTTGAAATTTAGCCTATAGACTTTGAAAGCTGGAGTCTGGCCAATATACTTTGGTTATGGTGGGCATTTCTGTAGTTCTCTTTTCAAGTGTTATGTGGTTTCATTATGATTTTTACATGTATTTGTTATAATATGATTAAATCTCAGCCTGTTTTATATAATTCATGCCCTCCTCTGCTATCAGGACTATCAGATGAAGATTGTTGGTTGTATTTAGTATTGCACCAATTGAAATCACAACATATCTACAGAGCTCAGAGTATTTCTCAATGGGAAATACATATTTGTCTTAGATAGAATTACCTGTATTTACATTATGCACCAATCTGGCAAAAAGTAATCCCAGATTTAACAGCAGAATTGTTGGCTGTAATTCTATTGGTGAAAAATTACTCCCAATTTCAACAAACACATTTTAAAGCTATTTAAGTATTTTTGTTTGGTTTTGCTTTGTGTAAATCATGCTAATTCTTCCCAAGAGCACAGTACAAAGCCAATGCTTACACATTCTAACGACTTTGCCATTGGGAAATACAAGTAACAACACGTCAATGAGTAAAATTTGACAGAAAAGATAACCTAAGTGGTAATTGTCAACTATCTTAACATAATTTGTGCATCTCGTTTCCATATATTTTGGGTTATTCATATCATTGATTCAGTTTCCTGTCCAAAGTTTCTATCGCTTCTCAGCTGCTGGATGATAAGCACGTCTTTGCCTACTTTTTTGTTTACTTTTTTATCCAAGGCTATACTCAGTAGTTTTAAGGCAAAAATTGTAGTTTGACTTGAATGAATGTTACAGCAGGATTTATATATCATAGTTACATCTCTAGTACTATTGGTCATAATGAGAATCTGTAAAGGGAAAATTATCAACATCAAAATATCCTTACCCATACGAATGTAGATGTGGCTACCAGCAACATTATTGCTGTACATGAAATCATTCGCAATTCCTCCTTTTTCCCCTTGGCTCAGGTTCTGCGGTATAAGTAGTGGCGTCGACATGATGGTTGAATGCCGTTTGTCTCGAAACGGCCTTCTGTCGTGAAAAGTGAAAGAGGAATAGAAGATGTTTAGCACCTCCTTGACGTTCCAGGAGATGACTGACGTCACGACAGGATTGCGTCCGAATCGCTTGGCGAGTTTTTGGGAAGATGTCGTCCTTTTTTAGGTTTATTCTTACATATATGTATGTTTTAATTTATTTTCCATATAGCCTTTTTGCGTATTTCTCTGTTTCATTTCTAGAAAAGACACTCACAGGTTGGTTTAGTGTCATTCGATGGAAATTAACACTTTCAGAAGAAAGTCTGCTTTACATTCACCAATGAGTGAAGTATAAATGTAATGATAACGATGAAGAATTAACAGGAGAATTAAATTTTAAACACACTCATTATTTTCAAGGAACGTAATTTCTCCATATATCATTATCTATAGAGAATCCTCCTCAGCTGCCACATCAACATGACGTCAACAACAACAACAACAACAATGGAGGAACCGCTGTGGGACCCTCGCAATTTGACGTCTCTAGAGGACATCAAGGAAGCCTATGATAGATTGTGCAAGGAAGAGGTAAGACAAATAACATCGTATATGCTGTGAACTCGTGGTCATAAATTCAAGGTAATTAATACATGTATATGTTGCGTATGGACAACGTATTAGAAGGAGTTATATCAATGACAGTTTTTTTATTGGAGCCTGAAAAATAATATATTTTCCAATCGGGCTTATTTGGGTAACTATCAAACTGTCATATTTCAATCCTAACTTAGAGATAATACATTCCCTAAAAGGAGAGTGCAAGCCTCTTCGATGGAATTTGATTTTATAAATTGAAGTGATAAGTTAGAGTATATTTGTAAGACTAAAGGTACACTGGGTACACTGCATATTCCTAATCAAGCGTGTGTAACACTTTTCTCCAATAACTGTGTTCAAAGATCTGGAACTTAATGCTTGGAGCCCATGCATTAAAGTCTGAGCAACATCATTTATTAAAAACATGACCTTGCTGTATCACCCACAAACCAGTTGGCCAGCTTAAGGTTGTTGGCAGTAGACTACAAGCAACGATGCATAGAAAATAAGATCTAAGTAATAACTTCTTACACACTTCTCCTGGTCTGTAGAATTTGTTTTTCCACACTTACCTAGGACCTGTAGTAGGCTGACCAAGGCTGGTGGTAGTACATTGCCAATCCAGAGTTTGGCTGGCTGTATACTAGTGCAATGTTTGTCTAGGATTTTCGTAAGGCTGATTAAAGTAGCTTCAATGAATCTGCTCTTATGAGCTACATTTTCATATGTTAATGTTTCCTTACTTATTCTATTCACACATTATACAATTTTTTCTTATCTTGATAGGTTGGTGTTGCCGAACGTTTGGAATGGAGTGTTGGCAACCGTCATCATCTAGAGGCAAGGCTGTCTCAGCTGGCAAGATTAGTTCCAACACTTCAGTTAGTCCAGGCTGATGCAAGACAGCTGGAAAATACCATTTCATTTACTCATCAGTTAGCTAATAATGTGTCTGCCAAAGTGAGGCAGTTGGATTTGGCTAAGGTTTGTTTTTTTTATTTTATCCTTATGTTTATTCATGATCTGTGGGATCACAAAGACTTACAAAATAGCCAAAGATTATGAAATATTAAATATATTGTCCTTGGAATTATTTGTTTCAGAGTCGTGTTGTGGAGACTCAGAAGAGAGTTGGTGATCTGTTAGATCTGGAAGGCTGCAGTGGTGGTGTAGCCACTGCTCTGGCTCAGGAGGGTAATATGAAGTTTTTGAGTTATTTGTTACTAAAGATGATAACATTTTGAAGTCATTCATCATTAGAATAAAATGTCTCAATTATATGATTTCTGGTTAGTAATATTTAGAAACTCGTATGTTGTCTGTGTGTTTTTTAGATTACGAAACTGCAGCAGCACATATCCATAGATTCTTAGCTATGGACGAGACCCTTTTACTTCACACAACTGATTCTTCAAGTAAAGGTAAGTGCCATCTGATATGATATGAATTTATTAAAATAATCACTTCTACAGAATAGTTTTTATTATGTTTTGCTTTTTTTGTCAGCATCATTCTTTACTAGTACATAATAAAATTCATGTTTGAGATAATTTTTTAATTAAAGCTGAAAGTGTTGAGACCTGGTTCGACCGGCTACGGCAAGCTGAGAGGGAACTCAATGCACTGATAACCAGAAAGTTTGATGATGCAGTCAAAAGTGAAGATATGGCGAGTGTTGATAGATTCTTCAAACTTTTCCCTCTTCTAAATAAACATGATGAAGGCCTAAAGAAATTTACTACGTACCTATGTGTAAAGGTAGGTTGTGTTCTAATCACGCATTAGAAATAGATTCATTTGTTATATTACATTGTATTGGGATTTATCATTTAAATGTTTATATCTGCCTATTTGTCAATAAGTATTGAATTAGAATAGCTGATGTGTATATGATAATTGCTTGTTTATTTTATATTCTATATAGATTCAGGAGTCTACAGCACAACACCTGACAACAGCGCAAACCCAGGGGCCAAGAGAAAAGCGATCTCATGTCATCTGGGCTGACACCATTACCCTGCTCTTTGAGGGAATAGCAAGGACAATTGAAGTCAGACAGCCCATTATTGAAACTTATTATGGTAAGTTTAGAGTTTTATTCTTAAGGGGATATGTGGTACCTAGGGGCAAGGTAGTATATTCAAAATATAGCATTTTACAACATTGCATTCTACATGTTTGTATACATATATAAATACTCCACAAGCAATATTTTCACCATATCATACAATTCAAATGTTTGATGTGGGTTTAAATGTACAAAGGTTCTTACACACTTGAGAAAATGTGGCAGGTTGGGACAATCTATGCACATAGAATGTAAACAAATTTTCACTGAAATTCTGCTTCACAAGAATCTAGCTGAATGTGTGTTGGTCTAGTAGAGTAAAGAGCACACAGGTGCCACAGAAAAAGCCAGTTATCCTTGAATATTCAGAAGAAGTGCATACTTTTCTCTGAGTGTCTGTGTTTCATCTTGTTTCTGGTTGAATATATCCCTTTTCAATGATTTAGTCACTGCAGACCCCAGGAGTGATGTCTAATATAAACAGACCAACAAAGGCTGTCAAGTAAAGTACTCATAACTAAAATATTTTGATGATTTTTTAATACTATATTATACAGACTAAGACATATTAGAATCATTCACATTGATGAGAAAATAAAGCAGTAACATTTTTTTTTTTTTTTTTTTATGATAGGTTGTATTTCTGTTCTATATATAGATTTTTTTCTTTTGTTTATCTTAGAATATCTAAAATGAATTAGATTTAGATGAAAAATGCCAGGGAATATTGCTATGTGTAAACAGCTCAGGACCTGTGTTTGGACACTGTGGGTTGGAGAAGGAGTAATAAGAAGTAAAGTAGCAAATTTCCAGATTTTACATATTGTTGGAAACACATGATAAAAATAAATGATGGCTTTGCATATGTGTATATTTCAAAATGATTTGCATAGAGCCAAAAAAATAAAATTTGATGAGACAAACTCGTACACATACATGTCTAAGTATGTGTCTACATGTAAGCAAACATTCACTGTTCTGGCTTGAAAAAAGGGAAGCAACATGAATGTCTATTTACCTTTAAAGTTTGAACACAATAGGCCTACTCCAAAGAGTTCAGATAGACCATAGGTGTCACATACCCCTTAATTAAAACTTCATACAAAAGTAAGATAAGTTATTTCATTCAATTTTAGCTTCTACATTTTATTATTTGAGGAACTGGGCTACTATTTACATCTCATTGATGAAACTTGAATTTAGGTTCAGATTTAGTATAGATACTAATATTATCATATATTTAGTATTATTGTTATTATTATTTTATCACTATTATTATTATTGTTGTTGTTGTTGTTCTTCTTCTTCATCTTATTATTATTATTATTATTATTATTATTATTATTATTATTATTATTATTATTATTATTATTATTATTATTATTATTATTGTTATTGTTATTGTTATTGTTATTGTTATTGTTATTGTTATTGTTATTGTTATTATTATTATTATTATTATTATTATTATTATTATTATTATTATTATTATTATTATTATTATTATTATTATTATTATTATTGTTATTATTATTTTATTATTATTGTTATTGTTATTGTTATTGTTATGTTATTGTTATTGTTATTATATTATTATTATAATTATATATAATTATAATTATTTATAAATTATTATATTATAATTATTATATATTATTATAATTAATAATTATTATAATTATTATAATTATATAATTATTATAATTATTATAATTTATAATTATTATAATTATTATATTATTATAATTATTATAATTATTATAATTATTATAATTATTATAATTATTATAATTATTATAATTATTATAATTATTATAATTATTATAATTATTATAATTATTATAATTATTATAATTATTATTATAATTATTATAATTATTATAATTATTATAATTATTATAATTATTTATATTATTATAATTATTATAATTATATAATTATATAATTATTATAATTATTATTAATATTATTATAATTATATAATATTATAATTATTATAATTATTATTATATAATTATAATTAATTATAATAATTATAATAATTATAATATAATAATAATAATAATAATTATTAATAATTATAATAATTATTAATAATTATAATAATTATAATAATTAATAATTATAATAATTATAATAATTTATAATATATAATAATTATATAATTATAATAATTATAATAATTATAATAATTATAATAATTATAATAATTATAATAATAATTATAATAATTATAATAATTTATAATAATTATAATAATTATAATAATATAATAATTATAATAATTATAATAATTATAATAATTATAATAATTATTAATAATATAATAATTATAATCACATAATATAATAATAATAATTATAATAATATATAATAATTATAATAATATAATGAATAATATATATACATAATTATAATAATTATAATAATTATAATAACATAATAATTATAATAATTATAATAATTATAATAATTATAATAAATAATAATTATAATAATTATAATAATTATAATAATTATAATAAATAATAATTATAATAATTATAATATTATAATTATAATCATAATTATAATAATTATAATAATAATAATTATAATAATATAATAATTATAATAATTATAATAATTATAATAATTATAATTATAATAATTATAATAATTATAATAATTATAATAATTATAATAATTATAATAATTATAATAATTATAATATAATAATTATAATAATTATAATAATTATAATAATTATAATAATAATATTATAATAATTATAATATTATAATATTATAATAATTATAATAATTATAATAATAATAATTATAATAATTATAATAATTATTAATAATTATATTATTATTATTATTATTATTATTATTATTATTATTATTATTATTATTATTATTATTATTATTATTATTATTATTATTATTATTATTATTATTATTATTATTATTATTATTATTATTATTATTATTATTATTATTATTATTATTATTATTATTATTATTATTATTATTATTATTATTATTATTATTATTATTAAAGGTCCTGGACACTTGGCTCTGGTGGTGGAGATGCTTCAAAGGGAATGCGACAGGCAGGCAGGACGCATTGTAGGGGAGATGAGGAAACACAGACGATTGGATGCTGTTGTGAACTCTGTTCGTGATTCTTTAAGGTATTGAGAATTATGATATTTAATGTTTTGAATGATTGAGTATGTGATTGAGTCTATACATAAGTTAAGAGACAAGCAGTCAAGAGAATCAACAGCAACATACTCCTTGTTTTCTCAGGGTCAGTGGGGGCAAGGAACCAAGAATTGATCTCCCGGATCCCCGAGACCTTGATACTCTTCTAGGTGAACTGACACTCATGAATGCTCGTGCTGAACTCTATCTCAGGTTTATCAGAAGAAGAGTTGCTGTAAGTTGTCTGGATTGAACCTTCCTATGATGTTTGGGCTAGATTTGAAAGTTTTTGTTGATGAAATTATATAAATTTTGTAAATAGGATTTCATGAATGTGGGGCATAGATATGATAGCTGTCAGTCGCTCTTGAATTTTGAAGAGATAGTTTTGAGCATTATCACCTTACAGTAAAGTGCTTTGTAGTATTACAAGTTTTAGTAACTGATTCATTGTAGATTTTTGCTTTTAAGCTGAGCAATAGCATTTGGATTTTTATTCATAGATTTTTACTTTGCCAGGCTGACTTTGAAGCTTCCATTGTTGACAAAGAGGAAAGAGAAAAGCAGGAATCTATCTTTGAAGGGAGGCTTTCACGCTCACAGTTGGTATGTGATATGGCTATTATTGTGGGCGACTACACAATCCTTGAGCAGTTTTACTTGAATGAGTCATTCAAGAAAGCCCTGGCTATGGATACCATTGAAGAAGGAGCCAAAACATCATCATTGGTGGATGATGCTTTCTATATTATCAAGAAGAGTGTGAGGTATAGACCTTTTTTGTGTGGGTGTGGGTATATGGGTGGGTTTATACATACATAGCTTTATTTGTTTGTGTTTATTTTAATACCTGCATCAGTTTCATGTTGCTTCTATTTATTTGTTGAATGAATTATCTTTCCATTTAAAATATAACATAATTCTTTAATAAATGTGTAGTGTTTTCTTGAATTAGTCTTTTAAGGCATATTTACTTTTCAGACGGGCAATTGCATCAAGCAGTGTTGATGGAGTATGTGCAATGCTGAACCATTCTGTGACCTTAATTGAGACACAGCTGGCTGGTGGATTTAACCAGACACTAAGGAAAGGTTTCCCTGCTCAGGGTTATTTGGATTTAAATCAGGTGAGTTACTTGAATTTAATTTTTGAATGTTCAGGTGTTAATAAGAAGTTTAATGTAGATTGCATGCAAGTGAGGAATTAAAAATACTAAACCATTTCAAACAAGCAAAAGTAGATTTATTTAGGTTCATACCAGAAAAGAAATAGAAAAATAAAATCTTTTATTTATCAAATTAATCTAAAGACTGTGCTCAGCAAGACCATTAGAAATAAATATGTTTGCAAGTTAGGTTGAATTATTTGACTTCTGAAATGTACAATATTGAGTAAGATGTTTATATATCATATTCAGAGGAGTCACCTATTGTTTGATACATTATTTGTCTTTATTCAGACTTTGTAAAGAATGTTCTGTTTGAATTTATTATTTTAAAATGCATTTTCAGGCATATACAGTTTTGCAGTCATCCCTTCAGTCCACTCTCCAAGCTGGCAAAATCAACCCATCTTCTACAGATTCAGATGCTCTTAGACAAGCTTTCTTGGTAATTACTACTCTCTTTATCATAGTGCAATTTTCTGCATGCATAGAGTTTTTCACCTTCAGGAATATAAATAGTCAACACAGGAATGTCATTACATAAGAAATGAAAATTATTTTCGGTCATGTATGATAAACTACAATGCATCAATTTAGATAATGTAAAAATTTGCAAATGAGAAAGAATAACTACCAATACAAGGGAAAACTGACACATTGATTTGAAGTACATGTAATTCTGAAGAATATAAAATCAAAACACATTAGTATACCTTTTGCTTTCTGGTATTATTCATGTATTAAGATCATTTATTTCTATGGTTATCTCTATGAACTTTGTTCACATTAGATAGTATTTTGATTGTATATGACAGATAAGAATTGGTGTCCAGCACTGCATTGTAGTTTGTGATATATCCACATAGTTGACTCCAAATGGATATTTAATGAGTTTAGCTTTATGAATAATATTAACATCAGCCAGTTTTTTGATAGTAGATAAACATTGTTTGCTTTTATACTATTTATTATTCTCTTATAAATCACAGACTGCACTTAATAATGCTGAAACAAGTATGCGTCATGTTAGAAGCCTGCATCAAACTCTTGAGGAAAACATTACTAGTGCCATGGTAGCATTGACACCAACAGCCAGAGCAAAGCTGGAATCTTGCTTAAGTAAGTAGCTTTGTGTATTTCATGTGTGGCACAATTCACTAAAGTAGATGACTGATGTACTTCTATATATTATGATGAAGTATGTTATTTGTAGAAATTGATTTTTTTTAATATAATTTGGCTATGACTAGAGATGTGAATGTCTTTTAATCATCATTGTCTTAAATAATATGTTCATTTCCATTGTTTTTGATAGATGACCTAAAAGGAACAACAGGAAAACTTGGAATGGTCGGTGAATTTGGCATATCACAGCTTAGAGCCACGGCAATAAAGCCTCGAGTCAAACCCTGGGTTGATACATTTACAATAACTTCTCATGATATTTCTGAGGTAAGTCTTGAAAAGGGAGTTGAATATTATACGATTAACACTTTATTGTTATTATCAATAGTTGTAATCCTCCCTATCAGGTCAAGTAAAAGTTAAAGAAAGTTTTTTATTACAATTTCAGTTTTCTGTTTTTACTATTGTAATAACGTAGGCCCAAAAATCTCATTCAAGTAGTATTGTAGACATCTTTTAATCCCGTCTGCAGGATGAATTTGCATGCTATGAGGCTAATGACCCATTCAGCCAAACTCTAATGGTCCAAGTGGACGGACTGCTTGGCTCTTTCCTCCCATTGCTGACAGAGGAGAATTACAAGTCCTTAGTGTCTGTCCTTGTAGCAGAAGTTGCAGCACAGCTGGAGAAAGCAATCATGAAATCAACGTTTAACAGAGTAAGTTGTACAAACTTACAATATATGTTTTCTGGTTTGTGACATTTATTTAGTTTTTAGAATTTTAATTATATGAATATTCATGATGTATATGTATGTGTAATTCTGTAAGACTGCTTTTAAGAGTTTGTGTATGTCTGCAGTTAGGAGGATTGCAACTTGACCGTGAAGTGCGAGCCATCGTTGGATATTTGTCCCAAGTCTCAGAATGGAGTGTGAGGGAACAGCTGACCAGGCTGACTCAGATGGCAACTCTCCTCAACTTGGAAAACTTAGCAGAAGTAAGTGATTCTCTTCCTCATGTACAATGAATAGATTTGTGTTGAAGTGGTATCAATATCTATATATATATATATATATATTATATATATATATATATATATATATATATATATATATATATATATATAAATATATAAATATATAAATATATAAATATACAAATATACAAATATACAAATATACAAATATAAAATATATAAATATATAAATAAATAAATAAATAAATAATATATATATATATATATATATATATATATATATATATATATATATATATATATATATATATATATATATATATATATATATATATATATATATATATAAGTATGTAATTGGATGCCTTACCATAAATATTGTCCCAAATTTTACAGGTTTCAGAATACTCAACCACAACCACATGGAGACTAACACCTTCAGAAATGAGAAAAGTCTTGCAGCTTAGGTAAGGAAATCATATATATGCCAACATGGCAAAGAGCCTGTCAATAGATTTACTATATTTCATAATAAGATGCTAATTAAGTAATTTAATGAAATGTTTTAAGTCTGACATTGCAGGTGTAATCAATAATTTACAGAGGTCTCCTAAGACTATAAGCACTACAACTTAGCTGTCATCTTGTCATTAGTTGATTTTCTCATGAGAATTTTGGTCTTTATCTAACTTTCTATAGTGCTCTCCTACTTAATTTTATAGTTTTCCATTATATATCTTTTTGTCTTTTCAGAGTTGATTTTAAAGCAGATGAGATCAAGAGATTGAAGCTGTAACCTGTTTTTATGTTTATTTTTGTTGTTAATTACATATATGTATATTATATTTTTATTATTGTTATTGAATCAGATTTCCTGGCATAGTCACCAAAGAAAGATAGTTGACTTTTTTCTTTTTCTTTTTTTTTTCTTTTTTTACTTATCCCCTCTCCCCTTTTCACTAGGATATTTTTGTTTGGTTTTATAGCTGAGTAAGATTTTTTTCACCTTTTTCTTTGGGGGGGGATTGGATTCTGTTCGTGTAAATGTGATTAATGATGGGGTATGGCTGATTTTTTCTTTGGTAAATTGATGTGTCTTCTATTTATTTCTGTTACTGATATATAAAGAAATATAAAACAATTTGTGATTTTTCCTATCAACATGGTAAGACCAAAGAGAAATTCCTAAATGTATGTGATCTGATGTACTAATTAAATTGAAATGAAAACAGGGAAAGAATTTGGTTATATTGTATGTATGTGTGCAATTATTTATGATTTTACATTGTGTAATAGTGCACAAGGAAGAGTTTAAGGATATGGTACTTAGAATATACACACGACAATTAACACCAAGTAACATTTTGACCGAAACGGGCAAACCACACCAGGCAGTAAAGAACAATTAGGGATTGTTATTACTTTATTAAGGAAAATAAACAAGAATTTGACTAAGATCAAGGATTTATTACAGGAAGCTCAATAATAATAAGTACTGCCAAAGATTAGAAAATTAAGAAAGAGAAAAGAAAAGAACACACCAGAACATTCATTAGAAAAACACACTGACAATGATATTTTGCAGTTTTTTTTCATTAATTCATTTGAACTGAGTTGTCTATGGGCCTGTGTGAACCTGGGCAGTCATATAACCAATTATTTAATGCTTCATTTCTTTTGTAGGTGCTTCGGTTGCTATATATCAATTTATGCCTTACTCTTTGGTAAATAACATCAGCCATTTTCACAACTAT
>NW_020871072.1:1036931-1041931 GCF_003789085.1 Penaeus vannamei
ACTTCGCACATGTTCATCCCGCCTCTATATACATACACGTACACATACATTAAAAAGATACGAGGGTTTAGCGACTTAAAAAAAAAAAAAAAAAAAAAGAAAAAACGCGTTTGATTCCCCCCTTTTCTTTCTAACACCTTTACTAACGAACAGATAATGGAGATTGCGTCATGGCACAAACCAGCTGTAGCGAATCGGCCCGATGACCATGGTGAATATGCGGAATCATTCGTTCGTCTATTATTCATATAGCACGCTTGCTTTTCCCAATATATATGATAATTGCTCAAATTAATATGTCACGATAATTAATCTGGTATTACCATTACATTAATTACCGCAACAGTGAGCGCTTACAATGCCATAGACATATTATTCGTAATAACCCTAATTGCTTCAATTAGATTTTTCGTTAATCGCGCTGAACATATTAGGAAAATGGCTGCTCTGTTTTTCTCTCGATAATTTCTCGCTTTCCTCCTGCGTTTTCGTATTCTTCCTCTCGTGGTTTACTTATAATCTTCCTTTCTTTTTTTCGTTTTGTAAGTACTACATACGCCAATCTATATCTTCTACTTTTTACTTATATTATTGCTTCCCCGTTTTTCAGGGACGTATAGACGTGATAAACACTTATAAGCTTTTATTGTCTACGTTTTACTTAGAATCAGCAGATTTTTTCGCCGTTTACAAGCAACTTTCCCCCCGTTTTATAAGTGCATACCATAGAGATAATAAGCCATTATTTTATTCTCTTTTTTTACTTATAACTGGCTTTACCTTTTCTCGTCATTTACAAGTAACTTTTGACCCGTTTTATAAGTACATATCTTAGCCACAATAAGAGACTTTTTTGTTCTCTCTTTTACTTATAACCGGATTTATCTATTTTTCGTCGATTATAAGTAACTTACACTTACAGAGGCATCTAAACAGCACTTGGTCAAGGAAGCTGATAAACATTTCTCGATAACATCTTCCTTTATCGGAATTTACTTCTCGTTTCCCCACCTCCTTATCCCCCTTTTCATTCCCTTTCGTCCTTTTTCCTTTCAATTTCTTCACTTTTTTTTCTTCCAGCTCTTTTTCCCTTTCCATTCTTTAACCCTATACCACCTTCTACTTTCTTTCTTTCCCAACCACTTCGTTGCCTGACCCTCCCTCATTCACCCTTTCAATTCCTACTGTGGCTGAATCCTTTCTTCTCCCCATCCTTCCCCCTCTATCCCTCTATCCCTTCGCCTTACCATCCTTACCCAAACTCCCCAACCCTTCCCCCAACCCTCTACTCCATCCTCAACCTTACCATCCCCAATTTTATTCCCCACCCAACCCTAACAGGCCTGTAAACCCTTTCCTTTAAAAACCTCTTACCACCCTCCTCCCTTCTCACCTTTCCCCCATCCACCCTCTCTCATCCCTTCATACACCCCTCCTTCCACACCCTATTCCCATCTCTTCCCCCACCTATCTCTAGCATCCTCTGACCACCCCTCCTTTTGCCCCCCTCCTACCACCCTCTCACCCCTCTTCCACACCCCTACCACCCCTCTCACCCCTCCCTCCACCCCCTACCCCCCCCTCCCTCTCAACCCCTTCCACCCTCTCTCACTCCTACCACCCCCTCTCACCCCTCCCTCCACCCCTCCTCCACCCCCTACCACCCCACCTCCCTCCCACCCATCCCTCCACACCCTCTACCACCCCCTCCCTCCCACCCCATCCCCTCCATCCCTCCACCTCCCTCCCACCCATCCACTCACCATCCCACCCTCCCTCCCACCCATCCCTTCAACCCCTCTCAACCCTCTATCCACCCTCCCAACCCCCCCTCACCCGCATTGTCCCTTCGTCCCTCTCCCAGAACGCATTGTTCCCTCGACGCACCAGGACAGCAGCTGACTGAGGGAGGGAGGAGCCAGAACGCCTGCTGCTGATGGCTCGTTTGTTTACCTTCTGAAAGGAGACGCGCGAGAGAAGTCATGCGTGGTTAAGTGTGGACATCGCGGGATTATTCTCTCTTTTTTTATTGGGGGGGGGGTTGTTTTGTTTTGTTTCGTTTTTGTTGTTGTTGTTGAGATTTTTTAAATTTTTTTCTTCATTTTATTTGAATATCTTTGGGTGTTTTTTTTTTTATTATCCTTTTTCGTTACTGTTAGCATTATTGTTCAGTGAGGGTGTGGTTGTTTGCTTAATAATCTTACTTTCTTTCAGATCATTATTATCATTGTCATCATCGTTGTCATCATCATTATCGTTTCCATTAATACTAGCACTAGTAGTAATATTTTATTTCTCCCTCTCCCCCTCTCCCTCCCCTTCCATCCCTCCATCTCCCTCACCCTCACTCTCCATCCTCCTCTCCCTCCCCCTTCCCCTCTCCCCTTCCCCCTCCCCCTCCATCTCTCCCTCTCTCTCCTCTCTCCTTCCCCTCCCCCTCCATCCTCCCTCTCTCCCTCCCTCCCTTCCTCCCCCCTTCCTCCATCTCCCCCTCCCCCTCTTCTTTCCCAAATACAAGCACCACACATTCTGAAATATAACAAAAGAAGAAAAAAAATAACAAAATAAAGTACATGTCACTGAATACTTAACGCAAGAATCTTTTAAAAAAAGAAAAAAAGAAAAAAAAGTCTGCCTTGAAAATTATATAAAATGAACCTAACTAACAAACTTTTGGACAACACTCGGTACTTCGGCGAAACTTTAAGACGAGTAGCCAAGTACTTGAATAAATAATTACTTTTAGAGTGAAGGACGAAGAGGAGAGCAAATAGAGTCATCAAGAGATAGAGGGAAAGTTGAGCCATCAAGGGATAGAAGGAATATAGAGCCACCAAGAAATAGAGGGGAAATAGCCATCAAAAGCTAGAGAGGAAATTGAGCCATCAAGAGATAGAAGGAAAGTAGAGCCACCAAGAGATAGAGAGAAAATAGAGACATCAAGAGATAGAGAGAAGAAATAGAGTCATCAACGGATAGAAGGAAGATAGAGTCATCAACGGATAGAGGGAAGATAGAGTCATCAAGAGATAGAGAGAAAAATAGAGCCATCAAAAGCTAGAGAGGAAATAGAGCCATCAATAGACAGAGTGAAAATAGAGCCATCAAAAGATAGAGAGAAAAGAGAGCCATCAAATCGAGGAGAAAGTAAATAAGAATAAATAAGAAAAGGAAGGAAATAATACCAAACAAGAAATAAAATGGATAATGAAGCGAAGGAAGGAAGTAGAGAAACCCAACGAACAGAAGGAGAATAGGGGAATCCGAGAAAACAAAAAGAGGAATCAAGAAGTGGATAAAAAGATCGAGATAAGCAAAGAACCAAGAGTAAACAAGAGAAGAAAAGGAACGAGAGTAATCGAAAAGAAGAGAGAGAGAGAATACACAACAATAAAGAGAAAGACAGAAAACGGGAGTAATCAAGCGAAGAAAAGGGAAACAGAGAGTAATCACGACAACAGAAGAAAGAATGATAATCAAGGAGAGAAGAATATGAAGACAAGAGTAATCAAGAGAGGGAAAGAAAACAGAGGAGAGAGGAAATGGATAAACGGCCGTTATAATCCCCATCTCCCCCTACACCCCCACCCACCCCATCTGATCATCACCCGCTCACCACCCCACCCAACCCTACTCTACCCGCCCCGTTCCGCCCAACCCCACACTAAGCCAGTCCTTCGCCCATACCCCCCCCCCCCGCCCCATCCGCCACAATCCCACCCTAAGCCAGTCCTTCCCCCATACCCCCCCCCCCCCGTTCGGCACAACCCCATACCCCATGGGCTTACTATACCCAACCCTATTTCCATTCACCCTATCCGACCCCACACCGTACACCATCCCAACCCCACCTTATCCAACCCCATAACCCACTTCCTACCATTCCACACCAATTTTATTTCAACCTCACCAACCACCCACAAACAACACCTTTCCAACCCACCCTACCTCTCCTCCACCCCTCCCCCACCTTAATCCCACCCCCACCCCTCCCCCACCACCTCCAACCCATTCACCCCAACCATCCCCCACCCAAACCCACTACTAACCCTAACCCCACTCCACCCCTCCCCCACCCCTACCAACCAACCACCCAAATCCACTCTACCCATCCCCACCCAAACCCACCCACTAACCCTAACCCCACTCTACCCCTTCCCCACCCCCTACCAACCCAACCCCCCTCCCCCACCCCTACCAACCCAACCACCCAAACCCACTCTACCCATCCCCACCCAAACCACCCACTAACCCTAACCCCACTCTACCCCCCCCACCCCGCCCCCACCCCTACCAACCCAACACCCAAACCCTCTACCCATCCCCACCCAAACCCACCCACTAACCCTAACCCCACTCTACCCCCCCACCCCCTCCAACACCCTAGACCGACCCCTCCACCACTTCCAACCCCCCCCTCCAACCCCCTCCCCTCCCACCACCCACCCCAACCCCCCACCCCAACCCCCCACACCCCAGACCCGAGGCATTTCCACGGCGGGAGGAAACGCGCCGTGCAGCTTTACCCATGCATAGGACTAGTTAATTCAGGCGTCAGTCCCTTTGAACGAGTCTGCCAGGCAAGCATTTCGAAGCCGTGGCGTTATTGGTTTGTTTGGGTTAAACTGTTTTAATTGATTAAGCATGGGGTCTAGCTTGGCGTATTGACGAGCGGGTGGTAGGCGGTCCTGTTAGGGTTGGGTGGTGGGTGGGGCTGGGGGCTTGGGGGAGGGGGAGGGGGGAGGTGTCTTTCGGTTTAAAAAAAGAAAATGGGAAAAATTTCGTTTTTTTGTGATGTTTTGTTTCGGTGATTCGGAAATTATGAAGTGTTTGTTTGGGTGTGGGATTGTTGGTGATATTCCTGGTAAATTAGGTGTCGTTTTTTTATATTTGGATTAATAGGTGGAAAATTAAGTAGATTTTGAAAAAAAATGGGTATTGACTCTAAGCCATATCTGGTTGTCTTCCCTTTGGTCGTGTGCCATGGCGGCTTGTAGTCC
>NW_020871072.1:1054431-1064431 GCF_003789085.1 Penaeus vannamei
TATCATCTTTGTTATTGTCATTGCTGTTATTATCACTATAATCCTTATTATAACCATTGATATTATTACTATCATTAATATTATTATTACTGTTATCGCTATCATTATCAATATAATCATCATCATTATTATAATCATCATCGTTATTACTATTATCATTATCATTGACATTCATACTCATTATCATTATTACTACTACTTTTTTACTGTCTTTTATTATTATTCCCGTGGAAGCAACCTGCCTGACATTACAGCAATAAGCAATGCCAGATGTGATGTATCCGGAAAGGTGCTTTTCCTTCGCTCGTCCAATGTTCTTTATACTGTAGGAAATTGACCTTTAAAGAATTTACGGTTGTCTTTGTAAGTTGTATTTGAAAAGAAAAGATAAATCAAGCCAAATCAAAATGTATAAATAATCCAGAAGGAAAGGTATAAAAAAAGGATAAATAAGTGGAATAATAAACGAAAAGAAATAACACGCACATTGAGAAACGACAGAAACGCGAGAGTGGGATCAAGATAGCTTTTACGCCGATGCGAAAGGGTACTGAATAGGCTTTCAAAAGGGTTTTAGCTACAGGCTGAGGTGACCGTGCGCTGTTGTCTATACTTGAATGTAAGAAATGAAAAAGGGAGATTGAGGCTTGACATCGCTTTCTTGTCTCTTGTTTAGAGTTTCATAGATTCTTTGTCTAAATGATTCTTAGGTTGCTTTGTGGTAGAGGTTTACCGTGCTGATGCAATAGCTATTTTTTCTTTGATTTTCGTATTCTCTCGTAAGATTATTTTTATCATACGTTTACAACTTTTTTTTTTCTTTTTTTACATCTGCTGATTCATATTTACTATTTTACATTTTCATGACGTTTAACGCTTTACGTAACAACTTATATGTGGTTACTAAAACTCATTTTTTCTCGTGCTTTTTTTATCTTTTATCTCAATTGGATGTTAATTTTGTTTATAGATATCATAAAAGTGCATTCTTTCCTTTCAATATATTGTTTTGGACCCATAATAACATAAACTCATCCCCTCTCCCAACACCCACACACAGACACACACACACACACACACAACACACACACACACACACACACACACACACACACACACCACACACACCACACACACACACACACACACACACACACACACTCTCTCTTCTCTGGCATCCACTCGCGACACTCCACTCAACTCTCTATTCTCTTCTCTCCAATCTATATTTTCTACTCCTCCCTCCCTCTTCATTTTCATCTTTCCACTCTCTATTATATACTCTTTACTCATTACTCTCCATCCCATTTTCATTTCTCCTCTCTCCCATCTATACTGTTTAATCATTACTTTCCACCTCATTTTCATTTCTCTTTTCTCCTATCTGTATTCTCTACTCATCACTTTCCACTCTATTTTCATCACTCCACTCTTCACTCTCTATACTCTCTTCTGATTATTCTCCACTCCACTTTTATTCTAACTATAACAGTTCTCTTCATCCTTAAACTAACTCTCTAACACTTTCAGTGAGATCTCAAGCATTCCTCAAACCCTTTTTTAACATCCCACAATCAATTCATTATTTTTCTACTCCCTCTTCTCTCTCTCTCTCTCTTCTCTCTCTCTCTCTCTCTCTCTCTCTCTCTCTCTCTCTCTCTCTCTCTCTCTCTCTCTCTCTCTCTCTCTCTCTTCTCTCTCTCTCTCTCTCTCTCTCTCTCTCTCTCTCTCTCTCTCTCTCTCTCTCTCTCTCTCTCTCTCTCTCTCTCTGTCGCTCGCTCTCTCTCTCTCTATATATCTATCTATCTATCTCTGTCCCTCCCCCATACAAAACACATCACACACATGCAATCGCAACTACATACGCATACACACATGCAAAACACAAATGTACAACTACACAGTCATGCACCACCATAAAAATACACACAAAAGGTCAAGACTAATACAAAAAAAAAAAAAACACAATCACACAAAAAAGCCTACACAAAATCATATAAACACATACGAAAATAAACTCACAAACACAATAAAAAATAAACATGCACACAAACACATACGAAAATATACACACACACACACACAAACACATACGAAAATAAACCTACACACACATACAAACACACACGAAAACAAACACACACCCCAAACAAACAAACACACACAACAAACAAAACGAAAACAAACCACACAACACAAACACACCCCAACAAACCACAACAACAAACACAACACAAACACACCCACAACAAACACACCCACAACAAACACACAACGCACACATACGCACCGACGACCCCCGCCACTTCCCAGCGCGCACAGCAGGACCCGCAGCAACGCTTGTCTGTACAGCACGAAACCATAAGCCAAGTCTGATCCTAAAATGTCTCCTATGTAAAAAGCTGAAGCCCGTACTCTTCCATTAGCCGCGAGATGGAGTTGCCAACGCGTCCGAGAAATTTCTGTGTGGCGAGATTTCGCTCTCTCTTGCTGGCGAAAGGAGAGGGAGAGGAGAGAGGGAGGAGGGAGGAGGGAGGGAGGGAGAGGGGGGAGAAGGAGAAGGAGGAGGAGGAGAGGAATAAGGGAGAAGGGGAGGAGGAAGAGGGGTAGGGAAGGGGGGAAGGAGGGGGGGTAGGAGGGAGGAATAAGGGAGAAGGGGGAAGGGGGAAGGGGAAGGGGGTAGGAGGGAGGAATAAGGCAGAAGGAGGAGGAGGAAGAGGGGAGGAAAGGAATAAAGGGGGAGAAGGGGAGGGGGTGAGGAGAGGAATAAGGGAGAATGGGGTGGAGGAAGAGGGGAGGGGGGAGAAAGAGAGGAATAAGGTAGAAGGAGGAGAGGAAGAGGGGGGAGAGGGTGAGGAAGGAGAGGAACAAGAGAGGAGGAGGAGGGGGGGAAGGAGAGGAGTAAGGGAGAAGGGGGAGGAGGGAGACGGAGACGAATAAGGGAAAAGGAGGAGGAGGAAGAGGGGAGGTGGGGAGAAGGAGAGGAATAAGGGAGAATGGAGGGGAATGTGGCTCTTTCTTTTTTCCGAAGGGGGTGCAGGGATGGGGGTTCAGCAGGAGGGGGAAGAGGGAGGGGGAATCACGTGTGACAATAGGGGGGTGAAGGGAGGGAACGGCGAGAGAGTGGTAATACTGGTTACCACATTAAGGCAGATCCTGGAGCAAATCCTTCATTCTTTCCTTCTTTCTTTCCTTTCTATCCGTCTTTTTAACTCTCCTCTCTCTCTCTCTCTCTCTCTCTCTCTCTCTCTCTCTCTCTCTCTCTCTCTCCCTCTCTCTCTCTCTCTCTCTCTCTCTCTCTCTCTCTCTCTCTCTCTGAATACGAAATGGGAAATGAAGGAGGAAAGAAAGAATGAAGAGAATAAACAATAAGGAACGAGAGAGAGGAGAGAGAGAGAGAGAGAGAGAGAGAGAGAGAGAGAGAGAGAGAGAGAGAGAGAGAGAGAGAGAGAGAGAGAGAGAGAGAGAGAGAGAGACAGACAGACAGACAGACAGACAGACAGACAGACAGACAGACAGACAGAAACAGACAGACAAACAGAAAGAAAGTGCTCGTAATAAAGATCATAATAACAGAGAGAAAAGGAATAATGACTGCATTCGGAAGTAAATGTTGGTATAAAAAGGAACTGTGATGATCTGGACAGAGGTGCTCGCTGTAGGGTGAGTAAGGGAGGAGGGAGAGAGGAGGAGGGAATGGGGAGAAGGGGAGAGGAAAGGAGAAGGGAGTAGAGAGAGAGGGAGAGGGAATAAGGAGAAGGGAATGGGGAGAGGGGGGAGAGAGAGAGGGGAATGGGGAGAAGGGGAGAGGAGACGGAAATGGGAGAAGAGAAAGGAATGGGAAAAGGGGAGAGGGGAATGGGGAGAGAGGAGACGGAAATGGGGAGAATAGGAGAGGAAGGGAGAAGGGAATAGAGAGGGGAGGGAAATAGGAGAGAAAAGAGGGATGGAAGAGGGTAAGGCATAAGAATAGGGGAGTGGACAAAGGGGGAAAAGGCACAAGGCGAGAAGAGGGGAGAAGGAAATGAAGAGAGAGAGAAAGACAGATAGAGAGGGGAAAGGAGAAAAAGAGAGATGGAAGGAAAAAGGAAATAAGAGAGAGAATACAGAGAGCAGGAAATAGAGAATGCAGAAAACGAGAACAAGGAATAGAGAATAGGTAAAAAGAACGAGAACAGAGAATAGAGAATAGGGAGAGAGGACGAGAACAGGGAATAGAGAATAGGGACATAAAACGAGAGCAGGGAATAGAGAATAGGGACAGAAAACGAGAACAAGGAATAGAGAATTGAGGAAAGAAAGAAGAACAAGGGAATAGAGAATCAGAACAGGAATAGAGAATAGTAGAGAACGAGAACAGGTAATAGAAAATAGGTAAAAAGATCAAGAACAGGGAATAGAGAATAGAGAATAGAGAACGAGAACAGGGAATAAGGAAAAGGGAGAGAAAGGGGGGGGGGGAGAGGGAGAGAGGATATCGGCCTGAGCGGAAAACCCTGTTGCACTGTAGGGCTACTGACGCCGGGAGAAGATTGCCGCAGAGAGTACCTTGCCTGGCGAGGGAGACCAGATGAAGGCAACCGAGGTGAGTCTGAGTATAAGGGAGAGTTAAGGGGAGATGAGGAGGAGGGACAGGAAACGGCAACTAGGAAGGGAGGGAGGGAGAAGACCAGAGGATGAAAGGCAGACCAGGGGAGTCGACAGTCTGGGAATAGAACAAGGGAGAGGTGAAGCGTTGAGATGCAAGGAGCAGGAAGAAGGGCAACTAGGAATAGGGAGGAGGCAATAGTCCAACAGAAGGAGACGATCAAAACAGTAGGGAGAGAGCAAAAGGGGAGATGATGATGAGTGAGGGACAGGAAACGGCAAACTAAGGAGTAGCAGGGAGAAGGAAGAGTGGAAGGAGGGAAGTAAAAAAGGGGAGAATGAATTAGAAACGGGGAGATGATGAGGGACAGGAAACGGCAACTAGGAAGGGAGAGAGGGAGAAGGAAGGTGATAAAGTAGGGAAGAACGAAACAGGGGAGAATGAAACAGGGGGAGACGATGAGGGACAGGAAACGGCAACTAGGAAGGGAGAGAGGGAGAAGGAAGGTGATAAAGTAGGGAAGAACGAAACAGGGGAGAATGAAACAGGGGGAGACGATGAGGGAGAGGAAACGGCAACTAGGAAGGGAGAGAGGAGAAGGAAGTGATAAAGTAGGGAAGAAACGAAACAGGGAGAATGAAACAAGGGGAGACGATGAGGGAGAGGAAACGGCAACTAGGAGGAGAAGGAAGGGGAGGGCGATAAAGAAGGGGAGAATGAAACAGGGGGAGGAGATAAGGACGACCACAGGAAACGGCAACTAGAGGAAGGGAAGGGGTGGCGATAAAGTAGGGGAGAATGAAACAGGGTGAGATAAGGACGACCACAGGAAACGGCAATTAGGATAAAGCGATAAAGCAGGGAAGACTGAAACAGGGGGAGATAAAGACGACCACAGGGAACGGCAATTAGGAGGTAAGGGAGGGAGAAGAGGGAGCGATAAAGAAGGGGAGAATGAAACAGGGGGAGACGATGAGGGACAGGAAACGGCAACTAGGAAGGGAGGGAAGGGGAGGAAGGGGGAGCGATAAAGTAGGGAAGAATGAAACAGGGGGAGACGATGAGGGACAGGAAACGGCAACTAGGAGGAGAGGGAGGGAGAAGAGGGAGTGATAAAATAGGGGAGAATGAAACAGGGGGAGATAATGACGACCCCAGGGAACAGCAGCTAGGAGGAGAGGGAGGAGAAGGGGGGATAAAGAAGGGAAGAATGAAACAGGGGGAGATAATGACGACCCCAGGGAACAGCAGCTAGGAGGAGAGGGAGGGAGAAGGGGGGGATAAAGAAGGGAAGAATGAAACAGGGGGAGATAATGGCGACCCAAGGAAACGGCAATTAGGAGGAGAGGGAAAAGAAGGGGCGATAAAGTAGGGGATAATGAAACAGGGGGAGATAAGGACGACCACAGGAAACGGCAACTAGGAGGTAAGGGAGGGAGAAGGGGGGTCCGGTAAAGCAGGGGAGAATGAAACAGAGGAAGATAAATACGACCCCCTTATAGAAAATGGGAGAAAGCTAAGAAGAAAGAGATAACGATGAAGAAATACCAAAGTGTTAAAGAAAAGGGAAGAATACGAACCTTATAAGGAAGTTGTGATTGGGGAGATAAAGTAGTGAAGAAAGAATAGAGGAGATAGTGATTGGGAAGAAATAAAAGATATTAGAGTATTAATAAAAAGAGAAAGGCATATAAAACAAGGAAAAAAAAGGAATAACGTAACGGAAATTATAACGAAGTGTGGAAGATGAAGAAAAAAAACAGGCAAGGATAAATATAGAATAGTTAGGATGTGAGAAGTGGGGAATTAAAAGAGCGAGAAAAAGGAAGAGGAAGCGGAAAAACTGCATTCATGGTTTAATATTTGTGTGAGTGTGTGTTTGTGTGTAAGAGAAAGAGAGAGAGAGAGAGAGAGAGAGAGAGAGAGAGAGAGAGAGAGAGAGAGAGAGAGAGAGAGAGAGAGAGAGAGAGAGAGAGAGAGAGAGAGAGAGAGAGAGAGAGAGAGAGAGAGAGAGAGATAGAGAGAGAGAGGGAGAGAGAGAGAGAGAGAGAGAGAGAGAGGAGAGAGAGAGAGAGAGAGAGAGAGAGAGAGAGAGAGAGAGAGAGAGAGAGAGAGAGAGAGAGAGAGAGAGAGAGAGAGAGAGAGTGGTGAGGATGAGAGAGGGAGAGACAGCCAGCAGGCAGAGAGAAAGATAGAGATAGATAGATGGATAGAAGAGAGAGAGAGAGAGAGAGAGAGAGAGAGAGAGAGAGAGAGAGAGAGAGAGAGAGAGAGAGAGAAGAGAAACATTGCAAAAGTTATAAAAGCACAAACACACTCAAACACAACACATACCACCCACCACACACAAAACGCACACACGCCAAACAATACACTACACCCCCCCCCCACCCCACACACACGCCAAACAATACACCCCTCCCACACACACACACACACCAACCTACAAACACACACCCACGCCGGTAAGCACGCACCCAGCCGATTCTAAAGCACACCCCTTGTAGAAAACCAATCTCTGTGACAGCGTGAATGAGAGCAGACCGCCCCGTGCACAACAGAAGGAACACCTCGCCACTGACCCAGCATATAGAGATGGCACTATACCACAGATCGACATTAATCAAGCTATGTTGCAAATAACAGCTATCTGGGTTTCGACAACAGCAAGATAGCTCGATCCCTCAATAACACTACGTCACAGAAGGGGATCTAATGAACAGTTTGAAACCAGATTGAGTGCAATGGATAATGATGATGTGGTGATGTTAGGCAGAGAGAAAAAATATCGAATCTAGGCGTTATATAGTGTAACTCGAGGCCATGCGCTGGTACATATTGTCTTGGGGGATGATGTTGATGATATATAATGATGATATAAAAAGATATAGAATATAGCAATGATTTAGCGCACCTCAAATACACCAATCAGATGTCATCTCTGAATCACACGTTATCTTAGCGTCCTCCTAATCACTTTACACACCTTTTCCTGACTTGCAGCTGGTCAAGCACCTTTTCCTGACTTATGGACCTTACCTACACCTTTTCCTGACTTATACCTGGTCTAGCACCTTTTCCTGACTTACAGCTGGTCTAGCACCTTTTCCTGACTTAAAGCTGGTCTAGCATCTTTTCCTGACTTATACCTGATCTAGCACCTTTTCCTGACTTATACCTGATCTAGCACCTTTCCCTGACTTATACCTGATCTAGCCGAGCCCTCCTTCTAAGTAGATCCTCATTTCTCCATCCTATCTGTTTACACGTAAGCATTTTATATCCTTTACGTGCGTCCTATGTCTTCCTGTCCATTACATGCCTACCGCCGAAAGGAGAGGCTACTCCCACAAGGCAGGTAAATTTCCCTTCACCTCTCCGTATATTGCTTTTCTTCCACTCCCCTCTTTTACTTCTCTTTTTCTTTCTTCGTCTAGTGCTAGTTATTCTTCGTCTTATGCTTCTTCTTATTCTTATTTTTATTTCTATTTCATTGGCATCGTTAGTATTTTCATTATCCTCATTATTGCTAATATTATTATCATTATTATTGTTACTGTTATTATTACTATTATTATTATTATCATCATTATAATCATAACTATTATAGTTATTATCATTATCATTATTATCATAATTATTATTATCATTTTTGTTATATATTTATCATAATATAATTATCTTGATTATTGCCATCATTGTTGTTGTCATCATTATCATCATCATTATCATTATCATTATCATTACTATTATCATCATTGTTATTATTCTGCTATTACTACCGTAGTTATTGCTCTTACTATTAGTGTAATTCCTCATTTCCTTATCCTCCTCTTTTTCCTCCTTCTCCTCCTCCTCATCTTCTTCCTCTTCCTCTTCTTCCTTCTACTCTTGCTCCTCCACATCCTCTTCTTCCTTTTTCTTCTTCTCCTTCTTCTTCTTCTCCTCCTCCTCCACCTCCTCCTCCTCTTCTCCTCCTCCTCCTCCTCTCTCCACCTCTTCCTCCTCCTCTTTCTTCTCCTTCTTCTCTTCTTCCTTCTTTCTCTCTTTTTTCATCACATCCTCTCCATAACATAGATTACAAGAGGTGCCGGATTATTTTGTAACATTTCCCTTAACAGCTTCTATTACGGTCTCAGTTCAAGTTACGAGAGAAACGGAGAGGGAGGGAGAAAGAGAGAGAAAGATAAAAAGAGATAGAGTTAGAGAGAGAGAGAGAGCGAGAGGAGAGGGAGGGAGGGAGGGAGGGAGGGAGGGAGAGGAGGGAGGGAGGGAGGGGAGAGGAGAGAGAGAGAGAGAGAGAGAGAGAGAGAGAGAGAGAGAGAGAGAGAGAGAGAGAGAGAGAGAGAGAGAGAGAGAGAGAGAGAGAGGAGAGAGGAGAGAGAGAGAGAGAGAGAGAGAGAGAGAGAGAGAGAGAGAGAGAGAGAGAGAGAGAGAGAGAGAGAGAGAGAGAGGAGAGAGAGAGAGAGAGAGAGAGAGAGAGAGAGACGAAGGAGAGAGAGAGAGAGAGAGAGAGAGAGAGAGAGAGAGAGAGAGAAGAGAAGAGAGAGAGAGAGAGAGAGAAGAGAGAGAGAGAGAGAGAGAGAGAGAGAGAGAGAGATTGAGATACATAGATAGACAGAGAGAGAGAGAGAGAGAGAGAGATTGAGATAGATAGATAGATAGAGAGAGAGAGAGAGACGGAGACAGAGAGCAAGAGAGAACAGACAGACAGAAAGAGGGAAGAGAAAAAGAAGAGACAGACGAGAGAGAAGAGAGAAAGACAGTAAAAGAGAGAGATAGTAGAGACACGAGATAGGAGCAAGAGCAGAGATTTAGACAAATAAATAAATATACAAAATAAGACAAAGGAGCATACAGGTAACTAAACTTCAGTTAAGTCTCATGTCGGCAGCAAGTTGAGACCAGCAAGATACAGTACATTTTTTCTTTTCTTTTTCCTTTCATTCTTTCTCTCTTTTTCTTATACCATCGATTATGACTCTTGTTGTGTATTATGCGTGTAAGCTGAACTATCATTATTATTATCATTGTTAATGATATATCATCATCACTATTATTGTTATTATTGTCATTGCTATTATCATTATTATTGCTATCATTATTGTCATTATCATTATCATTAGTATCATCATCATTATTATCAATAGCATTATTACCATCATCATTATTATCATCTTTATCACTACTATCATCATTATTATCATTAATATTATCATCATTACTAATGTTATTAACATCATTATCATCATTACTAATGTTATTCTCATCATTATCATCATTACTAATGTTATTCTCATCATTATCATCAGAGAGATAATGTTATTATCATCATTATCATCAGAGAGATAATGTTATTATCATTATCATCATTACCATTATCATTGTTATCATCATCACTTTTATTCTTTT
>NW_020871072.1:1071931-1094419 GCF_003789085.1 Penaeus vannamei
GTTGTTGTTATTGTTGTTATTGTTTTTCTTTTGTTATTGTTTTGTCATTGTTGTTATTGTTGCTATTGTTATTTTGTTATTGTTTTGTTATTGTTGTTATTGTTATTTTGTTTGCTATGTTCTTGTTGTTTTGTTATTGTTTTTGTTTTGGTATTGTTCTTGTTTTGTTATTGTTATTGTTTTTGTGGTGGTTTGTTCTTGTTGTTTTTATTGTCATTGTTGTTTGTTTGTTTGTTTTTTAACTCCAGCCTCGCATCCAGCGCTGTCAATCAACAGAATTCGTCTGCTAATGTCGAAAACAAAAGCTATCGTACCAGCTGTGTGAAAATTCTAGATATGAAATAAATGTAGTTATTATTGTGTTTTCAGAATATAGATCAATTAATGACAAAACATATATTTTCTTAGACCCTTGCATTCATTCTGATCATTAATATGGCTTTAGGTTATTAATTGTATTTATTGTGTGTGTGTGTGTGTGTGTGTGTGTGTGTGTGTGTGTGTGTGTGCGTGTGTGTGTGCGTGTGTGTGTGTGTGTGTGTGTGTGTGCGTGTGTGTGTGTGTGTGTGTGTGTGTGTGTGTGTGTGTGTGTGTGTGTGTGTGTGTGTGTGTGTGTGTGTGCGTGCGTGTGTGTGCGTGTGCGTGTGTGTGTGCGTGTGCGTGCCGTGCGTGCGTGCGTGTGTGCGTGTGTTTTTCTTCTTTTTGTGCATTTCAATTTGTCGTATTTTCCGTCACAACTAACCCATTGAACGAAATCAGAACCTGCTATTTCTGTGAGATAGCAAACGTGGAAAAGTTGGTGATGAACGTAAATTAGTGAACGTGTAGAACTCGCCTCCACGCCCCTGTTGCTTTCGTCTGTCGTTCTTGCTTTCCCTAAGCGTGTGAAGTTCTTGTCTGTGATCCTCGTCCTCCGCCTGGGGAAATAACAAGAACTTCCGGCGAGTATTTTGACGTAGGCCTATCCTTTTGACATAGGCCTATGCTTGATCTTAAATCAATTATATAAATTATGAAATCTGTAATTATTCTCTTTAACCTTTCAACAGTTGGGACTCCCAAGTTTTACCTTAAGGGACTCCCTAGTTTTGTCTTAAAGGACTGCCTAGTTTTACCTTATGGGACTTCCAAGTTTTACCTTAAAGGTCCCTCTAGTTTTGCCTTATAGGGCATCCTAGTTGTACCTTATGAGACTCCCACGTTTTACCTTAAAGGACTCCCAAGTTTTACCTTAAGGGACTCCCAAGATTTACCTTGGTTAAGGTTTACGATAGGACCGCACCGACTAGGAGAAAATTGAAGATCATAGCGTAGTAGGCGATGAAAAGCTACATGCATTGCTATCAAAATTGATTTGCAGAAGTGAACCTCTTCGAGTTAAATGAGGAAAAGTTGGCGCGCAGAATGCCGCGCGGGGACAAGTCCCCACGAGCCTCCAGCGACAAAGTCCAACCCCCTCGCGTCGCAACGAACCACTTAGCTGCGCGGGAACCCAACATGAACTGTTTTGGCGCATGCAGCTAGTGACGTCACGACAAATTTCTTATAAATGCACTGTAGTAAAATGTATTTCTGTATTCTAATTTATATGAAATTTTAACGAAAAACGCATTTATCAAATGTTCATTCCTTAAATACACGATGTGAACGATTTTACCATATATGCACCATAGTTTCATTAGAAATACATGGTATATCCATACTTGCGCATCGCTGCCCTCTCCCGGCAAATTTGACAGTTCTGTTGTTACAGTTCTCGTTGTTTGTTTCTAAGGTGAAGGTTGCTTACAGTGCTACTAGCGTTTCCGATTTTTTCCAACTTTGCGGTGAAATCGATCTCTCACTGAAATCGTTACAATATCGGGGATAACAAAACTCTCAGTGAAATACAATAACCGTGTTCCAGTTGTAGAATTTCGTCTGCGGTTCGTCACTTCCCAACCACCGTCCCCTCAACTTTAAGGTAAATTCATTTTGTATTTCAAGTGTAGTTAGTGGCGATATAGAGGCACCGGTAGGGGAGCTAGATAATCGGGAGGGGTCCGGGGCGTAGCCCGGGTTAGGAAGGTTTTTTGGTTCATACGGCGATCCTACTGGCCGTTCGTGCGTTTAAGATACGGTTCACACGATCGTTCGCTCGCGCAACACCGTATCGAATCATCCGCGGCCGAATCTTCTTTCGGATTCCTACATTTTTCACTTAATTTTGTCATCTGAAATACTATCCTTGGCTCGGATTCTCAATTTCCCACATTCTTTTGCTTTTTAAAATGCATTTGTAAAAACGAAATCACCCCCCCCCCCCAACCCCGATTCCCCACGGGATCCCCCAACCTTGTTGCCGGGAGTCGGGGACTTCGTCTCTGACGGGTGCGGTCCTATCATAAACATTTACCTTTACCTCAAAGGACTCCCTAGTTTTCCCTTAAAGGACTCCCAAGTTTTACCCTAAAGGATTCCCAAGTTTTACCTTAAAGGACTCCCTACTTTTACCTCAAAGGACTCCCAAGCTTTACCTTGAAGGACTCCCAAATTTTACCTTAAAGAACTCCAAATTTTACCTTAAGGGACTCCAAATTTTACCTTAAAGGACTCCCAAATTTTACCTTAAAGGACTCCCAAATTTTACCATAAAAGACCAAATTTTACCTTAAAGGACTCCAAATTTTACCTTAAAAGACTCCCAAGCAAAACCATTACCACCCTCTTCCCCTTACTCCACAAAGCCTTACCTCATTACCACGTGTTATTTCTACAGCGGCGGAGGGAACGCGTTTGGCTGATCGGCCTCGTGTACGTTCAATGATTCGCACATTTGCAGCTGCTGGGACTAATATGATCCATTTACACGGTGACAGTAGAGGCGATATTGCCATGCGCCAAGATGAATGAATGCCCGCGTCGGCACTCCGAGAATCAGACATCACACTGTATTTCATTGTCTTTCTTGTTTGTTCACTGTTGATACGCAAGTAATGATCACTGACGGATATTCACCGGAGTTTCCCTAATCACTCTTCCGAAATGGATATGGAGATAATAGCTCGATTTGTGCAACAGACTCTACAGAGGAGACAAAGCGGGTACAGTGCCTGGCATCCACACGCAAACAGAACAAGAGCAGAGGGACGGATTCACGTGCCAGTCAAACGAGAGATTGCACGAACGGTTCCAAATCGCCAATTACGGAAATATGCTCATTTACGGCGCAGGGCGAGGCATGGTTCGGCAGTGGGGGATCTACTAACTATTGTCCGCACTAATTGATTGTCATGTCAGCCTGCTGTCATTCTCTATGGAATTGTCATTTGCGATAGTACTAGTCGTAGAAGTAGCAGTAGTAGTGATGATAGTAGTAATAGGTAGGAGTAGCAGTGGTGGTGGTGATGGTAGTATGAGTAGTAGTTGTGGTAGTAGTAGTAATAGCAGTAGTAGCCATAGCAGTAGTAGCAGCAGTATCATAATAATGGTAGTAGTAGCAGCAGTAATATTAGTAGTAGTAGTTGCTGTTGTTGTTATCATAACAATAGCTGCGATAGTGGTGGTGGTAGTAAGCAGTAATAACAGGAGTAGCAGTGATATTAAAAGTGAGAGTCTGGATCACACGATATGCTGTTCATTCTTAGATATATCATTCCACAACTCTATCCCTCTGTCGTAGTTTCTTTATCATCCCACATTCTCAATTATCATCATCATTATCATTATTACCCTTTGTCTGACCAAGAGATTTTGCAAATGCAGATGAAGTAACCACTCGTGTTGCAGCGTCAGCTCGCGATGGCAAAGGGCTGACCTGACTAATGGTTTCTTCCTCCCTCCGACAGCCAGCCGTCACCTCCGCAGCGTGGCACCTCCCCACTCCCCCCAACCTCTCCCATTTTCCATCACATTAATCCATTCTCCTTCCCTCTCCTCCCCATTCCCCCTCTCTCCCTTCCTTCATATTACTTCCAACTTGGCTCTCAGACCACACCACTCCGCCTTTTCCTCTTCCTTCCAGGTTTTAAAACTCCTCTCCCGTTCTCCCTCCCTTCTCAGACTACAAAACTACTTTCCTTTCGCCTCCCTCCCTGGCCCCAAAACCCCTCCCCCTTCCCCCTCTCTTCCAAGCTACAAAACTCCTCCCACTTTGGCTTCAACCCCCCCTTCAAACCCCCTCTCAGACTCAAAAACCCTTCCCTTTCCCTCCCTCCCAGACCTCAAAACCCCTTCCTCTCAGGCTTCAACACCCCCTTCACCATCTCCCCTCCCAGGCTCCAAAACCCCTTCCCCCCCCTTCTCCTCCCTCCCTCCCAGCTCCAAAAACCCTCCCTCCCCCTTTCCTCTATCCCTCCTCCCAAACCCCACACAACGCCTCCTCTCCTTTCCCCCTTCCCTCCTCCCTCCTCTCCCTCCTCCCCTCCCTCCCGCCCCCCCAGTCCTATTACCGTCACGGGCAAGCGTCTTCGTCTTCATCATCATTATATTCATCATCAGCGCGTCCTTATTCTGCTGACGTCTTGTCGCTGACTGCTATCCTCTCGCTATAATTCATTCGTCAGACGCTCGGCTGATCTGACGTCTCGGGAATTTTTTTCTGACATCCTTTTTTATACTTTTTTTTTTTTTTTTTTTGATGTGAGTGGTCTTTGTTTTTTTGGGACGTTTGTATTCACTCGTGTGTTTTGAGGGTCTTTTTTGACGTCCTTTCTATCTATCTGTTTATCTATCTGTCTTATCTATCAGTCTCTCTATTTGTCTATCTCTATAACTCTGTCTGTCTGTCTGTCTGTCTCTCTCTCTCTCTCTCTCTCTCTCTCTCTCTCTCTCTCTCTCTCTCTCTCTCTCTCTCTCTCTCTCTCTCTCTCTCTCTCTCTCTCTCTCTCTCTCTCTCTCTCTTCTCTCTCCTCTCTTCCTCTCTTCTCTCTTCCTCCCTCCTCCCTCCCTCCCTCCTCTCTCTCTCTCTCTCTCTCTCTCTCTCAACACTCTTCAATTCCACCTTTCATTCGGATTTCCAACAAGAAACATCAAAAAAAACAAAATAACAACAACAAACCAACATCACCAAAACAAATACAACAACAAAACAATACCAACACCACCACCACAAAAAAAAACAACACACACCAACAAAAAACAACAACACCACCAACAAAGCCCTCCTTAACCCTCTTGGACATCAACTTCCACCTCCTTCCAATTTTCCTTCCCCGTCTCGAACTTCCTGCTGCCACCTCACGTCACGTCATCTGGTGAGCCGTTAAGCAAGTTTAGGAATCGGGACTAATTAAAACGCTTAGACCTCATGATCTCTGGAGCCGTTTCCAGATTTTTTCGTCGCTTTTCATAAATCGGATGTGGAAGGGATACGGGATGGGTTTTTGTGTGTATGGTAAAGGAGAATGATATACGTGTGTAGATATATTTTTTTGTCTGTGTGTTTGTCTGTTTATTTGTTGATCTATCTATCTAAGGTACTTTATCAGTGACGTATTTATATTATTTATTTATATCTCTTCTTTTCTTTTTTAGTGTCTTGTATTTATATCTATATACATATCTGTCAACTTAACAATAAAGCTATATGTCTATTTATTTGTATATCTATCTATCTAACTGTCAGGCTCTTTCACTGTATCTCTCTCTCTATATATATATGTATATATATGTGTGTGTGTCTATGTCTGTATGGTTGTGTGTGTGTGTCTGTCTACACATACATACATACACACACAAACACACACACACACACACAAACATTTTTATGTGTGTACGGGTCTATGCGCCCTTATGTGTGCTCAACCAAGAATACGTGTTTATTTACATATGAAATTAGTTTTTAATGCCTAACTAGCACGTCCACCCCCACCCCCACCCCCACCCCACCCTCCCTTCTCTCCCTCGCCTTCTCATAACCTTTCGAGTCAACCTTCTGCTCCCTCCGGCTCCGAAAGTCTCAAGATGTCAACAAAGTCATCTGGAGTTGTATCTTGGGGACTCGTACATACACATGCATACATATACAGACAGAGAAGAAAAACATACACATTGACCCCGGAATATTTATAGACACCCTGATGTATATGTATGTAAATAGACGAGTATGTAGGTACAATAACGTAATTAAAGTTGCAAATACATATACGTATATGCACACACACGCACACGCACACAGACACACCTAACCTCAAAACACACACACACGCACACACACACACACACACACCTAACCCTAAAGCACACACAAATACACACACACACACACGAACACACACACACACACACACACACACGTACACACCCGCCAACAAACACCCGCACGCACGAACACACACACACACCAACACACACACACACACACACACACACACACACACACACACACACACACACACACACACACACACACACACACACACACACACACACACCACACACACACACGCATACACACACACACACAGACACGACACACACACGACCCCCCCACGTACCCCCCCCCCCACACACGAACACACACACACACACACGACGACGTACACACCCGCCAACAAACACCCGCGCACGCACCATAACTCCCCGCCGGTGCCAAAGACATGGGGAGATTAGCATTTATATATGTTTTTTTGACTTTCTTGGAGGCGTCTTAGTGCTGGACCCCCAAGCCTTGCCCTCCTGTCTTATTACGCTGCTGTCATTCTTCCTTTCTCCCTCTTTATCTCCCTCCCTGCTTTTCCTCTCTCCCCTCTTGTTTTTTTTTCTTCCTTTCCTCCTTCCTCTCCTTCCATCTTCATCTTCTCCTTCTCCCTCTTCTCCTTTTCTCCCTCCTCTTCTCTTCTCCCTCCCTTCTCCTTTTTGCCTCCCCTCATCTTCCTTTTTTCTTCCCCCTTCCTCCATTCCTTCCTCTCCTCCCCTTTCTCCTGTTTTCCCTCTAACCGATTCATCATCCTTCTCTTCCCCTCTTTTCAGATTTTTCCTCCATCCTCCAATTTTCCATTTATCACCATTCTTCTCTTTTCATCCTCCTTCCCCTCCCTCTCCTTCCCATTTTCCTCCCTTGCCTTCTCCTTCTCCTTCTCCTCCCCCTCCCCTTCTCATCATTTGCTCCTTACCCCACTCTCCCCTCTTCACCTCCCCTTTCCTCTCCATTCTCCTCCCTCCCTCTCATCCCCTCTCTCCCTTTTTCCTTCGTATTTTATTCGTAACTTCTCTCTCTCCCCTCCTTCCCCTCCTCTTCCTCCTCCTCCTCCCCTCCCCACAACCTCCCTCTCTCTCATCCCCAATATTCCTCCACCCCCCTTCCTATTCCCTCCGTTTCTCCCTTCCACCCCCAACTCCTTATTCTCACGACTCCCCTCTCACACCCTCTTCCCCTTCTCCTATTTTCTATGCTTCTTCCTTTCCCCACTATTTTCCTTGCCTCTTACTGTCCTCCCATCATTCACCTTTCACCCCCTTTCTCTATCTCCTCTTCCCCCATACGTCCCACCCCTTCCACCATATCCTTGCCCTATACCTCCCTTCCCCCATTCCTCCCCCCCTCCCCCATAACCCACCCCTTCCCCATACCCCCATTCCCCTACCCCTTTCCCTAACCCCCCCCCCTTCCTCCTTGACCCCACCCATATCCTCTTACCCACCTTCCCCATACCCCATTCCCCCATACACCCCCCCCCTTCCCCATAAAACCCATGTGGTGCGTGGGAGGATTTATAGGCTTCATTATGACAGCTTGTTCACAAACTGCCCCGCGCATGTTGGAGACTTGATGCGAAACTGCAGACTGGAGGAAAGGGGGGGGGGGAAGGGAGGGAGGGAGGGAGGGAGGAGAGGGAGGGAAAAGGGGGAAAGGGAGAGCGGGAGGGAGGGAAGGGGAAGGGAGGGAGGAATGGGGAGGGACAAAGGGGGAAGGGAGAGGAGAGGAAGGGGAGATGGAGGGAGGGAGAGAGAGGAGGAGAGGGAGGGGAAGGGAGAGGGAGAAGAGGGGAAGGGACTGGAGGAAGGGGGAGGGGAAGGGAGGAAGGTGGAGGGTAAAAGGGAAAGGGAAAGAGAGAGAAAGGTAGGAGAAAAGACGGGAGGAAGGGGGAGGGAAGGGAAGAGAGGGGAGGAGAGAGGATGAGACCGAGGGAGGTAATGGAGGAAGGTGGGCAAAGAAAGGGGGAAGTGAGGGTAAGAAAAGAGTGAGGGTAGGGAAGGGGAACAAAAGGAAGGAAGTGAGGGAGCGAGAAAAGAAAGTGGAGGTGGCGGAGGGAAGAAAAGGAAAATGGAGGATTGGGAAGGGAAAAAAGGAAGGGAAAAAAAATGAAGAAGGTTGGAGAGAAAAAGGGAAAGGAAGGAAGTAGCGAGTGAAAGAAGAAAATGGATAGGAGAGAAGAAGGAAAAGGGAAGGAAGGAGGGAGGAACAAAAAGAAAGAAAGGATGGAAAGGTGGAGAAGAGAAAAAAAAAACACAGGGGTCTGGAAGAAAACGGCAAGAAATGATGGGAAAATGAAAAGTGAAGAGGAAAAACAAAGGGTAAATATACATACATACATACATATACACACCTCCCTTCCCTCCCCCCCCCACCCCTCCCCACCCCGCCATCCCCGGTGCTGTGTGTGGGTGTGCTTAAAAGAACACAAAAGTGAAATATCAAGAACACCATAAATGTAAATGCAACAAGATACAAAAAAGAAAAAGAAAAAAAGATATAGGAGATAAGAAAAATGAAAAATTATAAAAAATAATAATATAATAAGACAGTGAAGAAATGGAAGAAAAAAATATTCAGAATGTAATTAAAAGTGTTCTAAGAAAGTAAAGAGAAAAATGGAGAAAAGGAGTAATAGTTCATGTATATAAATATATTAATGACAAATAAGCATAGATGAACTCACAGACAAATATAATCGTATATGTTTGTGTGTATGTCGAGAGAGGGAGGGAGGAAAGAAGAGAGAGAGAGAGAGAGAGAGAGAGAGAGAGAGAGAGAGAGAGAGAGAGAGAGAGAGAGAGAGAGAGAGAGAGAGAGAGAGAGAGAGAGAGAGAGGGAGGAAAGAGAAAGAAGAGAGGGAGAGAGAGAAAAAGAGAGAGAAAGAGAGAGATACAATAAGAAGAGAGAAAAAGAAAGAAACATTCTGGAAAAAAAAAGGAAAGGCACATATCAAAAGATTTTAAAAATTGTGGACAAAGGAAATGAGATAAAGAGAGAGATTCCGAGAACAGAGGAAGGGAGAAGGAAAATTATGCTATTACAATATATTTTTTTTCGGAGGGACAGTCCGTGGACGTCACATAAATAAAGATTCTTTCCGGAAAAGTGCAAAATGCCGGTAATAGTTGTTTAAATTTCGCACTGACCCAAAAGTTTCCCTCGACAATAGACCATTAGCTAAACTTTGCAACCCCCCACCCCCCCCCCCATTAACTTCTCAATCCTGTCTTCCTTCTGCTAATATTTTTCCGTCCCTGAGAGCAACCCCCAACCCTTGCGCTATTGACGGCGGTGGCACACATCACAAAACGCGTGCCCCTTCCCTTCCCCCGACTGATGAGTACTGTCAGCCTAAATGCACTCAAGGCAAGGGGCTGGCTGAGTGATCCCTTTGCACACGGCACTCAACTTGGCGTTCGGTCGCTTGCTCTTCTGGGTTCGAGTCGACGGTTTCGAACGAGTTGTGTTCGTGGGGTCTGTGGTAATTGGTTAGTTAATTTCTCTCGTTTTTTTTTTTTTTTTTTTTTTGTCTGTTTTTGTCCGTTTTTGTCCGTTTGTTTGTCTATCTCATTCTTGGTTAATTTCTCTCGTTTTTTTTGTCTGTTTTTGTCCGTTTGTTTGTTTGTCTCTATCTCATTCTTGGTTATTTTCTCTTGTTTTTTTCTGTCTATTTCTGTCCGTTTGTCTCTATCTATCTCATTCTTGGTTAATTTCTTTCGTTTTTTGTCTGTTTCTCTCCGTTTGTCTCTGTCTATCTCTCCTTCTCTGTCTCTATCTGTATATCTGTTTGTCTCTTTCTCTTTCATAGTTCTATCTCATTTTTTCTTCCCTTTCTTTTTTCTTCCTCTTTTTTCTATCTTTCACATACCCAAGAAAAGAAAGAATAAATAAATCTTAAGTGTTGCGAATATATCCACCGATATTTTTAAATTCTTTGTTACTTTGTTCTTAAGTGTTGCGAATATATCCACCGATATTTTAAATTTCTTCGTCTATCTTTATTTATTTATTTATTTAAGTTCTTAAGTGTTGCGAATATATCCACCGATATTTTAAAATTCTTTGTTTATCTTTATTTATTTATTTATTTAAGTTCTTAAGTGTTGCGAATATATCCACCGATATTTTAAAATTCTTCGTCTATCTTTATTTATTTATTTATTTAAGTTCTTAAGTGTTGCGAATATATCCACCGATATTTTTAAAATTCTTCGTTATCTTTATTTATTTTATTTATTTAAGTTCTTAAGTGTTGGCGAATATATCCACCGATATTTTAAAATTCTTTGTTTATCTTTATTTATTTATTCAAGTGTTGCGAATATATCCACCGATATTTTTAAAATTCTTCGTCTATCTTTATTTATTTTATTTATTTAAGTTCTTAAGTGTTGCGAATATATCCACCGATATTTTTAAATTCTTCGTTATCTTTATTTATTTTTATTTAAGTCTTAAGTGTTGCGAATATATCCACCGATATTTTAAATTCTTCGTCTATCTTTATTTATCGTTCTTAAGTGTTGCGAATATATCCACCGATATTTTTAAATTCTTTGTTTATCTTTATTTATTTATTTATTTAAGTCAAACACCAACATTGGGTCCTCGTGGCTCCGGCGTTGCAAATTAACAATTGGTCTGCATTATCAAAACAAGCAATGCATTGAAGTAATGCTGTTGAACAGACATGATCAAAAAGCTGTCAGATTCAATTCAATTTCATGAATATTTCTCCATTAACTTGGTTAGCTGTCAAATACTCACTTTATTACGTCACGGTTTGAAAATAATTCCAGGATTTTATTATCTTCGTCGGTCACAGGCAGAGAGAGAGACAAGATAAACTGTAAACAATCAGGAAATATACTGACCTGACCTGACCTGGCCCCCCCCCCACCCTTGCTAACAATCAGGATATTACTTTATATCAACAATCATGAAGCGAATTTTCTCCCAAAGTCGATAGTCAGAGTGTAGTTTATTGCTCTCTGATTGGCATAGGACGAGGTTCATTGTCGTTTGCTTGTCAGGTTTTCCAGTCTCATTTTCAGCAATCAGAAGGCTGATTCTCTCTCTCTCTCTCTCTGTCTCTGTCTGTCTCTCTCTGTCTTTCTGTCTCTCTCTCTCTCTCTCTCTCTCTCTCGCTCTGTGTGTGTGTGGTGTGTGTGTGTGTGTGTGTGTGTCTCTATCTATCTATCTCTATCTCAGTCTCTCGGGGTCTCTCTCTCTCTCTCTTCTCTCTCTCTCTCTCTCTCTCTCTCTCTCTCTCTCTCTCTCTCTCTCTCTCTCTCTCTCTCTCTCTCTCTCTCTCTCTCTCTCTCTCTCTCTCTCTCTCTCTCTCTCTCTCTCTCTCATCTTCTCTCTCGTTCTCTAGCCTTCTACCCCCCCCTCTCTCTCCCTCAATCTAGCTATCGTTCTCTCTCCCCCTATGTCTCTCTCCTCTCTCTCCCAACTCTTTCCCAACTACCCCCCCCCCCCCTGTAGCTTCGGCCTCGGAGCAGTGAGAAACGAGGTGGCCGCCGCGAGTGGGAGTGCAAATACAGTGTCTTAGCCGGCAAATGCTTTTAGCCAATCAGGGGCCGTCACAATCTGGGCCTGCATGCATCCCTACTCTGCAATCAGCAGCGTCATTGGCCGGGCTCGAGACTTTCAGCCAATCAAGTTGTGTTGCAGTTTTTTTTTTTTTTTTGGGGGGGGGGGGCTCTTTTTTTTATTTCTGTTTCTTCTCTCTCTTTTTTTCTCTCTTTCTCTTTCTCTCTTTCTCTTTTCTCTCTCCTCACTCTCTTCTGTTTCTGTTTCTGTTTCTCATTCTCTCTCTCTGTCTCCCTCTATCTCTCTCTTTCTCTTTCTCGATTTTTGATTGTCTTCAAAGGAGTGTTAGGGTTTGCCACACACACACACACACACAAACACACACACACACACACACACACACACACACACACACACACACACACAACACACACACACACACACACACACACACACACACACGACAGAACCGCATTTCAGCCTCGTGACACAACACATCTGCTTTTAGCGTTATTAGCTGCCTTATGCTCTATTACGACAAGCTCTAGTTACGTTAGCTTTATTTGGAATCGGTTAGACTCCGTTAGCTTAATATGATCCGCGAATATCCACGACACGAACTCGGATGAGCAGTTCGAAAATGTCGACTCGAGATTATGTCTCGATCCTTTGATTACATTTCCATTTAAGGCTTATTCGCGATTCCTACTAATCCTCGCGAATTATCGACAGTGTATAAGCGACACATCCACATTATCACCCAGCTGCGAAAGTTAAGACATCAAAAACTTTCCACGAAGCCGAGGCCGAAGCCGTGACCCGGTTTTCGAACGCCGGATTGCTCATACGCTGTGCGAATACCGCCGACGTCGTTAAATCTTTCCCCCTTCCCTTCCCCTCTTTCCCCCCCCCCTTCCCCCTTTCCCCTCCCCCCTTCTCCCCGCCCTTCCCCTTTCCCTCCCCCCTTCTCCCCCCCTTCCCCGCCTTTCCCCCCTTCCCTTCTGCCCTTTCCCCTTCCCCCTTTCCCCCCTTTCCCTTTCCCCCTTTCCCCCTGCCCCTTCCCCTTCCCCTTTCCCCCTTCCCCTTCCTCCTTTCCCTCCCTTCCCCCCCCCCTTTCCCCTTCCCTTCTCCTCCTTTCCCCTTTTTCCCCTCCCCCCTCCCTCCCTTTCCCCCCTTTCCCCCTTCCCCCCTTCCCTTTCCCCCCTTCCCCCCCCTCCCCCCTTCCCTTCCCTTCCCCCTTCCCCCCCCCCTTTCCCCCTTCCCTCCTTCCCAATTTCCCCTCCCCCCCCCCCTTTCCCCCTCCCCCTCCCCCCCCCCCCCGAGCAACTCGGGGCCAGATTACTTCCTTTCGCATAGGCCTAAGTTCACTAAGGTGCAACTGCGCTCTCGAAATTATCTTTTTTTTCCTTGTGCTTTGCTGGCGAACCTTTTCTCTCTCTCTCTCCGTCTTGGTGTCAGCTGTGCGTGTATGGTTTGTTTATGTTTTGTTTTTGTTTATGTTTCACTTTTTGTGTTTTGCTTTTGTTTAGTTTTCGTTTTTTGGTTTGTTTGTTTTTTGTTTTTTGTTTTGTTTGGTTTGTTTTCGTTTTTTATGTTTTGTTTTTGTTAGTTTTTCGTTTTTTTTTTTGTTTTTTTGTATTTTTCTTTCTTTCTTTTTGCTGTTGTTTATTTTCGTTTTTTTGTGTTTTATTTTTGTTATTTTTCGGTTTTTTGTTTGTTTGAATACTTTTCGTATTTGTTTTGTTTCTTTTTGTTTGCTTGCTTACTTTTCGTTTTTGTGTTTTGTTTTGTTTTTGTTTTTTCTATCTTGATTTGTTTTTGTTTATTTTTCATTTTCTGTTTTTGCTTGTTTGTTTGTATAGTTTTCGTTTTTGTGTTTTGCTGTTAATTTATTATTTTTCTATCTTTTCGTTTTTTTGTGTGTTTTGTTTGTTATTTTTCGCTTTTTGTATTTTATCTACTTTTGTTTTTTTGTGTATTTTGCTTTTATTTATTTTTCGTCTTTTTGCGTTTTGTTCTTGCTTATATTTGTTTATTTTATTTTTAATTTTGTGTTTTCTTTGTTTCTGTTTATTGTTCGTTTTATTTTATTTTCTTTTTTTGCCTATTGTGTTTTGTTTTTGTTTATTTTCCGTTTTTTGTGTTTCGTTTTTTGATCATTGTTCGTCATCTGTGTTTTGCTTTCGGGGTTTTGTTTTTCCTTCTTCCGTTATTGTCTTTGTTTTACCTACTTTTTTGTTTACATTATTTATGTTTTATGTGGATATATTGCTTTGTTAATATGTACATCGTATGCTGTGAGGTCAACATGACGCTTCAACCCTTTTTAAAACATATTATACCTTTTTATCATAGTATTTAAGCTTAAATTACTAAACTCATTGTTTTTATTTACTCACATGATGTATTAACTTTTTCTTGTTTATATTGTGTGTTTTACTCGCAATGTAATTACTTAATATTGATGTAAGGTCTCTCTCGCTGACATTATTGATGTGATTTTTTTTTATTAATGATAGAATCACTGGAGTGTCTGTTAATATGAATACAAATATAGAGAATCCACACAATGACTCAAAAATACGTGTTGGTGATTATGATTATAGTTATAAAAGTAATTATGAACTGAAAGGCAAGGTTTTTTTTCCTCACCAAAGCCAAAAATTCGAGTTGACACAATCGGGTATCTTGACACGTTGATTAACAAACTAATATTTGATAAGGATTCTCTTTGTTTCGTGTCGTCGTTGCAATAATTATCTCTACGGCTGCAATCACCATTTTTTTCTATAATCATTTATCAACTGGGGATATGTTCATCGCTATCTTTAACTTTCGTCTATTATCGTATTAATCTTTTGTCACTGTGCACAGTTCGTTTTCTATTTTTTTAAACTATTTTTTTTCTTACTATTGCTATTATTGTTGATTGTTAATTGTCTCGTCTGATTTGCATTTATATATCCATGGGCTTCCACATTCCATCTTCAGTTTCCACTCTCTGTCCTCCTCCTCCACCAATATACCGTCCACCATCGGTATTTTCATCTTCTTCTCTGCTCTCCTCCCCCACCATTCTCTCTCCACTTCGCTCTACTCTCCACGCTTCACCACCTCCTTCTATTCTTCATCTTCGATCCTCTATCTATCATTCTCCACCCTCCACCTATCACCTTCCATCCTCCACCAACCATCTTCCACCCTTCATTTCTGCTGCCTCCACCCCTTCACCTAATCACCCTCCGCCACTCTCTACTCATCATCCTCCACCATGCGTCATCTATCCTCCATCTCCACCCCGCCTCCCTCCCCCTCCACCCTCCATCCACCCCTCCATTCGCCACCGACCTCACCCCCATTCCATTCCTGCCACCCACCACCCTCCACCCACCTCCACTAACTCCTCCACCACCCACTCCTCCACCACTCTCCACTCCACCCACACCTCCACCTTCCAACCACCTCTCCCACCTCACCCTCCCACACCTCCACCACACTCCATGCACCCACCACCGCTCCACCTCCACCACCCACCACACCCTCCACCGCTCCACTTCCACCCTCCCTCCACCACTCCCCCTTCACACCACCCTCACCACCCTCCACTGCTCCACTCGACCCTCCCCCACCACCTCTTCCACCACCCTCCACATCTTCCACCACACCGTGCACTGGTCGTGGGTCCCCCTAATTAATGTGGTGCCTCGGAAAGGCCTTGATATTTTTAGAGTGAGAAGTTCACCTAGAGCTTATTACTGCCTGAGGAATATTTCACGGGGGATAAAAAGCATGCGCCAAGACCCAACTTCCCAAATCTATTAATTTCTCAGGGATTTCTCAGGCGGCCCTTGTTCGAGCCTGGTTCCTTTTGGGTCCGAGGGCGTGGAGGGAAAGGAACTGCGAGAGAAGATTACATGTCGAAAGAGAGAGGGAGAGGGAGGAATGATGGGGGATTGGAGAGGGAGGAGAAGGGTAGGGGGGGGGGAGGAAGGAGAGAGAGAGAGAGAGAGAGCAGAGAGAGAGAGAGAGAGAGAGAGAGAGAGAGAGAAGAAAGAAAGAGAAAGAGAAAGAGAAAGAGAAAGAGAGAGAGAGAGAGAGAGAGAGAGAGAGAGAGAGAGAGAGAGAGAGAGAAGAGAGAGAGAGAGAGACTGAGGAAAGAGAGAAGGACGAGTAAGAGATGGGGATGGGGGGAGGAGAGAGAGAGAGAGAAAGAGAGAGTGAGATGCTTGGAAAGAGAGAGGACAGAGAGCGAGAGAGAGAGAGGGGGAGAAGGAGAAGAGAGAGAGAGGAGAAAGAGAGAGGAGAAGTAAAGAAGAATGGCAAAAAGTACGGTTTCATTACCGTATGATTTGCATATAAATACCGGTCAGGACTGTTGAAATGACAAATTTGTAGGATGTCATTGTAACGATTTATCACAAAGTATTGTAATTTTCTCTCCAGTATCCCTCTTTCTCTATCCATTCCATCCAACCAATCATCCATCTATCACCTATCAAACCATCCACCCAATCACCACACCCACCACCACCTACCCCACACGCATATACTTAATTCCCTCCACCCTCTCCCCTCTTCCCTCCCCTCCCCCCCAAATCCTATCCCATCCCCAACCCCACCAACCCACCAAACCCCCGCTCCCCGAAATCCATCCCTTCCCCAACCCAACCCACCCCCCACCCTCCCCCCCCCATCCCTTCCCAACACAACCCACCCAACCCACCCAAACCCCCACCCCCACCCCACCCCCACCCCACCCCACCCCTCCAAAAAACCAACCCCCCCTTTGGTCCAGCCTCTTGAAATCAGTGATCATGATTCGACCCCTTAATTAATGTAGAGTTCAAAGTGCGTCTTCCTTGGAACCGGCAGACTCTAGCAAACCCCCCCCCCCAGTAATTGCCTCGGTCCAGACCATGAAAAGTGGCTCCAGTGAATGTGAGCTCATTAGCCCTCGGCCATTACATCCAGCTGTGAGGGGCAAAACTCCAGCGCGAAGAAGCGGACGAAGAAGAAGAAGAAGAAGAAGATGAAGAAGAAGAAGGAGGAGGGAGGTGGGGTGGAGGGTGGAGTGTGGGAGGTGGTGGGAGGAGGGGGAGGGGGAGGTGGAGGGAGGGAGAGAGGGGAGCAGATGAAGAAGAAGGAATGAAAGGGGAAGGAGGATGAAAAATAAATAGTAGGAGGAGGAGAGGGAGAAGAGAAGGAGGATGGGAGAGAGGGAGGTGGAGGTGGAGGGTGGAGAGTGAGGTGAAGGGGAGGGGAGGTGGAGGGGGAGCAGGCGAAGATGAAGGAATGAAAGGGAAGGAGGATGAAAAAGAAATAGAAGGAGGAAGAGAGGAAGGAAGAGAAGGAGGATGGGAGCAGACGAAGAAGAAAGGAGGAGGAGAAGAAGGAGATGGAGGAGGTGGAGAAGTAGGAGGGGAGCAATAAGAAGGAAGGGAAAGGCACAGAAGATGAAGAAGGAGGGGAGGAGGTGGTGGAGGAAGGAGAAGGGAGGAGAATGAGGAGGGGAGCAGACGAAGAAGAACGGAAAAAGGCACGAAAGATGAAGAAGAAGAAGGAGGAGTAGGAAACGGAAGAAGAAGAGAGGGAGAGAAAGACACGGGAAACGAAGAAAAGAAGAAGAAGAAGGAGAAGGAATAGAGAGAGAAAAGAAGAATATGAAGGACGATTACGAGTTGGTGTTGGAGGAGGAGGAGGAGTTGGAGAGGATAAAAGAAAGATTTGAGAGTGAGTTTTGTGTTGTTGGAGGAGGAGGTGATAATGCCTCTCGGTGGAGGTGGTGGTGAGTGATGACTGCGGTTCATCGGTTTCCTTAACAACATCAACCTTCGCCTCACCCCTCTGTGAACACCTGCTCATAAAAACTTATTGCTAATTGGAACTCCTTTTGAACTCCCTTCTCTCTCCCTCTCTCCTCTCTCTATCTATCTACTACCTCTATCTATCTATCTCTTTTAGCTATCAATATCTATATCTATAAATTTCTATTATCTATTTATCTATGCCTCTTTTATCTATATATCATATCTCTTAGTCTATCTATTGTATTATATATTTATCTATCAATCTGTGTTTATCTCCGTAACTCTCTCTCTCTCTCTCTCTCTCTCTTCTCGTCTCTCTCTCTTTCTCTCTCTCTCTCTCTCTCTCTCTCTCTCTTCTCTCTCTCTCTCTCTCTCTCTCTCTCTCTCTCTCTCTCTCTCTCTTCCTCTCTCTCTCTCATCTCTCTCTCTCTTTCTCTCTCTCTCTCTCGCCTCCTTCTTCATCCCCACCACCATCCCCTCCCCCTTTCGCAACCCTTTCAGCCTTCTCCCTGCCTCGCTTGCAAGTGCATCAAGTCCATCAAGCCAAAGCAAGTCCGAACTGCCATCGCTCCATCACGAATCCGTATTCCTTCTCGGCAGGACCACTTTCCCCCTCTCTCTATCTCCTCACCTTTCATCAACCGTGAATCAACACCAGGCCACTCATTCCATCTTCCTTTTCCCCCGGCTTTCCCTCTCTCTCTCTCTTTTCTCTCTGTCTCGTTCTGTCTTTCTCTGGGTCTGTGTCTCTTCTGGCTCTCTGTGCTCTCTGTGTCTCTCTGTCTCTCTGTGTCTCTCGTCTTGTCTCTCGTTCTCTCTCTGTCTCCTGTGTCGCTCTTCTCTTTTCTCTCTCTCTCTCTCCTTTCTCTGTCGCTTTCTCCTCTCTCTCTCTCTCTCTCTCTCTCTCTCTCTCTCTCTCTCTCTCTCTCTCTCTCTCTCTCTCTCTCTCTCTCTCTCTCTCTCTCTCTCTCTCTCTCTCTCTCTCTCTCTCTCTCTTCTCTCTCTCTCTCTCTCTCTCTCTCTCTCTCTCTCTCTCTCTCTCTCTCTCTCTCTGTCCTCTTCTCTGCCCTTCCTCTCTCTCTCTCTCTCTCTCTCTCTCTCTCTCTCTCTCTCTCTCTCTCTCTCCTCTCTCTCTCTTCTCTTCTCTCTCTCTCTCTCTCTCTCTCTCTCTCTCTCTCTTTCTCTCTCTTCTCTCTCATCTCTCTCCTCTCTCTCTCTCTTCCTTCTTCTTCCCCTCCCTTTATCGCTTGCCGACTCCCTCCCTGCCTCTCCCAAAGCAGCACCACAGGACGGTCTGGCAACCAGAGAGTGCTGGCTGGTGGACCATAAAATAAAATGGCGTCTAAAAGACATAAACAGGGTCCCATCTGCTTCATCTATTTAACCCCGGGCGTTAGCCCTCGTATCAAGGGTGGCCCCCTCAGTAGGGCGTGTATGCAGGCCTTCGGGCCAGTGCAATGCCACTAAACAACCTGGCGGGGAAGCAGTGGCACATTCCATCTGTACCTCCCCGGGCTGCCAGAGTCGCTCCTTTTCCGTCCCCGTGGCCTGTGCTCTGCGCGACTTGCTCCACCCTCCTCCCTTTCTCCTTATCCTCTGGCCCGCCTCTTCTGTCCCCGCATCGTTTCCGTTTCATTTATTCCCCCCTCCTCTCCGCTCTCAGGCCCCAGCCTCTCTTTTTCTCATTTCCTCCCTAGATCCCGCTTGTGCTTCCTCAGCCCCTCCGCTTTCGCCCCTCCTCGTCCCCTCTCTACCCCTCATCCCGTCTCCCCCTCGCTCGTCCTCTCCACGCCCTCTCTCCACATCCCCCTCCTCCACGTCCCTCTCTTTTCTCCGCCTCTCACGAGTCCACCTCGCGACCCCTGCTCTCCCTCCTCCCCTCCAACGTCCTGCTCCACCCCAGCTCTTCTTCCCTCTCCCCTCCAACGTCCCCTACTCCACCCCCTCTCATCTCCTCTCCCCTCTCACGTCCGCTTCTCCACCCTCTCTCCCGTCTCCGCCCCTCCTATCCTTCCAAAAACTCTCCTTCACTACGTTAAAATTGGCATAACCGTAAGATGAAGTACCCCTAAGTTGGACATGCTCCGTCCTGCCCTCCCGTCCCCTCTCCCGCCTCCACACCTTCCCACCATTCCGCCTCCTCCCCTCGGCCCCCCCTCATAGCGCAACCAGCGGTGGCGGGGTCAGGGGCTCATGCCATGCCGCTCCTTCTCCCTTCTTCTCGCACCGCCAGCCTCATTCTAGCAATGATCGCTTGTAATGGAGGTGAGGCAAGAAGTCCGCCTCGCTCACTGTACGACGTCGAGCCGAGATTCGAAGAGCAGTATGAAATAATGATTCCACCAGAGGAGAGCAATGAGGCTAGCCAAAGCTGGTTGGGTATAAAGGCCTGCAACTAACGGCGGAGATTGTGTTTGTTTATGCGGTCATTTATTTATTTCCCTCTTTTTTTTCATTTTCTTTTTTTCATTTTTTTTTTCTTATTTTTCGTTTTTCTTTTTCTTTCTTTGTTTTTTCTTTCTTTGCTTCTTTTTTCTCCTGCAGACTTCTCTATTTTCTCTCTTTCTTTTTCTCGTCCGTTGTCTGTCTTTTATTTTCTTCTTCTTTCCCTTTCCCCCCCCTCTTTTCCCTTTTCTTTTTTTTTCATTATTTTGTTTCTCCTCTTTTTCTTATCCTTCCCTCCCCTCCCCTCCTTCCCCCGGCCCGTGCTCCCCCTTTTTACCCCCCCTTCCCCTTCCCTCCCCTCCCCCCTTTCCTTCCTTTCTTTTCTTTTTCCCCCCCTTTTCTTCCCCCCCCCTTTTTCCCCTTTCTCTTTTTCCCTTTCCCCTTTTCTCTTTTTTCCTCTTGTCTTTTCTCCTTTTTCTCTGGCCCCTTTCTTTTTTCCTCCCCTTCTGCCCCTTTCCTTTGCGTATCCCCTTCCTTTCCCTCCCGCTCCCCCTCCATCCCCTTTTCCCTTTTTCCCCTTCTTCCCCTCCCCTTCCCTTCCCATTCTCCTTCTCGTCTTCCTACGTTTCCACCTGACCCCTCCCTTCTTCTCTTTTTTTCTCTCTCTTCTTTTTCTCCTTTTCTTTCCTTTCTTTCTTTTTTCTTTCTTTTCTTCTTCTTGTCTACATTTTTTTCGTCTCTTTTTTTTCCTCCACTTTTTTAACAATTCTGTTTCATTTCTTTGTGTATTCTATTACTGGAATGAAAATTAAATAATATCTTAATGAAGAATCCTGGTGAAATAGCAATAATAATGAAAATGCGATAAAATGTGAATAGATAATAGATTTTGTTAAGAAATTCCATCAAAATAACAAATACAATGATTATAATACGACGAAAATGCATTGCATGAAACCGATAATCAACTAGAAGTAACAATAATATCATACGTAATACAAAATAATGAGCCTGCAAGCAATGACAGTGAAAATAATTAGTTTAACGATACAAATTTAAATATCACATGCTATTGATAACATTGGGCACTATTAAATTGACAATAAAAAACAATTTTCATCATTTATTATATTATTGATATATGAATTGTTATCTACTTTATTATTATCAAATCATCAATTATTTTTTCCGCTTAGTTATCACTCACCTATCAATCAATTACTGATATTAATAATTATCATGTATCATTCATATTAATCAAATCCAAGATTCTTACTTTCATCATTATTATCATTATTATTAATTAACATTATTACTTTTTTAACTATTATTACAATCATTCCATTATCAATGTATCAGTTTCATTAAATTTCTTATTTAAAACATTGATTATAACTAATGCATCAAATTATTATATTCAACGATAAAATTATCACAATTATTATTCTCATAATTATCATCATTCCTCATTATCACATTCCCTATTACTTTTATTCTTACAATTGTTATTATTTTTCGTTATTAATTTTGTCTCATGAATATTATTATCTCATTATTATATGATTACTCTCATTATCAATGTTATTATCAATTCATTATTATCACTTTTATTATTACTACTACATCATTAATGTAATTGGTATATGGTTATTGTTTATATCTTTTTATTGTTATTATGATTATTATCATTATCGTAATTATTATCATTGCTGTTGTTATTGTTATTGTTATTGTTGTTGTTATCATTATCATTGTTTTGTTATCATTCTTATTTTTACTTATCATTGTTGTTGCTGTTGTTTTTGTTAATTACTAGTATAGTAATTTGGATATTATCACTATTGTGTTTGTTTTTATTAATTGCTATTGTTATTGTTGTTGCTTTGTTTTGTTATCATTACACTATTTTTCATATCGTAATTAATCATCAATATAATTAATTTCACTATTCATTATTTTCATTATTATCATTATTGTTATTATTATCATTATCATCATCATCATCATCATCATATCATCATTATTTTCACGCATTATTTCAGATTATTATCATCATCATCGTTAATCAACATCATTATCATTGTTATCATTATAATCATCATTGCAGTTTATTATTATCAATATTATCATAGCTACTATTTATTATCAAATTTTTTCTACTAATTCCATTATCATTATATTTGTTTTTTAAATTTATACTTAATTTTATCATTTATTGGGTTTATTATGAAACTTATTACCATTATTGCAATATTATCATCATTATGCATATCATCATATCTGTTTTTTTTCCCGTATTTATAATAATAGTAGTAAACGATTGTTATTATGAATTATTACTATAATTGTTGTTGCTGTTATTGTTTTCACCTTATTATAATTGTTGTTTTATACTCATTATTATCATCAATGCTGCATATCATTGTTATTATTATTTATTATCATATTTTTTATTAATTATTATTATTATTTTATTATTATTATTATTATATTATTCTTTATTATTTATGATTATTATTATTATTATTATTATTATTATTATTTATTATCAATTAATATATCATTATTAATTATTATTATTAT
>NW_020871073.1:0-2500 GCF_003789085.1 Penaeus vannamei
CACGGGGGGGGGGGCAAGGGGGAGGGGGATGACCTAGCACGGTTTTGTAATTAGGTTTTCAATTTTTTTTTCTCTTCTCTGTTTAATTTATATGTTTTAGTTTTTCTGTTCAATGTTTTTCCTGTCATTCGCACGTCATGTTGTGTTATTCAATGTCACGACGTCATGTTTTGTTCATGTTTTGTTATTCAGTGACGTCATGGAGATTCTTTCTTCTCATTATCTCTTCCTTTGTCGTTTGTCTTCTTTTTTTCTCTCTTTCTCTCTTTTTTTTTCTTTTGTATATTTTCCTTTATTTGTCCTTTTTATTCATATTTTTTCTTTTATTTTTTATTTTTCATTTTATTCTTTATTTTTTGTCTCTCTTTTTTCATTTTATTTTTTCTTTCTCCTTTTTTCGCACATTTTTTATACTCATTTGTTGAAATTTTTCTCAGTTTTTCTGTTTTCTTTTTCCTTATTTATATCTTTTTTCGTTGTAACTTAATTTTTCTTTCTCCTTTTTTCCCACTTTTTCTTTTTTCTTTTTTTTATCTCTCTTTTCCTTTTAACTTAATTTTTCTTTCTCCTTTTTTCACCTTTTTTATATTCATTTGTTGTAATTTTTCGCACTTTTTTCTTTTTCCTTTTTCTCCTTTCCTTTCCTCTCGTTTCTGTGTTCGGCCTTTGTGCTTGGCGGTTTTTTCGTCTCTCTTTGTCTATGTATTTGGCTTTCCTTTTGTTGCGGCTGGAAATTTCTTTTTTGTCTTCTTCCTGTTATCTTTTGCCTTTGCTGTTATCTCTTACTTCTCCCATTCCTCCTTTACGATTTCTTATTCTTTTCTTGTTCTTCTTCCTCTCCTTCTATCTTTTTTCTGGCTCTTTGTTACCTTTTTCTTTTTCTTCTTTTTTCCTTTTCTGTTTCTTTTTGTTGTTTTTGTTGTTGTTGTTATTTATTCTTTTGCTTATTTTTCTTCTCTTTCTTCCTCTTCTTCTTCCTTCATCTCTTCCTGGATCTTCTTTTTCTCCTTTTCCCGTAGCCTCTTTCCCTCTTACCATTCGCCTTCCACCTCTCTCTCTCTCTCTCTCTCTCTCTCTCTCTCTCTCTCTCTCTCTCTCTCTCTCTCTCTCTCTCTCTCTCTCTCTCTCTCTCTCTCTCTCTTCTCTCTCTTCTCCTCTTCTCTTTCTCCTTCTCCTTCTCCTTCTCCTTCTCCTTCTCCTTCTTCTCTTCTCCTTTCTCCTTCTCCTTTCTCCTTCTCTTCTCCCCTACGCCTCCCTTCCCCACTTCCTCTTTTCCCCCTTCTTTCTCTCTTAGTCCAAGACGCTGGTTATGAGAACAATAACATTCTTTTAATTCCAGGCACGAGGCTTGGTCCAAATCCGCTGCACTACACACGTGCGTAAATGTTGTGGGTGGGGGGGGGGTATGAGATGTATATTCAGTAGTGTATAGTAATGATTATGATAATAATGATGATGATAATAATAATAATATTGATAATGATAAAGAAGAAGAAGAAGAAGAATGATAATGATGATAATGATAATAAGGATAACAATAATGATAATAACAATAATAAATAATAATTAATAATAATAATAATAGTAATAATAATAATAATAATAATAATAATAAACAATAATAACAAAAAAATAATACAATAATGATAATCATGAAAATAATAACAATGATAGTAATAATTATAATAACAACGATAATAGTAATGATGACAATAGCAATGATAATAATGATAATAGCAATAACAAAAATTATAATAATGATTATGTCTAAATAAAGTTACACTTAGCATTTTTGTACATTTTCTATTTTTCACGACACTATATTAGATTCCTCACGACGCCGAAATGTACATTTTTTTTCCGAAGAAGAAAATGTACTTATAAATCAAAATTCAGCATCAATGTGTTCTCTGATTTTTTGAACAGCTGAGGCTCCCAGCGAGATTAAAGTTATAATCTGAAGTTCACTTATGGGTTATTTTTTAAAGAGGTTTCAGAATTTCTGATTTGGCAGCTGGTGGCTTCAGCATCGATTCAGTCTCTATAAATTTTATATCAAACGAAATAATACATTAAGTTTTATTTTTAAGTATTTTTCTTCTTTTTTGGGAGATAGTTCGTGTCTACAGGATGAGACAAAAAAAAACATGTTACTCATATGACTTTAATTTTCTTTTTGGAAAACCCCGTAGCCTGCTATTATAGAAATTAGCATACCTACAAAAACAACACGGCAGCACGCATAAAACATACATACACACACATACACAAACACACGTACATATATTCAGACAATGCAACACATACACAAGCGCAAATACAGATAGACAGGCACTGTAACACACACTCATACACACACAAACACACACACACACACACAACCAAACAAACAAACACATACACACAAACAAACGCCCCCATAAAAACACACACACCAACAAACACTAATACCCCCCACATAAACAAACACAAACAAACACACAAACACACGCAAACAAAA
>NW_020871073.1:12500-15000 GCF_003789085.1 Penaeus vannamei
AGAGAGAGAGAGAGAGAAGAGAGAGAGAGAGAGAGAGAGAGAAGAGAGAGAGAGAGAGAGAGAGAGAGAGAGAGAGAGAAGAGAGAGAGAGAGAGAGGGAGATAAGAGAGAGAGAGAGAGAGAGAGAGAAGACACACACACATACAGAGAGAGAGAGTGAGTGAGAGAGAGAGATAGAGAGAGAGAAGAGCGAGAGAGAGAGAGAGAGAGAGAGAGAGAGAGAGAGAGAGAGAGAGAGAGAGAGAGAGAGAGAGAGAGAGAGAGAGAGAGAGAGAGAGAGAGAGAAAGAGAGAAAGAGAGACAGAGCGAAAGAGAGAGGGACAGACACAGAGCGAAAGAAAGAGAGACAGAGACAAGACAGAGACATGGAGAAAGAGAGAGACCGACAGACTGACAGACACAGACCAAGTCCCCTCCTAAGACCCGATGGGCGAGATAACCCCCCCACCGCCTCACCTCCTCCGGGAATCCTCAAAGTCCTCGACACTAATTCAAAAACGATCGACAGCAGGAGGGGGGGAGGAGGGAGGGAGGGGGGAGTCGAAGGGGGAAAAAATTCTAAATAAAGATGAGGGAGAGTGGGAGGAGGGGGAGGGGGAGTCGAAGGGGTAGGAGACAAAAATTCTAAAATAAAGATGAGGGAGAGTGGGGGGAGGGGGGAGGGGGGAGTCGAAGGGGGTTGGAGACAAAAATTCTAAAATAAAGATGAGGGAGAGAAGGAGGGGGAGAGTGGGGGGGAGGGGGAGGGGGAGTCGAAGGGGGTAGGAACAAAAATTCTAAAAATAAAGATGAGGGAGAGAAGGAGGGGGAGGGGGGAGTCGAAGGGGGTAGAACAAAAATTCTAAAATAAAGATGAGGGAGAGAAGGAGGGGAGAGTGGGAGGAGGGGGGAGGGGGGAGTCGAAGGGGGTAGGAGACAAAAATTCTAAAATAAAGATGAGGGAGAGAAGGAGGGAAGAGTGGGAGGAGGGGGGAAAGGGGGGAGTCGAAGGGGGTAGGAGACAAAAATGATAAAATAAAGATGAGGGAGAGAAGGAGTGGAGAGTGGGGGGATGGGGGGGAGATAGGGGGAGGAGGGAGGGAAGGAATGGGAGGGAGGGAGTAGGGAAGAGGAAAGGAGAGGGAGAAGGAGGGAGAGAGGAAAGAGGGAGAATGAGATATGGGGAAGAGAGAGTAGAGGAGAGGGAATGAGGAAACGGGAGAGAAGAGAGAGAAGGAGGGAGAGATAGAGATAGATAGATAGAGAGAAAGCGAAAGAAAGAGAAAAAAAAATAACATAATAACAAGCAAATAGAAAAACGTAAACGAAAGGCTTACAAAAAAGGAAACCAAAAATAAACCGACCATAACCAGAAACTTTTAAAAATTGCTAAACAACCCCCCACACACCTTAGAAAAAAAAAAAATAAATAAGGAAAGCAAAAAAAAAAAAACACCCCCCACCCCCCACCACCCGCACGCACAAGAACACTCGACCCAGAACGCCCATCAATAAACCCCGTTCGCATACGTGTGAATGCGCATTTTAATGTCCTCCTCCCCTCCTCTTCCTCTCCCCTTCCCCTCCTACTCCATTCCTCCACTTCCCCTCCCTCCCTCTTTATACCTTCCCCTTCCCCTCTTTCCACTTCAACCTTCCACCATCCCCCATCCGCTCCCTCCCTTCCTCCTCTCCTCCTTCCCCCTTACCCCTACCCCTTCCCCTTCAACCTTCCCCCATCCCTCTTCCCATCCCTCCCTCTTCCCCTACCCCTCCCTTCCTCCTCCCTTTCCCTTACCCTCTCCCCCTCCACCCTCCCCTCATCCACTCCCCCTTCCTCCTCTTCCCTCCCTCCCCCTTTACCCCTTCCCCCTACCCCACCTCCTTCGACCTTCCTCCTCCCTTCCTCCTTCGTCCCTTCCCTTCCCATCCCCCCGCCCACTCCCTCCCTTCACGTCCTTGCAAGACCGTCCTTCCAATCCTGCATGCAAGATACTTGTAGCAACAGACCTGCCTCGTAAAGTCAGGGCAGGCCAGTGCGAAGCTGTCGTCTCTCTCTCGGGAATTCTCGTCTCTTCTCGCGAGTGACGAGACGAGGCGCGGGCGAAGGGCAGGGAGATCCGAAAGATTGCGTCCGACACCTTTTCTGGAGATGTGGCTTCCCGTCGCGTCTTCTGCGTTGTGGTGGGTCCTCGTGGGGTTTTGTTTTGGTTTGGTTCTTTGCTTTTTGTTTTGCTTTTTTTGCTTTGTTTTTTTTCTTTTTCTTTTGTTTTTTTTTCTTTTTTTTTTGTCTATCTGTTAATATCCGTAAACATCTATCTATATATCTCTTTGTCCACCCCCTTCTTTGTTGTTTTTTGTTTTTTGTTTTTGTGTTTTTATCTATTTGTTATCCGTAAACATTCATCTATATATATCTGTTTGTTTACCACCTTACCTATTTATTGTCTCTTCGACTATCTATCTATATAATATATATATATGTTTACCACCTTACCTATTTATTTCTCTCCGACTATCT
>NW_020871073.1:21508-39763 GCF_003789085.1 Penaeus vannamei
CTCTCTCTGTCTCTCTCTCTCTCTCTCTCTCTCCCTCTCTCTCTCTCCCTCTTTCTCTCTCTCTCGTCTCTCTTTCCTCTCTTAGTCCTCCTCTCTCTCTCTCTTTTCTCTCTTTCTCTCTCTTTCTCTCTTCTCTCCTTCTTCTTTTCTTCTCTCTTCTTCTCTTCCTCTCTCTCTCTCTTCTCTCTCTCTCTCTCTCTCTCCTCCACTCGTCTCTCTCCATCTTCTCCTCTCCTCTCTCTCTCTCTCTCGATCGCCAACCCAGTTCCAACCTCGTGTCCTCTTCCTCCTCCTCCTCCCCTCCTCTACTTCTCTCTCGTTCGTCCCTCTCCTCTGATCCCCTCAACGCTCCTTCACCAGCGCATCCGCCGTCTGCCTCCTCTCTGTCTCGGCCTCTCCGGCCCATCTTCTCTCTCTCTTCTCTTTCTCTCTTTCTTGCTCATTTCTCTCTTTCTTTTCTCTTTTCCTTCCTCTCCGCTCTCTCTCCTCCTCCTCTCCCTCTATCTCCTCTCTGCTCTCTTCTTCTTCTCTCTCTCTCTCGGTCTCTCTCTCTCTCTCTCTTTCTCTCTCCTCCTCTCTCCTCTCTCTCTCTCTCTCTCTCTCTCTCTCTCTCTCTCTCTCTCTCTCGCTCTCTCTCTCCTCCCTCCTCCCTCCTCCCTCCCTCCCTCCCTCCCTCTCCCTCCTCCCTCTCCCTCTCTCCCCTCTCCCCTCTCCCCTCTCCTCTCTCCCCGCTCCCCTTCCTGTCTACTCTCTACCTTCTTTCTCTCTATTTTACTCCTACTTCGATTACGGAACTAATGACATTCCTACGGGGTTTGTCAATATTAATTACGGAGTCATGCTTACTCTACATCCATCTTTTGTGAGCGGTGTCTATCTGGTGTCTGTCTGCCAGTCCGGGTTTGCGCTCTTGCCCCTCCGCTGCACAAAAGGTGTGTGTGGGGGGTGGCTGGGGGGGTGGGGGGTGATGCTAGTGTCACCGTACCTTTATCTACTTTGCGTGGGTCGTTTAAGGCGTTGGAAAAGATTGTTGCAAAACATCTAGTGTTGCATCTGGAACCGAATACACTTAACTAAGACTCAACATGGTTTCTGAAAACATTTGTACACTGATGCAGCATTGTTGAGAAGAATCAGTGAAATTTACAAAACTAGAATTAAAAAAAGAAACTCGTGTGATGTCTAGAGCATATCGCCAGTGTGCATTACAAAGCGGTCTTCCGAGAATGTTCACAGCTAGCAGTTAATTCATTTTGCTGTTAGAATTATTTAAAGAATAGAATACGATCGGCGCGCATTAAGAATGTTCATACACATTTAAAGGTACATTACGGCGTTCCACCAGGATCAGATTTTTAATATAATTAGATGTCACAATATATGAATGGAAGCATATTGGTGCTTCGTTTTTTGTGAACAGACACCGTTCAAACAGCCAAGCACTACTTGAGCTTGTGATATATGAAGCAGCTAGATATCATTGATCACGGTTTGCTGCCAAGTGCAAAGAAGACTCGCTCATAGTACTAATCAATATGGACATGGAATTCCCTGCGAAGTAAGAACAAAGGTTGAAAATATCACGCCAGGCGCATACCTCTAAACCACACATGGATCGCCACATGACTTATTGTCTCTACTATTCTTTGAAAGGTTTCGCAGGACTCCTCATGGACCTGCATCGCTCGAGGTTTTGATGACCTCGGGTTCATGTTGTTCAGTTACTGCCTTGGAGCTGTGTTGGTCACGTTTGGCAACATGTCGAAAAGCTAATGTTGCAGTTTGAAAAATGAGGAAAAGTCAAAAAGGGTAATTAGGGGGAGGACAGAAAATATGATCATATCTGCCCGATCTTTAAAAAATGCGTTGGTTCGAGAATAAAGTGTCGATGTGTTTGGCGTGCGTAATGGTATTTCGAATTGCAAACTTGAATTTGCCGGATCGGCCGGAAACAGAGGTGAATGTTTTAGAGCGGATCGACGGTCACGATCTTCAAATGTTAAAGGACAAGTCTGAAATTCGTTTTCCTTTCTGGGTGAAGAAGCAAACACCCTTGCTATGCAAAAGGAAGAGTGGGCATACTCCGTATGTCTGTCGTATTTTTTAAATCGTAAAATGTAGGTTTATGCAGTATTAATGAATCTCTCCCTGTCTGTCTGTCTGCCTGTCTGTCTGTCTGTCTGTCTGTCCGTCTCCTCCTCCCTCCTCTTTCCCTCCCTCCCCTCTCTCCTCTCCTCCCTCCCCTCCCTCTCTCCTCTCTCTCCTCTCTCCTTCTCTCTCCTCTCTCCTTCTCTCTCCTCTATCTCTCCTCTCTCCTCTCTCCTCTCTCTCTCTCTCCTTCTCTCTTCTCTCTTCTCTCTCTCTTCTCTTTCTCTCTCGTCTCTCTCTCTCTCTCTCTTCTCTCTTCTCTCTCTCTCCTCTCTCTCTCTCTCTCTCTCTCTCTCTCTCTCTCTCTCTCTCTCTCTCTCTCCTCTCCTCTCTCTCTCTCTCTCTCTCTCTCTCTCTCTCTCTCTCTCTCTCTTCTCTCTCTCTCTCTTCTTCTCCTCTACGTCTCCCACCTCTCTCTCTCTCTCTCTCTCTCTTTTTTCGGTCTAACTCCCACGTCGGGCTCGAACCTAATGGCGTCACCCCCCCTCCCCTGCGTCGCGGTCGAGCAAACGCGTTTGGACATGTTTGCCGCCAGAGGAGACGCCAGCAGAAGGGGTCCCAGGGGTCCCCAGAGTGCTTCCTTTTCCGGTTGCTCTTTCCGTATCCTTGCCTCTCCTAGTTGCTTCTCCGAGAGAAAGGCGTGCAGTGGCTGATACAAACATACCTTGCGTAAATATTTGCGTTGGCCCTCCTCCAAGAGGCAGTATTCCTTGATGCATTCAGCGGTGGGGCGGGGATGGAGGGGCGGGAGAGGGAGGGAGGGCCTTCGTCGTCCTAAACCAAGGGACTACGACATTTTAATTTCATAGCGGCCAAGGAGGAAGATGGGGAGACAGAACGTAGGAGAAACCGCGAACATATTGTTGCCATTTTGTTGCGGGCGATCGATAAAAGTGTTCAGTGGCCATCGATAGTGGTTATTAAGCTTTGTTTCGTTTGCCGTGACTGACAGGCTGAACTGAAGCGTCGCGGGGAATGTGTTGTTGTAATGGCATCCATTCGAGCATGTCGCGGATTCTCGCCCTTTTTTTCACTACTGTGATCTTCTATTTCTCACCCTCCTCCCGTTTCTCGTGTCTTTCCTGGTCTCTGTCTGTTGTCTCTTCCTGTCGTCTGTCTGTCTGTCTGTCTGTCTGTCTCTGTTCTGTCTGTCTCTGTCTTGTCTGTCTCTGTCTCTTCTCTGTCTCTGTCTCTGTCTCTGTCTCTGTCTCTGTCTCTGTCTCTGTCTCTGTCTCTGTCTCTGTCTCTGTCTTGTCTGTCTCTGTCTCTGTCTCTCTCTCTCTCTCTCTCTCTCTCTCTCTCTCTCTCTCTCTCTTCTCTCTCTCTCTCTCTCTCTCTTCTCTCTCTCTTCTCTCTCTTTCTTTCTCTTTTTTCTTTCTTTCTTTCGTTCTTTCTTTCTTTTCTTTCTTTCTTTCTTTCCTCCCTCCCTCTCTCTCCTCTCCTCTCTCCTCTCTTCTCTCTCTCCTCTCTCTCTCTCTCTCTCTCTCTCTCTCTTCTCTCTCTCTCTCTCTCTCTTCTCTCTCCTCTCCTCCTCTCTCCTCCTCTCTTCTCCCTCCTCCTCCCTCCTCTCCTCTCTCCTCTCCTCCTCCTCCTCTCTCTCCTCTCCTCCCTCCCCTCCTCCTCCTCCTTCCTCTCCTCCTTCCTCTTCTCTCTTTCTCTCTCCCTGTCCCTGTTCCTCTCTCCTTCTCTTACCCCCTCCTTGGTCTCGTGTCTCTCTTTCAAAGTCGAGGCGGTGGCGCAGTGGGGAGTGTCGGGGAGGCGGCTGGCCCCTCGCTCTCTCGCTGGCCTGCCCTGCCCCGGCCTCTGCCTGCCCTTCTTGCCCCTTTCTCTCTCTTCTCTCTTGCCTTGCCTTCTCGCCCTCTGGGCTTTCTTCCTCTCTCTGCCCTCTTCTTCTCTCTCTTCTCTGCTTGCCTTCTTCTCTTCTCTTGCCTTCTCTCTCCTCTCTCTGCCCCTTGCCTTCTCTCTCCTCTCTCCTGCCTTGCCTTCTCCTCTCCTCTCTCTGGCCCCTTCCTTCTCTCTCTGCCTCTCTCTCTCTCTCTGGCCTGCTCTGCCCCTTGCCTTCTCTCTCTGTCTCTGCCCCTTGCTTTCTCTTCCTCTCTCTGGCTGCTCTCTCTGCCCCTTGCCTTCTCTCTCCTCTCTCTGCCCCTTGCTTCTCCTCTCTGCCTTGCTTCTCCTCTCCTCTCTCCTCTCTCCTTCTCTCTCCTCTCTCTGGCCTGCTCTCTCTGCCCTGCTCTCTCTGCCCCTTGCCTTCTCTCTCTGCCCCTTGCCTTCTCTCTCTGCCCCTTGCCTCTCTCTCTCTGCCCTTGCCTTCTCTCTCCTCTCTCTGGCCTGCTCTCTCTGCCCTCCTTCTCTCTCTCTCTCCTCTCTCTGCCCCTTGCCTCTCTTCTCTCTCTGCCCCTTGCCTTCTCTCTCCTCTCTCTGGCCTGCTCTCTCTGCCCCTTGCCTTCTCTTTCCTCTCTCTGCCCCTTGCCTTCTCTCTCCTCTCTTGCCCCTTGCCTTCTCTCTCCTCTTCTCTGGCTTCTCTCTCTGTCCTTTGCCTTCCTCTCTCTGCCCCTTGCCCTCTCTCTCTCCTGCCTTCTCTCTCTGCCCCTTGCCTTCTCTCTCCTCTCCCTCCTGCCTTCTCTCTCTGCCCCTCCTTCTCTCTCCTCTCTCTGGCCTGCTCTCTGCCCCTTGCCTTCTCTTTCCTCTCTCCTGCCTTCCTTTCTCTCTCTCTCTGGCCTGCTCTCTGCCCCTTGCCTTCTCTTTCCTCTTCTGCCCCTTGCCTCTCTCTCCTCTCTCTGGCCTGCTCTCTCTGCCCCTTGCCTTCTCTTTCCTCTCTCTGCCCCTTGCCTTTTCTCTCCTCTCTCTGGCCTGCTCTCTCTGCCCCTTGCCTTTTCTGTTCTCTTTGCGTGTTCTCGCTGTGTCCTCTGTTACTGCTATTTCTCTGTCTGTTTAAAAATTCCCTCCATTTTCACCCATCTCTCACATCCTCTTCCTCATCCTTCTATTCTTTCTCTTCCCCCTCACCTCCTCTTCATCCCTCTTCCTTCTCCTCCCTCTCTTTCTCTTCCTCCCACTTCTCCTTCTACTTCTACTCTTCCTCATTCTCTGCTTCCTCCTCCTCCTCCTACACCTCTTCTTCCTCTTCCTCCTACACCCCTTCCTCTGCCTCTTCTTATTTTTCCTCCTCCTCCTACACCTCTTCCTCCTCGTCCTCGTCCTCGTCCTCGTCCTCCTCTGTCGCTTCTTCCTCCCCTCTCCTCTGTGCCTCTTCTTCTCCTCCTCTGCCTCTTCCTCCTCCTCCTCTCCTGCTCTTCTTCCTCTTCCTCCTCCTCTCCTGCCTCTTCTTCTCTTCCTCCTCCCCCTCTCCTCTTCTTCCTCTCCTCCTCTGCCTCTCTTCCTTTCTCCCCTCCCCTCTCTCTGCCTCTTCTTCCCCCTCCTCCTCCTCTTTATCCTCCTCCTCCTCTGCTCTTCCTTCCTCCTCCTCCTCTGCCTCTTCTTCCTCCTCCTCTGCCTCTTTCTTCCTCTCCTTCGTTGCCTCTTCCTCCTTTCGTCCTCCTCCACTACTTCCTCCTCCTCCGCCATTTCCTCCTCCTCTCTCCTCCGCCTCCTCCGCCACTTCCTCCTGCTCCTCCGCCACTCCTCCTCCTGCTCCTCCGCCTCCTTCCTCCTCCTCCGCCATTCCTCCTCCGCCTCCTCCGCCACTTCCTCCTCCTCCTCCTCCTCCTCCTCCTCCTTCCTCCTCCTCCTCCTCCTCCTGACATTTGAGAACCACAGCGACAACATCGACAGAATAGTAATGGATGCACTAATTTACCTGAGCCAAAAAAAATTCTCTTGAAAGTAGAATATCTGTTATGCAAACACTACTTTTCATTATAATTAATTGTTGCCCAAACATATTGGGTGCAACAAACAAAGGTCAAATTCATACAATTCAAAGATTACAAAACTTTGCTGCCAGAGTAGCACTTGGTAACGTAAAGAAGTATGACCACATTACCCCACATACAAACAAACAAAGTTGGCTACAAGTACCACACAAATGCAATTATGGTGCTTGCATGCTAATTCATAAAATGATCCAAGGTTTTTATCCAAAATGGCATTTAACCCTTCCAACTGTAGGTAACACAACCTGTGTCCAAACAAGACAGGTTAACTCCCTATATGTCAAAAGATCACGTGCAGACATAGGAGCCCTACAGATACCCAACTACCTCGTCATATAAGAAACATTCAGAACTCAAATAAAAAAATAAAGGAAAATCTTAAAATTTCCTATCACCTCAGGCTTCAAAATATAAGAATAGAGATTTATATGAACTACCATTGATTTTATGTTGAACTTATATTTATATGTACTGTAATGTCACTATATATAATAAGAATAAACATTGTAACAAATGGAATAAAGTAAGTTTAATTTGAATTTCTGCTCCTTATTTCCTTGCCCCTTTTCCTCTACTTACAATTACTACTGCTACTGCCACACACCACCACCACCACCACCACTACCACCACACCACCACCACCACCACCACCACCACCACCACCACCACCACACCACCACCCACCACCACCACCACCACCACCACCACCACCACCACCACTCCACCACCACCACCACCCACCACCACACCACCACCACCACCACCACCACCACCTACCTCCTCCTCCTCCTCCCTCCTCCTCCTCCTCCTCCTCCCCTCCGCCTCCGCCTCCTCTTGCACTTCTCCCATGTTTGTGTGTCTCCGTCTGGTCTCTTTCCCTTCCTCCCCTTTCCCCGGCCGGGCGAGGGGCGAGCCAGTGCCTGCAGGGCTGGGTCAGGAGCGGGCGGCCATGTGAGCATGATGGTGCACCCTGTGCAGTGTTCACCCATCCTCTCGGGCATTGATATTCCTTGCACGTTGTCAGGGGTGAGGGTCGGGGGCAAGGCAGGGGATGGGTGGGGCAAGGAAAGGGGGCTGTGGATAGGAGACAGAAGGGGGTATGGGTAAAAGGATGGTAAGGGGAAGGAGGTGGGGTATGGGGTAGGGGGCAGGCAGCGGGCGAGCAGACGCCCACGCTGCGAGTGGCTTGTACCAAGAAGGTAACGTGTGCGTCGCCGAGGTGTGAGGTTACAGTTACATTACGTAGCGGCCGCTCTGGGCAGGCGGCGAGATGCCCATCGGGTCACTTCGGGATGTCTCCGGCAGGGACTCGAGGGCGGAGGGAGAGCCGATGAGCTATGCCGGGATAGGCCTTTTTGTGTGACATTCGGGCGATGGCGCTGTGGCGAAAAGGTTGTGTGGTCGCGTATCATTTTTCCCCTGTTATAAAGAACGGATGGTAAGCTCTTCGGTATTCTTAGAAGAAACTTTTGTCGTCTGCATATGGATGTGAATAAGAGATTAAGTTTTGTATTTGTTTGCGATGGTCAGCGCTGTAGCCCAATAGATATGTCGTCGAATAAAGGACGCGAGGGCGCCGCAACATTCGAGTTGACACTTTCTTGAGATATTCGATAAATCGACGCCAAGAGACCCGCATGTTAGGACGGAGGAAGCATGAGGAGCCTCGAATGACGGCCAGGCACTGTGGAGTTCCTTTAGCGAGGCTCGACGGCGAAATTGATTGTTTGATCCTGACGGGTTTCCCAGCATGCTAATTTTTATACGCAAACAAACTTGTTGAGACAAAGACAAAGAGGTGCTCGATTGTACCCAGTAACGCTCACGCATAATCGCGGTCACAGACACAGTCGTATCTGATAAGGAAGATAATTGCATTTGCCACCCATAGAGATATTTCTACAGAGACTGATACTAAACATTGGTTTGGGAGACGGATGTATTTATGTATTTCGAAAGTTATAGTTTGGTTGCAATTCGCAAATAGTATTAGCGAGAACATAAACATCATTTTCTTAATTCAATGTCCAAGAAGCATTATGATATTAGCATAGCCTCACAAACAACAAAACTAATACTAGTTTCATTATAAGTTATTGTTTTTGTTTTATCATTATCATTTTTGTCATCTGCATCATTGTTGATCTTGATATGATTATTGATATTGCGGTTTTTGTTGTTATTATTATTGTCACCATCACAACCGCAACCACCATCACAACCGCAACCACCATCACAACCGCAACCACCATCACAACCGCAACCACCATCACAACCACCAGAATCATCTCCAGCAAACAGCAGAAAAAAGATATGCAGTTAGTCTCTTGGTTTAGTGGTTTGTCATTAGAAAAATTATAGGTTGGAAGACCATGGCCACTGGCCTAGTTCATTAGATTTTAATGGTGAATTTGATCCATATATAGCTTAGGATCAAAGACCCTGTGCAATTTATCATAGAAAACGGGTCAGCTAGAAAATTCTTTTTTCATGATGTATACATGTATTTTGATACTGGCTTTTGGGCCATTAGAGATGGTTTTTGTTCTTATTGATTAATATTATTAATATTGATGTTATTCTTATCATTGCTATTGTTTTAATATATTTTGTAAACCAGTTTAGCTTTTCTCATTTTTATGTGTCTATACTTTCTGGGTCCAGGGATATTCATATCTCCAACTTGATCTTTGTTGCAGCATGCCGAGCAAGTGTCACGTGGAAAGCCTGGTGCAGCAGGTGGGACAGCTGTCGGATGTAGAGAAGTTCCTGTTGTACCTCAAGCTTCCTGTGGGACGCTCTCCAGACACCGATCCTTTGAAACAGTGAGTTTGATCCATGACGTGTTCTGTTGATGCCAGTTTATTGTGATTTCACTCCACTGCTTTTTAGTAACCATTTTTCCCTGACTTGTCTTTGTGGGCTAACAACCCCCTTTGATTCATTTTAGATTATGCAATTCCCTCTTATGTTTAAGTTACTTACAACTATCTATTTGTTTTGGATTTGATGTAAAGTAAGTCATCCCAAAATCAGCAAAAATAAGCATTTCTTTTACTGATTCTTTTATGCTTGCATCATTAATTCATAATGATTTACTAAACTACACCTCTTGAACAAAGCAGATTGTACTTGCTGAATATTAATCCTCAAAAATTTTATTTTTGTGGGAAAGGATGTTATAGATGTATATCATTGTGGATATAATAGATTTCTGAATTTAATGCAATTGAAAATAATTTTGCAGATAGTATGGCACGAGGATGGCTATTTACAAAATCATACTTGCTTTTTAAGGTGTAGACAATACATGGTTAAAGTTGTTTAAAACTTGAATATGAAGGATTATACTTGTCCAGTACAAATATGCAAGATATGCAACAAACAGTAAAACATTTTGATGGTTTTATTTACCATTCATTTTGTTGGATTTATTTACGATTCATTTTGTTGGATTTTTTTTGGTGAGGAAGTAATTATTTTATTACTGATTATGAGAAGTTGGAATTGAAACTGTGGTATACAATTATTATATGTGAAATGTGTTCCTTTGTCTTATTTTACTATGGCATGGGATTTTATTATACAAAACCTTTTTTAATTTTTCAAGACTTCCTCTCCTGTTCCTGAGAACCTGCTAAATATACAACCCCAAATGCACTAACTACTTGTCTCTTCTTTTTTATTATGCGTCCTTCCATTTCCTTTGACCTTTTTAACCAAGTTTTTCATCGTTGTTCTCTTTTACAGACCATTGAATCCTCTTGGGAGTCGCTGTGAAATTCAGCTCACAATAACATGGATAAAGACTCACCTGGAGATGAACAGTGAGGTGTCTCTGCCGAAGCGGGAAGTCTATAATGAATACATGTAAGAGACCAATCCTGCTTGTGGGTGCATCAGCTAAACCTTTGTCAGTGCAGAGCTTGTGCGTTAAAAATGGCATTGGTTTTGCATTTTTATATATTTTTTATGACAGTGAATAAATGATGCTGAAGCAAAACAGTGAGAATTTCAAAAGCAATAGCTAGAATAACTTGTAGTATCCAAACGATCCACACCATGGAGGTAAGCAGTCATTCAGAAGCAACTGATCTGCTCTGCAACACATTTGGGTTTGCTCAACCTGGGGGATAGGTTGCTGGTGAAAATACATAAATTAGAACTACTGGGGTCTTCATAAGGGGTTAGATCTACATTGTCTCTCTCTCTTCTCTCTTTCTGTCTCTCTCTCTCTCTCTCTCTGTCTCTCTTCTCTCTCTTTGTCTGCTCTCTCTCTCTCTCTTTCTGTTCCTCTCTTTCTCTCTCTTTCTGTCCTCCTGGGTTCTTCATACTCTTTTCTGTCTCGTCATTCTCTTCTCTCTCTTTTCTGCGTTCTCTCTCTCTATCTCTCTTAACTTCTGTCCTCTCTCTCTCTCTCTCTTTCTGCTCTCTTACTCTCTGCTCTCGTATTTGCGCGTGTCTTCGTGGTAGCCTATAGCACTCACCATGGTTCTTGTCTCTTCTACTCTCCTCCCTGCGCTCCTTCTTCTTCCCTCCCAATCGTCTCCGTAGTTGTCTTCCCCCTCCCTCAGTTCTCGTTCTCTTCTCGTCCTCCCTCTTGCTTCATGTGTTCATCTCTTTCTCCCTCGTTTCTGTAGATCTCTTTCTCCGCCTGTTGTTCTGTGTCTTCACCTCTCTCCCCGATATATCGTTCTGTCTTCTCTCTCTTCCCTCACGCGGGGTTTACTTCCTTTCATTTATTTTCGGTCTTCCGAGTTTATATATTTTTTTTCTCCTCTACTGCATTCCCCTCATGTTCCTATCGTACTCTTCCGTCCTCTCATCCCATCCGCTTCCTGTTCTGCTTCTCCCATCCCCCTCATCTCCTTCTTGTCTCTCTCATACATTCCGCCCTCCCTCCATCGATAGTCTCTCTCGATCTTGCTCTTCCCTCCCTCGTTTGGTCTCTCTCTCCCCCTCTCTCTCATGTCTCTCATCATCCTCCCATCGTTCTGTCTCTCTCTTCATCTCCGTGATCATCTTCGCCGCCAATCCTTCTAGCTCCCCTGCGCATCTCTCAGTCCGGTCTCGTGCTCCTCGTCTATATCACAACGCAGTATTTCTCGGCATCCTTCACGACACTCGTCCTCTCTCTCCTATCCTAGACCCCGCCTATCACACCGGACGTTCCGACTCCTTTCCACAATGTCAATATCCCGACCTTCTTAGCAATCCATAATCTTCATCTCGTGGAGCCTTCCTTTTTCTACGCTTCCCATCACTCGTTGCGTCGTGCCTCTCCTTCCGCCGATCCTCTCATCCCTCACCACCTCGTGTAATCACCCATAACATCATGTCACTCAATATACTAAACTGCACCGTAGTGTATGATTAGCGCAAATCCATGCTCACATCTCCCTATCTGTTACGATACTTGTATACGTTTCTATCCTTTCGATCGGACACATTTCCGCTGGTACAACTCACGCATACCCTTGCCTCGCCATCAGGTCTGAGAGGTATGATACAGTATCCATCGTTCTGAACCACGCGCATACCCACCTATTCTTGCACAGATACAATGGGGCCTGTTCACTTGCTGGCCACCCGCTACTGGAACAGCTCGCGTAATCTGAGTAACATGCCTGCCTGTTCACTACTAAGTGCCACCAACCGCCTTGTATATATCCTCCCAGCACTACTGCCACGTAATGCCCGCAAGCTGTGATCCCTACTCCAGATGTCCGACCTTTACTACATTTGCCCTCCTCAATCCCACTACAAACTATCAATACAACAATCTCCTTCTCTACTCTCACCCGTCAGACATCCGAGCAACTATCCCTGTAACTTCCCCCGGCCCGTCACAACGCTGCATGCTCTATCGACTCTGCCACTCGCACTAGTCCGCGCCCGCTCTACTCCAGACACGTCTAAACACTGAACCACTACTTATTCAGCCTCTCCTCGACCCTCTCTCCTCTCTCCAACTCTCTCTCTGTCTCACTCTTCCCATCTTCTTGCTCTTCCCTCATCTCCTCTCTCTTATCTCTCTCTCTCTCTCGTCTTCTCTCTCTCTGCTCTCTCTCTCTCTCTCGTCTCTTCTCTCTCTCTCTCTCTCTCTTCCTGTCTCTCCTCTCTCTCCTGCTTCTCTGTGCCTCTCTCTTCCCTCCCTCCCCCTCCCTTCTCCTCCCTCTCCTTCCCTCCCTCCCTCTGGCCCTCCCTCTCACCGCGCCTCTCCTCTCCCTCTCCCTCTCTCGCCTCCCTCCTCCCTCCGTCCTCCATCCCTGCCTCCCTCTCCCCTGCCCTCTCGCACTCTCCCTCTCCCTGCTCCTCCCTCCGCTCGTCCCTCTCCCCGCTATCTCCCTCTCCCTCTCCCCTTTTCCTTTTTTTTCCTTTTTTCCCTCCTCCCGTTCGCTCCCCCTCCCTCCTCCTCCCCTCTCCCTTCCCTCTCCCCTCCGTGTCCCTCTCCCTCTTCCCTCTCCCTCCTTCGAGCTCTCGCCTCGCTCCCACGGCCTCATCCTTCCTCTGCTGTCACTGCATAACCGATCCGGATCGTATGCATGACTCTCCCCTAAACTTTACTCCAGATAGCGTCAATACTAACCTGACGTCCATGGCGTCCTGTTCACACTCTACCCTACATGCCACACTCATCCGCTTCACCCCTCTGCTGTCATACATATACCTACGGCTTTCTATGGTCTGTGCCAGCTCATCAGATTACTATCTGTCTTCTTACGGTCACTCCTGCTACGGCATAGCCTTTCGATCGCAGAAACTATCCCAACCACAACTTCAGAGCCATTAATCACACCGACGCCCTATAGCTCTTCCACTATCTCGCATCCTACTCCGTGGTTCAGCATCGCGCGCTTCCATTCTGCTCTTCGGAAGACTTTTCTAGCTTTACTCTAATCTTATACGTACCGACATCGCAGATCACCTCAACTATCGCTCCGGTCTCAATATCGATGATCTCTAAACCAAACTCGTCACTATCATTCCACTATTGGCCCGACATGGCACATACACTCGAAACGCAGGGAATCTACACCTTCCACACCCACCCTACACTTCTCAAACGATCACCTTCTATGCTACTCACTGCACTCACCTTCCTTCACTCTGCGTGCGTGCGTGGCGTGCGTGTCCTCGTGTCTCTGTCTCTGTCTGCTTGTCTCGTTGTACTCTGTCTCTCCTGTCTCATGTCACTCTAGTGTCCTCCTGTATCATTTCTGCTCTACTGTCTCTTCCCCTCTCTCCTCCTCTATAGCGATTCTCCTGATTCACCTCCTCCTCGTCCCTCTCAACCTAGCTGTCCATTCCCCTTGCTTCCTCACTCTCTAGACTCTACGCTCTCTTCTACTACACGCTTCGCTTGTTAATATCTCTGCGGTAACAGCCGCCGTTCTCTCATCCGCTCCTGCGCTCCTCGCGTCCCTCTCGCTCCTCTTGCTCATCTCTCTCGGTCTCCACGTTGCCGGTCGATTCTTGTCGCCTTCTCTCTTTGTCTGCTCCTCTCTCTCTCTCTTGTCTCTGTCCATGTCTCTCTGGTCTGCATGTTCTCTGTCCTGTCTCTCTGCTGGCTCTCTCTCTCTCTCTCTGCTCTGCACTCTCCTCTCTCTGTCTTGCTCTCTCTCCTCCTCTCTGTTCTGCTCTTCTCTCTCTTGTCCTGCTCGTCTCTCTCGTGTTGTCTTGCTCTCTCTCTCTTGCAGACCCTGGTACTCTGCACTCTCTCTACTCGCTCTCTGTCTCTGCTCTCTCTCTTACCATCGGCGACACGTCATTCCAATCTATAGCACTACCTGCGCCCTCTCTGCCTCCCTCTTCAACTCTGTCAAGCTCTCAGCACTGCTCTACCAGTTTCTTACGCTTCACCTCTGCCAGCTCTCCTGGGTCATGCTCACCTACGCCCACCACCAATACTCTACACCTGTACTGTATCTCTGCCTCTGCTCCTCTGGCTGGTTCGTTATGATGCTCCTCTCACTTTCATCTCCACTGTCCTCGACTCATCAGTGCCTCCCACAGTAGCTGCCAATCCGCCTCTCTCTCATGTAGGACACTTAAACGCAGTGTCCCTCTCCACTGCATCAATGTGCGTCCAGTCACCTTCTACCATGATCTGAGATACTTGATTACTCACCTGCGCTGCTCTCTCCTCATCCTTGTCTCGCTGCCTCTTCTCTCATCTGTATCACTCGCTCTCCTCGATTCATCTGCTCCTGCTCTCTACTTTTCCTGTCTCTCTTCTTCTGCTTTGCTCTCTCTCTCTGTCTCTGGTCCTCATCTCTCATCTTCTCTCCTTTCTCTCTCTCTCTCTCTCTTCCTCCTCTCTCTCTCTCCTTCGTCTCTGCTCTCTCGTGTATACTCTCTCTCTCTCTCTCTCTCTCTCTCTCTCTTTCTCTCTCTTCTCTCTCTCTCTCTCGTCTCTCTCTCTCTCTCTCTCTCATCTCTCTACTCTCCTCCTGCGGGATCCTGTACCTGTCCTGTACCTAGTTCTTGTCTGTCTCCTGCCAGCTGTCTCTCACTCTGCTCAATCTAGTCTCTCTCTCGGTCTTCCTTCGTCCTTCTTTCTCCTTCTCATCATCTGCTCTGCTTCCTCTACTCCTCTCTCTGACTTGCTCTCTCTTCCTTCTCTGTCTGCTCTCCCGTCATCTGTCTCTGTCGTCTGTCTCTGTCTGTCTCTGTCTTTCTGTCATCTGTCTCTGTCTCCTAGTCTCTGTCTCTGTCTCTTGTTCTCTGTCTCTTGTCATCTGTCTTCTATGTCTCATGTCTCTGTCTCTGTCTCTGTCTCTGTCTCTGTCTTTACTGTCTCTGTCTCTGTTCACCTCTGTCTCCGCTCTCGACCTCTCTCTTCTCTCTCTCTTCTCTCTCTCTCTCTCTCTTCCTCCTCTGCTCTCTCTCTCTTCTCTCTCTTCTCTCTCTCATTCCTCTCTCTCCCTCTCTTCCTCCTCCCTTGCCTTCTCAACCCCTCACCTCTCCCTCCCACTCTCCCCTTCCTCCCTGCATCACCATCTATCCTCCCTTTCCCCTCTTCCCTCTCCCCTCTCCCTCTTCGCCTCTCCCTCTCCCTCCTCCCTTCTCTCCCCTAGCTCGCTGCTGCCTCCTCAAATTAATGGCGCGGTGCGTGCGCCTCTCTCCTCTCTTCCCCTCCAACCGCCTGTCATTCCGCCTCTGTCGCCTCTCCTCCCTCTCGACTCCTCTCTCGTCCTCTGATCTCTCATTCGTCTCTCTTCTCCTAATCACTCTCTCCTCTTTTCTCATCTCTCTCTCTCTTCCTCTCCCCCCTCCATCGCCATCTCTCTCCTCTCTCTCTCTCTCTCTCTCTTCTTTCTCTCTCTCTCTCTCTCTCTCTCTCTCCTCTCTGTCTCCTCTCTCTCTGTCTCTCTCTCTCTGTCTCATCTCTCTCTCTACTGTCTCTCTCTCTCTCTCTTGTTCTCTCCATCGCCTATAAAGCTCTATTGACTCTGTTCTGTCTGTTCTGTCTTTCCCGATCGTCTTCCTTCTGCTACCTCTCCTGCTTCCTACGCTCTCTACTGATCTGTCCCTTCTTCATCTCGTTTTCTTACATACCTCAGCATCTCTCTCTCCTCTGTCTCTCTCTCTCTGTCTCTCTCCTCTCTGTCTCTCTCTTCTCTGTCTCTCTCTCTACTGTCGCTCTCACTCTGTCTCTCTCTCTTCGTCTCTCTCTCTCTCGTGTCTGCTCTACGCGTCCTTCCTCTCTCGACATGTCGTCTTCTTATTCCTCATCCTCTCTCTACATCCAATTCGTCTCTACTCTCTTCTACCTCCTCTGCTCTCCTCTTCTCTCCGTCTCTGTTCTCTAGGCTGCTTCGTCCCGTTCGTCTGCCTTGGTGAGCCGGCCCTGAGCATCTCATCCGATCACCTGTACCTCGCCTCCTCGTCCAGCTCACTGGTTCTGTTCCTCCTGCCGCGTGCTTCTGATCCTCGCTCTCTCCGTCTAGCTGTCTGCTCCTCTGCCGTCTCTTGTCTGTGCTGCTCTCGCGTCTCTCGGTCGTCGCTGCCTACCTCTCCCGATCTCTGTTACTTCGCTACCCGTCTCAGCGTCTGCACTGTCTGCTCATCTCCGTTCATCCTATGTCGCGACCATCGCTCTCTCCTGAGTCCTCATGATACTGCTCTCCTCCGTCTCTGTCTGCTCTCTCGCTGTCTCTTTGTACTGCTTCTCCTCCTGTCCTTTCTGTCTCGCTCCTCTCTGTCTCTGCTCTCTCTCTGGTCTGCCTGTCTGCCTCCTCTTCTGTCCTCTGTCTGCCTCTCTCTGTCTCGTCTATGTGTCGCTCTTCTCCTGTCTCTGTCTGCTCTCTCTGTCTCTGTCTGCTCTCTCCTGATCTATACTGTATTCTGGCTCTCCTCTGATATCTTGTCTGTACTCTGTCATCGTGTATCTCGATGTCTATCATCTGCTCTTCCTTTACCTGTTCCTCTAGTCCTTAAGCCTCTCTCTTGTCTACATCGAGTGCTTTCTGCTTCTCTCCTGTACTCTGTCTGTCTCCTCGTTGTTCTCTGCTTCTTGCTCACCTCATCTGGTGCTCTGCGTCTGCTCTCTCATGTCTCTACTGTACTCGCCTCCTCCCTCTTAGTTCATCTCTTAGGTCGACTCTCTCTTATCCTGTTCTCTTTACTGGTCTGCTCTCTCTTTGTCCTCTTCGATCTGACTCTCTCGTTCTCTGTGTCATGCTACCTCTCCTGGTCGTCATGTCTGCTCCCTGTTTCATTCTGCTGCTGCTCCATCCCTGTCTTCTGTCTGCTCCTTCTGTCTCTGTCTGCCTCTCTCTGTCTCTGTCTGCGTCTCTCTGCTTCTGTCCTGCCCTCTCCTCTGTCTCTGTCTGCCTCTCCTCTGTCTCTGCCTGCTCTCTCTGTCTCTGTTGGCTCTCTCATGACTCTCTGTCTCTTCTGTCTCTCTCTCTGTCTCTGTTCTTCTCTCTCTCTCTGTTCTCCTCTTCTCTCTCTCTCTCTCTCTCTCTCTCTCTCTCCTCTCTCTTCTCTCTCTCTCTCTCTCTCTCTCTCTCTCGTCTTCTCTCTCTCTACTCTCTCTGTCTGCTCTGGGTTCTCTCTGTCCCTCTCTGGTCTGTCTGTCTGTCTGTCTGTCTGCTCTGTCTCTTCTCTCTGCTCTCTCTCTCTCTGTCTGTCTGTTCTCTCTCTCTCCTCTCTCTTGTCTCTGTCTGTCTTCTCTCTGTCTCTCTCTCTCTTCTGTCTCTCTCTCTCTCTTGTCTCTCTCTCTCTCTGTCTCTCTCCTCTTTCCTGTCTCTCTCTCTCCTCTGTCTGTTCTCTCTCTCTGTCTCTCTCCTGTCTCTCTCTGTCTCCTCTCTCTGTCTCTCTCTGTCTCTCTCTTCTCCTCTCTTCTCTCTCTGTCCTCTCTCTCTCTCTCTCATCTCTCATCTCTCTCTTCTCTCTTCTCTCTCTCTCTCTCTCTCTCTCTCTCTTCTCTCTCTCTCTCTCTCTCTCTCTCTCTCTCTCTCCTCTCTCTGTCCTCCTCTCTCTCTCTCTCTCTCTCTCTCGTCTCCTCTCTCTCTCTCTCCATCTCTCTCTCTCTCTCATCTCTCTCTCTCTCATCTCTCTCTCCTCTCTCTCTCTCTTTCTGTCTCTCTCTCTCTCCTCTTCTCTGTCTGTCTCTCTCTCTTTCTGTCTGTCTCTCCTCTTCGTCTGTTCTCTCTCTCTTTCTTGTCTGTCTGTCCCTCTCTTTTCTGTCTCTCTCTCTCTTTCTGTCTCCTCTCTCTCTCTCTCTTCTGTCTTCTCTCTTCTCTCTTTCTGTCTCTCTCTCTCTCTTTCTGTCTGTCTGTCTGCCTCTCTCTCTCTCTCTACTCTCTCTCTCTCTCTCTTCTCTCTCTCTTCTCTCTCTCTCTCCTCTCTCTCTCTCTCTCTCTCTCTCTCTCTCTCTCTTCTCTCTGCTCTCTGTCTCTGTCTCTGTCCTCTTCTCTCTCTCTCTCTCTCTCTCTCTCTCTCTCTTTCTGTCTCTCTCTCTCTCTCTTTCTGTCTCTCTCTCTCTCTCTTTCTGTCTCTCTCTCTCTCTCTCTCTCTTTTCTGTCTCTCTCCTCTCTCTCTCTCTTTCTGTTTTTCCTCTCTCTTTCTGTTTCTCTTCTCTCTCTCTCTCTCTACTCTCTCTTCTCTCTCTCTCTCTCTCTCTCTCTCTCTCTCTCTCTCTCTCTCTCTGTTCGTCTGTCTGTCTGTCTGTTCTGTACTGTCTGTCTGTGCTGTCTGCTCTGTGCTGTCTGTCTGATCTGTCTGT